>NW_024121321.1:4442361-4805684 GCF_016745375.1 Pimephales promelas | reverse complement strand
ATGAAGGCAAAAAGCCATATAATGGTTTCGATTTTAGTTCATTTTGGCAAATATAACGCTAGAGACATATATATATATATATATAGATATACAACACACACACACACACACACACACACACACATATATTTATATATGTATGTATAATGTATTTATGTATATGTATGGGGAAAGGGGTCTTTTCAGTGAAAACAGGCCTATCACGAACAGCTGTAGTGGTGTAGATCGTAGAGCGCGTAGTTCTTGAAAGAGCAATTGATGTGTTCGGCCTCGGGTTCGAGCCTGGCTTTTGCCGAACATGAGATGTAAAAAGTATGAACTAACATTGTCTCTAGCGTTATATTTTGCCAATAAACTAAAATCGAAACAATTATATGGGGTTTTGCCTTCATAAAACAGCACAAGACTTTAAGAATACGCATTCTCTGTGCACTTTGCTCACGCGATCCTTCCCGACCTACCTATCAATCAAAACCTGATTCGGCGGAGCACTCCACCTGATGAAACACTTAGAAGCTTCATTTAGCCTTTGTCACGTGACTGTGGGTGTTTTGAATCACGCTTCGGATCAGTGTTTCGAATCATTTTTGCTTCGGGATCTCGCAAAGCTTCGGAACGTCTGTTTCGCGTCAGCCATCCCTACCAATCGTTTGTTGGATTACTGGAATCCATCCTTTGTCTGATACTACCAACCAACTTAACTGCCCGCTGCCTGCCTTGCTCAGCTTACAAACCTACTTACCTACCTGCTGGAATTCCATCTCATCCACTGCCAAAAAAGGTACAATTCAAGTTTCTTTGCATTGGATAACTTGTCAAAGAAGTTAAACAATAAATCCCAGCTATGAGTGGTCCGCCATCACAGTCTTGTAACAGATTGTCAGTGACAAAATGGTGGCTAATCAGATCAAAGAAGGCGAAGACTATTCACTGAAGACAAATTCCAATGTAGTGCTTTAGATTTTACATTGTAATATTTAGGACTGCATAATAAGATGTAAGTTGCTTGCTGTTTTCGATAGAAATTATAGCCCGTCCGTTTTTATTTTATTTTTGAAATATTCTTTTATCGGCCATTATAAATGGTAAATGGACTGCATTTATATAGTGCCTTTATAGACCTAATGGCCACCAAAGCGCTTTACATTTGCCTCACATTCACCCATTCATACACTCATTCACACACCGACGGCGGTGTCAGCCATGCAAGGCGCCATCCAGCTCGTCGGGAGCAGCTGGGGTTAGGTGTCTTGCTCATGGACACCTCGACACTTGGTCAGGTGGAACCGAGGACTGAACCACCAACCTTTCGGTTCATAGACAACCCACATGAACCACTGAGCCACTGCCGCCCCAACTATATACTGCCGATACCGATAGTTTGGAAAATGCCTAATATCGGCCGATAATATCGGCCTGCCGATATATCGGTCTGGCTCTAATAGATATGTTCAACGATACATAGAGTGATTCAAACTACTACTGTTTTCAATGGAATTTCCCTTTTTTATTGATATGCTATTGTTTACATGATCCATGTCATTCATAAATGTGGCGAAACAAGAAACATTTTGGCAGATTAGAAATACAAATAAGAGTGAATGTGTGCACTTCACAACTAAGCAACAATTAGACCTAGACTTTACAATTTAATTTATTTAAATGAAAAGACACAAAGAGCTGCATGACAGGGAAGACATGTTACACTGAAGCCAAGTATGGACTTGCTATTGCTAATATACACATCCACGCTGCTGTGAGCATGTAAGTTATGCTGCTGCTGCATGAATAGACATAAATCAGAGGAACTCTGGACTAGCTTACAGGATACAATGAACCAGGCTATTTGAATGTTGAGCAGGCAATCTCATCGGCTGAAAATTAGCTAATCAGCATCTGTGATAATGGTGGGAGAGTTGAAAATTACATGTACAGGCCTTATCATCAGCTTGTGCCATGAAGAGTTTCATGACTGAACTAGATGTATCCCTCACTTTACTTTCATACTCTTCTTTTCTACTGTTGCTCGGTGGGACTCATTAGCTTACAGTGCATAAATTATTAAATGTATTAATAATTTACAGGAGTAAAAATGAATGTCCAAAAATTCACCATTGTGAACAAAGAACAAAGTAATGCTGCTGTGTAAGATGGATGACTATGGGATGCGGGATTCGGACTGACTCTGCTAGAATAGAGCAGATGTCTCCGCACTGAATAAAGTCTGACTGTCAGCATAAAGTCTGGTCCTCTTTACAGTGCTTTCTAACTGCCCACTTAAACAGGAAGAGACTGTCTGTCCCACAGGTAAAACAACCAGTGACAGTTCATTTTGTCCTGTGCAATTTATACTGAAATTATGTTCTTACTATTTCTTTAAACAGGATAAATGTACCTGAAAGGAGGAATTGCATAATGTTATAAGACTTGTATTAAGACTTGACAAAGTATTGCATTGGAATATTCAGACTCATAAAAATCAAAAATTCGAATATTCGTTTATTTAAATGACGTTTAACGAAAATGTTTATTTTTACTTTTTTTAAGTTTTTGTCACCCTTGTCAAAAAGTACGGGGAAGCTTGTTGACGCTTTGGACGCTTGTTGACGCTTTGGACGCTTTGAACTCTCTGACGTTGCAGGGAGAATAGAAGTGTCACAACATGAAATGTAATAAAAAAATACAAGCAATACATTGAAGAAACCTTTTGATGGCATTTTTATAACCGTTTTGGTCACATTTGGTCGGGGAAAAAAAAGAATAGTTAGCTATTATTATTATTTGCAGTCAAATCGGTGTCACAGTGAGCAAATGAATTGCATTCCCGCCTCAAAAAATATTTCAAATAAAAGTTCTCATTGTGGTGATGTTATTATAACTCAGATTAATTTATTTGATCAAAAGTAATCCCATTTTGTGAGATAATTTAGTCAAGATCATTTTCATCATTTCCTAGTAATTCCAAACTTTGCAAGGCAGATGACAACATTGTGATCAAACAGAAACAACTTGTTAAAAAACACGCTCCACAGCGCCACCCAGCACATTTAATTATAACTGCGAGTTACTGCGTGGGATTTATCATTAGCTGTTTCCATCCACACGTCTTTATCCGAATTAAGTTATCGAATAAAAAAAATGCCTTATGGAAAGAGTAAAATTCGATTGAATTTCATATCGACTCAAATGAAATGCGTTAGGTCTCATTGGATTTTTTTCTTGATCGATATACGGCTTTACGATAAACGCTGATGGAAACGTTATTTGCCAAATAAATTATGTATTGCAATTAAGTTTTAGGTCATTTTATGGTTTCAACTCACCACAAAGCATGGAGAAGTTTAAGTTCATTTCCGCCCAGTATTTCCACTCAGTTTGCGCACACATTGCGAGTGTCAACAAAGACATCTAGATGAAAGAGGACAAAGCAAAAAAAAAAAAATGCTTCAACCAAAGGTTTCCGTGCAGAGTCTCTGAACCACGATTTCCCAGAACTGTTTGGAGCGCTGTCGTTCAGCTGGCACATAAGCGTTATACAACTTGTGCAATATTGATCATTTGTTTGATTGATGGCGCGATCCATTTTGTCATGTTGTCCGATTCAGTGTAAAAATGAATGGAAACGCCTTAAAATGTCTCAAATCAATTTGACATACCAATTTGGTCTCAAATCAATTCAATATAACAATTTGGTCTCAAATCAATTCAATATACCAATTTGGTCTCAAATCAATTCGATATACCAATTTGATTGCAAAACAGCATGTGACGTTATCGCGCACAGGTTTTAATTCGCTTAAAAGCCGCTGGATGGAAACACGCTTTCACCAGCTTTATTTGCATGAGGTTTTTTATCGAACTTTAGATAATTTGATTGACAAGTGGATGGAAACTTGGCTATAGATTCACTGCATTTACAGCCAGTAAAGCAAATTTCGAATAGTATTTTTTTTTTTAATAATAATAATTACAAAACAAATATTCGAAAATATCGAATATTCGTGCACACCCCATGAAGAACATTTTTCTTACACTGGCCCTTTTCTTGTTTTGAAGAAATAGTTCACTTCCAAATGAAAATTCTGTCATCATTTACTCACCCTAAAGTTGTTCCAAGCCTGTATGAAATATTTTTTTTCTGCTGAACACAAAGGAAGATAATTTGAAGAATGTCCAGACAGTTGATGGACCCCATTGTCTTCCATGGTAGAACAAAATATTAAACTATAGAAGTCAGTGGGGAAACTCTTACGATTTTTTTTTTAACTAGAATTTTCAGTCTGTCCCTCACATAAGTTTTCTGACTTCAGAAGACTTGAAATGTAGCTTATGCATTGTATGGAATTTTAATAGTGTTTTTTTTTTTCCTTTTCAGAGCTTGTCAGTGTCCTATCATTATACAGTTTCATTCTACAGAAAAGGCAGCATGAACTTTTTTCAGAATTTCTCATTTTGTGAGATAGCAGCTATTGTCTTAAATGGGAACATCACCACCATCTCACAGTGGGAATCAGCATCCAAAACCCAACATATGCAGGTCTTTTAAGAAGGGTAACGTTTCACACACAGCTGTCCACTCCAGGGAGATTGATGGATACCAGTTTGTTCTTTGCTTTCATGAGATTCTGATGCAAAGTGAATTACAAAGTGTAACTGAAGACTAATGGCTAATAACTGGGCAGAATCAAAGAGGACTCCCAGCATTTAAGGACGGGGAAACATAATTCCTTTTATTCTCTGTTCCCAGGCCTGTGGTTGGAAAAGGCTTCGGGTAGAAGAGCGTCCTTGTCTCTAGGGTTGGGGTGGAACATGTGAAAGACGATACCCACACGCAAACTTTGGCACTAACCAGACTCGAGAGAACAAAAGTCCAATAACAACACAAGAACGCCAGTCTCAGAAACACACACAAGCACACACCAACCCATAGTGTGCGCACTTAGACACAGTGAATCCTGTCACACATTGAAATGATTGTGGCTTTGTTGAAAAAGCACATTATGGGGATTGCCAAAGTAAAGTAACTGCAAAACTTTCTAAAGAGGAATAATTCATACAAAAAAAAAAAAATGTAAACTTCACTACTTATTCACCCTTTAGTCATTTTAGGATACACTTACAGTAAGTGACAACAATGTACTAAAAAATTTCACATACATACAATTATAACGATCTGCGAAAATAATACAATATCATTTTTAAAAAATCATGCACTTTGAAACCCATTTTCAAAAGTTTTCAGGCCCCGAAAATGCATGTAAATTAATGGCCAAAGTGCTCAAGAAGTTGTCCGTTTTTAGTTGAAAGCTGTGTCGTGTAAACCGGCCTTTAGCCCTCCCTTTTTTATTATACAAGACCATTTTGGCTAGCTGTTTTCGAAATCAAATGAACTTTGTTTTTACCTGATTTTGTTCAATATGACATCACATCAGTTCATTCCTTGATTTTGTTCTTAAAATTTGTTCTTTTTTGAAGTGTATCTTTAACCGGCAGGCTTTAACCTCCCACACTGGCTCTCACGTACAGCAACCTGAGATCTCTGTGAAACTCTATAATAAAGAATTAGATTAAACACAATCTCTCCTTTTCTCCCCCCTCATCTGCTCATTTACTGACGTTTTTAAATCTAGGCCTCCGTCCCAAAGGGCCTATCAGCTTTAGGAAAGAGCAGACATGATACTGTCTGCATGGCTGGATATTGCCATTTTCATGGAAAGAACCGTGTGATGTTAGCATAGCTTTGATATTCTTCAATAACTCAAGAGAATGACTTAGTAGCTTCCCTGAATATGTTGATAAACCGATAAGATGTTTGTGAGGGGGGAAATGAGAGAAGATAAACATGGATGTGTTTTCGCACGGAAGTTTGAACGGCTCATTCCCTCTTTTTTGTGCAGAAATGATTCATACTCAAGTTGTTTATACGTGTCATTCCCGAGTTACATGTAAGAACACAATAACTTCAGCTCTGACTGTGTGTGTGTGTGTGTTTGTGTGCGTTTAATTTAATGGTGATGTGAAGTACATCCAGTCCTCCCAGAACTCAAAGGAAGCGTGTCTTATTTCTGCGGTGTTACTGAGACATAGCTTTGTCAGCTTTTGTGACAGCCAATAATAATAATAATAAAACAGTCTGTGGGCTACATATTGCGTACATAACAACATGTTGTACACATTATTGATTTTTCCTAATAAAATATGTTTTGTTTGAAACATTTGGCTTGAAGAATTGAAAAGCATAAAACAATGATATATTTCCTAATAAATTGCTGGAATTTTCCTGGTAGAATTTGAAAATGGTAAATAAAAGTAGTGAAGTTATATTCACTAAACTGTCATAAAGCAAAACTGATTTGACATTTTGGTCACACTTTATATAAGATGTCTTTAATTATTATGTACTTTCATAAAAAGTAACAGTTAGAGTAAACAAAATACTTATTGTATACTATTGAAATGGGGTATGGGTAAGGTTAGGTTTTTAAAGAAGCAATGTCTGATACACAATGATAAAGTGACGTTTCACTCATAGTCAACGCAGGCAGAAAACAAAAGAATAGGAAGTATCATCAGCAAAACTTGAATGTCTCACAGATTTAGATAACTGAACGCAATCAAATATTAGTATCACTGTCACTTGATGGTGGGTCTGGTCAAGAAGCTGTCAGCGATCAAATATTGACTGAAAATTATAGTTTTGAGAATATGCTAGAGAAGGCGAATATAAGCTCCAAAAGGTAAAACAGTATTCTTTATTTTAGTATTTTGTTAAGAGTTGGTAATAAATTACAGTTAAATGTTTTAAAATACTGGCAATATTGTTGTAAAACAGTGTGTGAAAATTCACTTTGACTTGTTGACAGTAATGTTGAAAGTCTATCCAGTAAGAGCGAGAGAGAAAGTGAGACAGTGAACGAGTCTTCTCCCCAGGATTGACAGCTCTCCCTCTCTTTCAACGCCCCTTTGTTTATCTGCAGTTTGCTTTTCCCCAGCTGATCTGCACTGGATCACTGCCTGTCACTGTATAAACAGAGCTTTTGTTTAGCTAACCGTTCTCATATCCCTCTCATAGCTGTGGCTTGGAGGAATTCTCAGGTAATCTTTTTTTTTTTTCGGGAAGTATGCAGGTGAGCACGGCCGTGTCCGGGCAGGCCTAGTCCCCCCACCGGGTGCTCCCATTACACACCTGTGAAAAACAAGCCTGGCATTCCAAATGATCCCTCTGCCTTCCTGGTGAACCACAGAACTGTATAATTACAAGCCACACTTTTAAGTGGCAGCATTGTCCCACTGCATTTGTTTGTCACGCTGGACGGATGGATGAAAAAATGGCAAAAGCTTCCAAAATTGCAAGCGCTAATCTGATCGATTTCTCTGAGTCAGGGTGCACGTGTAGTCTCCCTGAAGAGGGGAACATAGAAATATTATCAGTAGGGATGGGTATCGTTAAGGTTTTATCGGTATTACTACTCTTACCGATACCGCTTATCGATTCAGTACTTTAACGGTATTCTTATCGGTTCTTTTTGGTGTTTTTTAGTATTTTTTTTATTTTTATTTTTTTTTTTAAGAATTAAGAACATAATTAAACTTTATATTTTGAAACGTAAAATAGAAAAAGCAAAACGAAGAAAAATATCTTTTTGTTATGCAGCAATGTGCAGGCTTTTTTTGTTTATACAATACGTAAGTACAAACACAAGAATACACTTAATCAAAGATACAAATTATATACAAAGTGCTTTAATTTCAGGAAGGTCTACTAACATATCTTTTCAGGTAATTGTTTCTGTCTGAAAAGAAACCTAGTAATCAAATATAAAATAGCACTGTATAGTTTATCATAGATAGAATTAAATCTAAAGTTACTCATTCAAAAGCTGTGAGTGATCTTCTCTGCCTTTTGTTGTTTGATTTGCATTAATGGCTGAATCGTCAGCAGGTTTAGGCTATTAGACTGCTGCCCCCTATAAGACCGATTGCAGATCTAATGGGGACTGATGCACCATCATTTTCTCCCTATTATTTACGTCCATTTAAGACATAATTGTGTTTAAGTGAATAAACTGTGTTTAAGTGAATCTCAGAGCTGGTCATTTTGACATTTTTATGTATATTTGATAGTTAAGGACGCACGAAGCCCAAGCATAGGCTACTTTTCTTGTCTCGTTGCAGTCCGTTTCGGAGCGCGCACCGCCTTGTGAACAGCGTCTCTTGCGCAGGTTTTTGTGTTTTTAATAGCCATTTTCTTGATCTTGCAACAATAGAAGACAGCATTTTGCAACAATCACCGATCGTGCTGATTCTGACGGTTACGTTTGGGTTTTAGGAAGAACTGACAGCGCTCCGCAGTGCTGGGAAGTAAAGGAAGTTAAGCTGGACAGATCGTCTCGTTTTTTAACGGTTTTATCTGAAATATCTTCTTCTTATAATCTTTGGAAGCCGAAATACAAAATATATGAGAATAATATCCCAGATCTAATGTGTAACCACGCTGAATGTTTAGTTCTGTCCTCATTGTCACTCATTAGGGCTGTCGTGTTGCGCGTGTTTTGCGTGAGAGCTCTCTCTCTTCTGAACTGCGAATTGCAAATTTGCATCACAGACAAATGGTTTAATTAAAATATAGTTTATAGAAATGGCTGGCGATATAAACATGTTCAAGATAACGTCTTTATAGGAATAATAAATAGTAGCCCAACTTATGTGTATTTACTTAATTTCTCCAGTACCGACAGCAGAACCGATAACGTCCGAGCTTATCGATACAGCGGTCTTTTAAAATTCAGTACCGGGGCCCGTTTAATACCGGGTTTCGGTACCCATCCTTAATTATCAGGCAGACTGATCTCATGAAGTAGTGTGTGTATGACACGCCAATTCGTATTTCCATTTTTGGCGTGCTATCAAGACGCATAATCGCCTTTCAGCATGTTTATGAACGCCGTTGACTTAACGTTATATAAATATAGATTTATAAAAAATAACACGCCAATTCGTATTCGTAAAAAATGACACGCCAATTCGTATTTCCATTTTTGGCGTGCTATCAAGACGCATAATCGCCTTTCAGCATGTTTATGAACGCCGTTGACTTAACGTTATATAAATATATGACTTACCTCAACCCCGTCCCTAAACCTAACCGTCACTGGGGTTAATGGCATTTATGACTGTTCCCTTACCATCCTAGGAAAAAAAAAAGATATGACTTACCTCAACCCCATCCCTAAACTTAACCGTCACTGGGGTTAATGGCATTTATGATTGGAGATCTGCCTGCGTGTACGGACACGCGGAATGACGCGGACGTTAATGGCGTAGACATATACGCATACACGCGGATACACGCGGATAGCTCAAAATGCGTGGAGATAACACGCCACCTGACTCGAAAGTGGCGTATATATTTACGCAAAAGTCATGATGTCATGTTGGTATTACGAGTAGAAATTACATAACTTGCATATAACAATATTGCATTCTCAAGTGACACAAAGTCAGAACACATAAAGCATATTAGCATCAATTGGCAAAACACTATGACCACACTGTTGCACACAATAAACAAGATAGCTTGCATCTGTATGCGTGACAAAATAAAATATTAAATAAAGAAAATGAATAAAATATTACATAAAGAAATTGAAATTGATCCAATATATCAGAATGAATGTAATACTGTATATTATAATCTTTACTCTATATATATATATATATATATATATATATATATATATAGCGCATATTAATCTCAAAACGTTTTAGTCGCAATATAATACCACTTTACATGTCATCCATTTTATGTGATTCTGCAGGCCTTCACATTTGAACATGGACGGATCAGCACGTGACCCATTAACACTCACTCGTATGTGATAGAAACTCAAATAAACATAAAACAGTGTTAGATGATAATATTACAGCCAAACTCATATTAGCAGCATAATAACACTGTCATTTCATTGTACGAATTGTTAGAAACCCATAAAACTGTATGTACTAACAAAACAGTGCATTGAGACGTGCTAATGGTAGCATCGGAAAATATTCACGTTCGCCATGTGCGACAATCTCATCTCTTTTTCCACAATACGGGTATAAAACAATTATCGAACATTCTATATTCACAAACTAATATTAACATAAGATATTAAGATTTAACATTAAATATTCTGATATTTAAAGGGCTTACCTGAAGAGGGGAACGTAGAAATATTATCAAGACAGACACTTGTTCCGTTTCCCTCGAATCTCTGTATTATGAGTAAGGGGAAGGGAACGTGCGTCTGATAATAACTCTCTATGCTCGCCCCACCCCCTGCTGGAGTCTTTCGGTGCTGCACCATAACAAACTACATGAACCAATGAAATAACCAATCAAGATAATATTCTCTTCTCAATACCCGCTACACACGGGTTTTAAAATATCACTCTACTTCATTTTGTTCAAAATATATTGTAAAGGCGCTAAGCAACAAGAACTTTCAAAAAATATATTCACAATAATTGCTGGTGATATAAATGAACCAAATTGATGGAGGGAGGAAGGGTGGGATGGATGGTTAGATGGAAGGATATATATATATATATATATATATATATATGAATATCACATGGGATTTTAGTTAAAAAAACATATTTTTTATGTTTCTAAAGCATCAAATTATCATAGAATGATTTCTGAAGGATCATGTGACTCTGAAGACTGGAGTAATTATGCTGAAAATTCAGCTTTAATCACAGGGATAAATTACATTTTATAAGCAGTCAACGTCCAAATCCTTTACTTGATAATGGCGAGTGACAAGACTTGCATATACCTACAGTTCCCCGACTCTCAAAGACCGTTTTTATAAATATGAACGTTGTCATGGATTTTAGCGTACACTATCTGTTTTTTAATCGAGGCCTCTAGTATGAACAAGGTATCATTCAGTTTTGTTTTCATATTTATGTCTGTTAAAATACAGAACTTTTTCATTGTGAACAGACGAACCGTTGGAACTGTGGCACATGTCGGCCTTTTCTTGTGTTATGGGTCAGTTCTTGGCAGACTAATCTAGGCCAGACTTTTTTTTTTTTTTTTTGCCAATAGTCAAAAGTCTGGCTCTGCGAGACAAATCAATTGGTCGATGTAAAAGCAATGTGTGCTTTCCTTTAGAAAGGGCCAGCTGAATACCTTTATAAGACCACCATTTACAGCAGTCTTTAATAGTGTTCTGGAGCCTGAAAGTGCTCGTATAAACTTTACAACCTTTTCTTTACTCGTTTAGTGACATATAACACAAACCATTTTACAGAGTTGCTATCATTTGAGCTGTCTCCAATAGTGCACATGCACACACACTCACGCACACACACATAAACAGCCCCAGGCTGATGATAACAGCTGTAATGACTCTGTCCACACCCATGTGGAGTTGGGCCAGTCCTTGAAGTCGCTCCAGCTGTTTGTGGAGAAAGGCTGCAATCTTTCAGCCTCATGTCATATAGTGCAGCACAGCATTCTCACATCTACATCAGTGTTACCTGACAGCAGCACAGCCTTTCCTCTCAGCAGACGTTAATAATGGGACGAGGAACAATGCATTCCCTTTATTTATATCAATTGCTCTTGGACTGACGCTGAAGTAAAACATTTGAGTGTGACTATGAGAGCCAACAGGTTTTTCTTTTATTTACTACGTCTATGATTAGAATAGTATAATTTAATACAATGTTTTATGCATTTTGGATTTTAACATAATACTTGAGTACTTTTGTGTAAAAAAAAGTTACTAAAAATTACAGTATGAGAAATTTTACTCCATTTGTAGGACTGGCGGAGATCCAGTGGACACGTCGATGTTCCATCTATCCATCCATAAATATGAATATGTTTTGAAGACACCCGTAATGATTTTGTAATATACTTGTAACACAAATAAAGTACACTTTAATATCACTAATCAAGCGTGTAATTAGTCCCTACACAGGCTAAATGCTAAGTATACTAGTGGGTCCACATCATAAGTACACAAAATACACTTAAAGTTTTGCTTTACAACAATTTACTAAAATATACTTAGTACAAAATTTGTTGTTTCAAAATAGCACACTTCAAGTTAATTAATCATTAACACGCTTGAAGTACACTGATAATTAGTCTGGCTGCAAGTGTACTTAGAAAGGAAGGGATGGATGTCCTGAAAAACATGTTTGCTTTCTCCCTCCTGCCATCCAAATAAGTAAATCATGCAAATCTGCTCTACACTTCAGGTATAATCTCGCAAGCCAGACTTTTGACCGCTGGCATAAAGCCTGGCAGGAATTGTAGCTTATTCTGCAACAAAGTGGAAGCTCATTTAAATTCTCTCCATTCTCTTCTGTAGACAACACTGAAGGGGAAACAGTGTGTTGACTTTGGTCAGAGTTTCCCTCCATCCAGAAGTAATAAGCACTGAATTTGACACACACATCTGAAAACAAAGCAGAATACCGTTGTGCTTGAGGCATTTGTTGGCTATAGCTTTTCTGATTTACTTCAAGAAACCATTCTCAGTTTTTTTTTTGGACACAGTGCCAGCAAAGTTTTGACAAAAGTTCTCTCGCTCTCTCTCTCTCTCTCTCTGAACAGTTTACAATCTGAACTGCAAGCCATGGATAAAGTATTTCATACATTTTGAAAACATAACGTATAAATCCCAGAAATAAAATGTTGGATAAAACAGCTGGGACATTTATTAGTTTTAGCTCCAATAAAAATGGTTCCAGAGTAGATAGTGGTCGGGGACCCTCTCTGTAACTATAACCAGCCATTCATTCATTAATTTCATTCATTCATTATTTCATTCATTAAAGGTGCCATATGTAATAATTGAGGTAAAAATATCCAAAAAATGAGCTACACGCATCAAAAGAATGAGAAGAAATATAAGTGCAATGATGTAATTAAAAAACTGACAAGTTATAGTGCTGCCGACATATAACCTAAATTAGCATGCTAAATTACTAGCCCTGGCCCGGCAGGTGTCGTAATACCAGTTCCGGCCATGGGAGGCGGTATGCGGCCGGGCAACGTTACCACCAGCCAAACTGCAGTACACGAGTGAGTCGCGCTCGCGCCGGCTTGTGTGTACTTGAACCTGATGTCAGTCGTGTGGAAATACAGCCCATTACTACATTTCAGTTCAGGGAAGAGTTCAAAAAATGATTGGTTGACATTATGCATGAGGAATACATTTTGGTAAGTTGTAGCATACTGTATCTTTCAACAGTGTTCGGGTTCTTTTTCCATTAGCTAGTAGAGATGATCGGTTCACGTGCGCTAGGGATCTGTGGTGTAACATGTACAAGCGCCAAAACGGTATTTATTGTTTGAATTGCATAATAAAATTGACACAATCTAAGAGCTTAACTAACCTGCTTGCTAAGTGTTAATTGCATGTGTCTCACGGTGAATTCGTGAGAGCTGGCAGCAGCGAATGCTGTCAGTCAAATTAATTCAAACTAACAATAAAAGTGTAATATGAACAAAACGAATACCGTAAACTTAAAATAATAGCCTGCAGGCTTTTATTTTCCCATATCGTCGAAATGCAACAGCTTGTTTTTGAGACAGGCGTCTATGAGTCGGTCTTCATCATTTAGTGTTGAGATGTTGTTCATTTAGTCTCTGATCTCTAAAAATCTCCAAATGCTCCACGTGAAACTGCGGTCTTCCGACCTTTTACTATCGTGTCAAATGATTTGAATAATATGCGGAGAAAGAGAGCAAAACAGCGCTCGTTTGTGTTGTTTGAAGACGTGAGTGCGTGCGGCAGCGGCACAACACATTTTCTGGAGGTATACTGCCCCCATCTGTTATGGAATTTGGAATATTTTTTGATTTTTAGTTCCAGATGGCACCTTTAAAGGACAATAAGCCTTTATTGAAATGCATTTGTCTTTTGCTATGTAAGCACTTTATAGTTGTAGAGTGTAGCAGTTAGCAAAAAGTTAGTTTAAAAATGTATTTTTTTTAAATTGTTAGTATTCTGCTTTCTGTATGGTGCATGCAAAAAACAAAACAAAAAACAAGTTTGCATTGCTGTAAATAACATGCTTAACTGTGCTGTTTTTCCATCTGTATAATATTACAATATTATGTTTGTTAGATATATTGTTTGGAGCCAGGTATTATTTTTCTGAGAAAAAACAACAACAATAAAAAACAAATAAAACAATTTCAATAGAAATATACTTATTCCAACCAGAAGCTAATTTGAGTATCCTAGTCTGTTTCTTCACTTTCAGTGTGGACAGAAACGGTGCTGACATTTTCTGCTTTGTCTCACTGTCTCTGTCTTATAAGCAACCCTACATAGACTTTGATTTTACTGCATTTGTTCTCCATTTTGTTTTAATGGCAAAGAGTCATGAACTATTAATGCACACCTGCTCAAACGAACACAACACGCGGATTGTCACTTTAAAAACAACAGACTGCGGCTCTCAGACGCAATAACAAACACATGACTTGCTATCATTCTCAGTACATGTCCTTGTCTGTCTCACAGATAAAGTGTTGTATTCATTTACCTTTAAGTGACTAAGTTATAGACCGACAACCATGTTGTTTCCCTTGAAATTCCTTTCTGTCTGTCTTATCTCACAGATGTGGTATCTCTCTCTCTCTCTCTCTCAGTGACTGCGTGTGGTTTCAAAGGTTGATGTAACATAGTTAACCCAGGTAACCTTGACACTGTTTCTGAAGAGGAAAGTCACCCTAGGGCACAATGTTTAACATGGACACACTAGAATAAACTTAATACCCTGTGTGGCGCCTCCACAGATCAGATAACACTCCTCATGACTGTTGTGGTCATTACTATATTAACAGCATGAGCTCACTAGTCATGAAAGAAGTACCTGTCACCCAATGTTGTTTTATTCAAAATGATTTTTTGGCCTATTTCCCTGAAGACGAAGACTTTTTTTGTTAAAAAAAAATGCTATTAACTTTTAGGAGTAGGGGAGACCTGGGTATTGTAACACCATCTTGGTTTGAATTTGTTTAGCGATCATGAAAATGGAAGTTTGAATGACATGACGTATAACGTTTGCCAAAAACTTTGACCTAAATGTTAGGACAATTGGTTACACTTTATTTTGATGGTCCCCTTTAGACATTCTGTTGATTGTAAGTAAAGATGCACCTACTTATCAACTATTTCAATTGTGTTCTTTTTTAAAGCTTGAATTACCCTTCGCTAAGCCCCGCCCTCCCTAGTTACTGTTGCTACGCCTGTCAAGCTTTCGCAGCTGGCACATCTATTAAAGTGTGTATGCGCTGGTGTCAGACATTTCCCAATGAGATAATCATTTTTGGCGAACATGTGAAATATCTGAGAGAGCAAGACAAAAGGGACTGTAGTATCTGCAACCGATCAGAGAATGATTTCTTAAAAATTGAAGCTAAATTCTATAGTCCCACCGGGACTCATTTGCTGACCATTAATGGGAAACTCACAAATTGAGGAACAGCTATGCTCGTGCACAGCAGGGTATGTGAAATAATCCTAATAATTATAAATCAAACAGCTTATCCATAAATCTTGTGGAATAAGACTAACACCGGGAGAGCCGCGATCGGATTGGTTTACTAGTCAGGGGTAGTAGGCCGTCGATTAACAAAATGCTTAAATATATTTTAAAGTATGTCAGTGAGCCTCCGTCTTGTCTTTAATCGTCTCATTTTACGTTAAAACATATGCATTAAGACCAAAGAACCATCCATATTTCCAAACAATAGGTGTTTTTGTTAATCATGTCGACATTTAGTTGTGAATGTTTAATTACGCCCATCATTTCTCCCCGCGGCTTTTAGATTTTCGCGAAAAGGAAAACAAATCCACTCCCCCGTCCAAACTTTTAGGATACCGGGTATCAGATTTGCACAATCCATACGCACAATACCTAGTTACGGTTGCTAAGACACGATTGGCCAGTGGCGGTTTTCGGGCGTGGCTTAGCGAAGGGTCGATTGAATGCAGTAGGTTAAGGAAACCCAGACAGCATCATAGTGTCGGCCCGGATCTTGCCCACATCTGCGGGTTGAAGACACAATGTACCAGATGTGGCCCGGATCTGGGCCGACACTATGATGCTGTCTGGGAAGAGTCTTTTTTTTTTTTAGAGTAAAATCAGTTTGAGTCACAAAATAAATGCATGTACAAAATCTGGTGTTACAACCATCCTCAATCCCCCCTACACTCGCTTTTTTATAGCCTAAAGAAATTGAGTAAAAGCACAAAAAAGTCTAAGAAATCTTCTAAGAGAAAGTGTTGCTTTTTCATGACGTACAGAATTTTATCAAAGAAATCGAAGGACTCCGGAGATGTTTGGAGACGCTACACTAAACGGATGTTCTGAATGATAAAACAGCATCAGCAGTGATCTACCTTTTTGTTGCGCAAACATTTGACGTAGAAGTGTGTTGAAATCTGATGTATGGGACTGTCCTCTCAGGTATGACTTGGCAGGATCCAGCCAGGGTGATGTGAGATCTCCACAGCACATCTGATTCCCACCTTCAGCCCTCACTTACGACCCTCGGGGGCATCGAGATATTTTAGAGAACTCTTTGGTCTTGTTGCGGATGCCGTTGACCCAGGTGCAGTCCCTACGGTCATCTCTGAAGAAAAGTGACTGAGATATTTAGTCATCAGTGCTCTCAGACGGCCTAGTTAATGTCTTTCACAGGCTGGAGTTTGAACACATTGTTCTGGTCGGGGAGCGGTAATGACCGCTGCCGCTGCATTCTCCACTTTCATTACTGGGATAAATGGAGCAATGCACTCCATATCAGGGAAAGGAACAAGACTGGAACTCCTGAATATAAACAGCCAATTAATCCAAGCTTATTCTATTAGGAATTGAGCCGGCATCACGCAGAGTTGAAGCCGTGAGCCGCGGAGCGTGGCGAGAACAGCGCCGGTACCGAACAGCGTTTTTTATCCAGTTCGTTTTGCCAGTTCTGTGGTTTAGCCTTTTCCCAGAGCAGTTTAATGCCACCGTCATGAGCTGCGGTGAGCGTAAATAAAAAATGACGATCATTATATAGCAAAGCGTTTGCGGCTTTGGATTTATGAGGTAGTTTTAGTGCCACTGCGGGGGGAATGTCGGTGCAGTGTTGCCGGCTTTTTGATTGCACGTGTTCTTGATAATGAGACGATAGGGTCCTAATCAGATCCTGGAAGGTATGTCCTACTTCCGATTGCTGTCTCAGGTATGAAGTGCTCTCGCCTGGCTGGACTGGAATGAAGGGAACCTACGTGGGAGAACACATGCAAGAGACATCCTTCGCCAAACTCGATTCTTATCTCTAGACGTCACTTTTATTTATAAGGGCAGCTATTTTTGAATGTTTGTTCCCTTAATGTCTTATCAGTCTAATTCCCCTGAGGTATGAACCATGTGTTGGTCAAAGAAGAAAATGGGGTAATCTCTATTTTCTTTGATAATGAGGGGTGAAGGGTCTAAAGTATTTCACAGGCTGTTATTAGGGATCACTCGGGCAGATCGAAATGTCCAGGGGCAAACCGTTGGGAAAAAGAGAAAGGACTTATAAGTGGAGAGAAAGTATGCATGTAATGTCAGAAATCAGAATTTATTATAAAGTAATACATTTACTTTACATAATCTTTACAAACAGATATACTGATATATCAAGTGTAAGACTTTTTTTTCTTGTAGAATATCCAGTTTCAAAAATCCATCAGAGTTATTGATGATTTAGTGCTGATTTAAAACACAAATTAGTGAATTCACGTCATAAGACTTTGCCCTAAAATCAGCACGAAACGTAGTCGGTTGCCACCAACTTTACTACCATTTTGTGATGTGGTATTTCTGAGTGACGCTGTTTCTCAAACAAGAAAATGAAAAAAATATATGCACCAATAAGGAGTTCACAATAAAACCAGTGAAATGCATTAAAGGGGTAATTCATCACCGGTAAAATGGGCTTTCAATAAAAATTTGCTGCCCAAAATAATCGAATAAATCTGATCTGTGCCAAATACTGTATGTAGGAAAACTTCAACACCCATAATGCACTAGGCATGCTGCCGACCAAGGCCACTCCCACCAGTCTGTTATGGATACTCTTGACCAGAATCAAATATTTCCATGCTTTAGATGGAAATACTCCTTTGCAAACTTTTAGTAATAATGATGACAATGGTGAATAGTGGGGGTGAGTTGCTTTCAGTTTCCAGTGAAGGCAGCGGCTAACCCAGACAGAAACATTGTTCCAGCCCAGATACGGCCCACATCTGGTATGCGTTGAATCCACGTGTAAATATGAAGGGAACAAACACAGCAAGGGAAAATCTGAAAAAAAACATCTGTTTGTAGTCAACTTTTTAAACTGGATGACAACGAACAGTATTTTAGGCCAAACAGAGGGGAAAAAAATGAAAGAAATTGCTGTTTTATCAGTTTCGACCGAAGCATTCAGTTTTACCATAATGCTGTTTTAAAGAATATTGGCACTTTTCCACTACACAGTACCAGCTCGACTCGACTCGGCTCGCCTTTGTTTGGTTTTCCACTGTGTAAAAGTTGTACCTGTTCCTGCTTTCAGGTACTTTTTTTTGTATCACCTCCCGCGAGGTTCTGATGGGGGAACGAGGAACTAAAGGTGTCGCTATGGCGACCGGGTACTATTAGTGGCGGTACTGTCTGCAATGGAAAACGGAGCGAAAAGCGAGTCGAGGCGAGTTGAGCCGAGTCGAGCCGGTACTGGTAATGGAAAAGTGCCATATAAGTTCGATACAATTTTCAGTGATAAACCTACCCTTACAGTAACTGTTCTGTTTTTAACCCTCTGTCGATTCAACTCTCCAGGTGGGGGTACAAAAATGCGGAAGTATCATTCTGTAGTTATCGAAAAAGCCTTGGACCTGTCAAAATAAATGGGAATTTCTCAGTCCAGGAAACACAGATAAAGAGTAAACATTGTTCAATAACATACTGACATTGGAACAGTACAAAGCGGGGTTGAAAATCAGCTTACACTGACCTTCATTTGTCCCAGTGGTCTTGAGTTTCATAGTGACACCTGCTGGCATGGAAGATTTTGTTTTTAAATCAATGCCACATCAGAGGACTGGTTCCTTTTCATTGATTGATTTATATGAATCACACAGTTCAAAAACGGACATTCCCGGACTTCAAAAACAGGCTTTGTGTGTTTCTGGTGCAGGGAGGCTGCGTGCTGCATTCCACTAGTCTGCTGTGGACGGTGCAGCTGTTTCCTGGATGGAGGGATTTTGTGCTGTGGTGGCTGTGGCCGTCATGTTCGTTTCATCACTCCATAGGCACTGCTTGCTTGGACATTTCAGATTTCCATTCAAAATCATTCTGTTTGGACTGATGGATCGCACACATGCCGAACCATAGCATCACTCTGGACTGATTTGGACTCTGAAAGTCTGAAAAATGGCTGCTTTAAGACATGACATCAAAAGTATGATATTTACTTCCATTCCAAATAAATGTATGGTCTCATTCTGCACAAATCATCAAATTATTCACCTTTCTTCTTCATCTTCATCACCAAATGTCTTGTTTTCTGTTCAGACAGCAACATTTTGTCGGCCCAGATCTGGGCAACATCTGGTACGTGTGGATTCAACACGTCCCAGATGTGGACCGGATCTGAGGCGATACTGTGTTGCTGTCTGGGTTGACAGAACCAGACATACCAACCCGATCTCACGGCAATTCGTACGAATTTTACGAGGTGGCTAATTCGTAACAATTCGTACAACCTCACTTGTACAAATTAATATTATTTTTGCTAAATCATACATATTTTACAAATTGGCCAATTTCGTATGAATTTGTACGAATGACCTACCCCTGACCCCGCCCCTAAACCTACCCATCACGTGGGTTTAGACAAATCGTACGAATTCGTACAAGTGAGGTCGCATTAATTAGTATGAATTAGCCAATTTGTAATCACTCGAATTGGTCGTGAGATAGCGTTGGACATACATGTGCAAGGAAAATAGTATATTTAGTGAGAAACATGTAGGATGAAACTTGATTTTATCCAATGGCAACTTTGTCCATGATAAAATTCCTGGTAAGAATTTGTTTTTAAGTCTCTTCTGCTCACCAAGGCTGCATTTGTTTAATTAATTGTTAAATATTACTAGAATTTAACAACCATTTTCTTTTTTAATATATTTTAAGACATAACTTATTCCTGATGTCAAAGCTGATGTTTTAGCATAACTAGCATTTAGCATAACTCCAGTCTTCAGTGTCACATGATCCTTCAGAAATAATTATAATATTTTGATTTGATGTTCAACAAACCTTTCTTATAATCAATGTTGAAAACAGTAATTCAGATCATGATGTTCGGTGAAAAACATGTAGGACAGGAATTTATCCATTGGAAATTGATTGGACACTGAAAGATGGCCTCTATATAACAGGTAGTCGGAGAGAAAGGGGGAGGGGCTAAAAATTAGAGACTATGGTGTTTTCTATTATTTATCCATGCTGGAGTTCCGGCTAGGAAGACAGACGTTGTCTAGCAACATGCACCACGCACCCCATTTCCTCGGATTTCCCAGTTCGGAAGTCAACCGTGAGGACACCGAGCAAGACTTCCGATACGGAATCCAAGATGGCTGCGTCCTATGTGACTTGTAAGTATGAATTGGTTTTGATTATAACTCGTATCACTGCAATACCTTACTGCGTCCGTGTCACTGCCTGTAGGTATGGGAATCGCTCTTGTTGTGATTACAATATTGAATGAAGCCTTGTTTCTAACGGGTGTTACTAACGTGGCTAGTGTTGCTAAAAGAAGATGAACTAAAACATGAAATAAAGTGAACATTTTAGCGTTGCGTTTTAATAAGCGACTGGTACTCGGCCAATCCTACCATAGCAACAGCTTTCCGGGTGGCGTCCATGTTTTTTCTCGGACACGCAAAACATACCAGAATGCTTGAAGTGTGAAAGTGGCATCATATCCAAGAGCCTATTCGGTTCGTTGAAAATAATAGAACCCATCATAAGCATTTTAGCATTTTGATTAATTAATTAAAAAAAAAAAACATATTTAAATATTTTTTGAATAATGTGGATATTCTAGATTTAAATGCTTTCGGAATGCCATGTCATGTTGTCTTTCAAATATCAGGGAGTTTTATTTACAGGGAGAATCTGTCTCCGCTTATCGCTGTTGATTCCGGGCTGCAGAATTATGGGATCCCAGTGAAGGCCGTTGGAGAGTCATAGTGGTAAGACAAGTTGAGCGAAGTGTATTATGTAAAAGAGCAGGGCCATACATTATGGAACATGTCTACACGTCAGGTATAAAATATGTTCCCTGGTAACAACATCGTGAAACAAAACAGCCCCAAAACCACAGTCACATTCCTTCCCACTCGAGCGCCCCACACCCAGAGCCCCCAACACCTCCCTGCACTACACCAGCAGCCAACCACAGAGCTCCGCCCCCTTACTCGCCCCTCATACCGCACCTCCACTCATGCCTTTACTTCTACTCGCTCCCTCTCTCTTTCAATTGCTTTATCTCTCCCTAGCTCGCTCTGATCTTGGCTGCCTTTTATTCTGCTCACCGCGTCTGGAAGTAGGTACACTGGAGAAGAAAAAAGAGAAGGAAAAGCAAAGCCTCTTACATTTCTATCTGGACCACCATGACCCCAGAAACAGCCAATGCGCTCCACTGCACTTGAAGAGAGAGAGAGAGAGAGAGAGAGAGGGAGGGAAATGAGGGGCAGGGAGGGAGAGAGAGAGCTGGAGAGATTGGATGACTAATGTTAAACTAGTTTCCTCAAAGAGCTGCTCTTGTGTGTGTCATGACTGCAGTGTTTCAAGGCTTAAACTTTAGCCTGATGAAGCAATAGAGAGGTCAGGATGGGGCAGAATGTTCAAAGGCCAGTGTTTCTTGTTCTGCTTTTGAATCACCCTCACATTGCTTATGTATTTAATGTCTTTGTATCTTTTTGCAGAACTCAAGTGGTCAAGTTTGATTTGTTAGCATTAGCAGTTAGCCACTGCTGGTTGAAGAGCAGGGGTTCTCAACTTCTCAGCCTGTCACTTTCTAGTAATCCCGAAGACCTTGATTAGCTTGTTCAGATGTGTTTGATTAGAGTTACTTACAAAAAATAAGTATCCACCTTATTCCTGACGACGTTTTGAATTATGGGTGGCTGGATGAGCTGTCAATTTTCCTTGATGATTTATTTTCAGACATCATGAGAATAACGTTTTGCTTGGTATTTTAACGTGACATGTTTTAACAAGAATATCTATGGCAAGAGCTCTTTTCAGTTGCTGCTTTCTTTTCCTCATGATGATTTTTATTTTTTCCTTTGCAATCCGCTGTACACGTGTGAAAAAGGACAACATATACACTTACACATTTGTGGTCTGTTCTCCCAAATTTAATTTGGATCATTATTCTCCTCAAATCCTCACGTCTCTTTCCAGGTTTGTTTTCACAGGTAAATGCAATTTATAATCTAAAATGAATATACTATATATATATATATATATATATATATATAGATGCCTACAACAGTGATATTTAACCAAAGACTCGTGCTTATGGGGCTATTTTTGGTCTGTTGAAGTGCCTTGTTGATTCTTTTAAACTTTTAAATTTCATTTTAATGCTCGATGGTTGAAGGGTGAGTCGATTAATATCCTCGCATTGTGACACTTTTTCAGCGTATTGCGTTCATAGAGCGAGCCTTTCATTGATTGTTTACAGCTTTACGGAAGTTACACCCATAATTCACGCAAAGCGTCATGGGGTGTAGGAATAAGGTGTATTCTTCAAATTCAAAAAAGTATACTTAATTATTCAAGTATATTTTTTAGTATACTTTATGTAGAAAGTATACTAATATCAATGTACTAGAAGTATACTTGTAAATCACTACTTGGGACTAAATTGGCCCACTTTTTAGAGTATACTTTAAGTGTAACGGTATAGTAAACTTTGATTTTACAAAACTAGTTTAGAGGTCACTCAGAGGTCATTCTTTCCGCTGGAACTAGATTTGCGTACGGCAGTTACTGGAAGCTAGTGATTATAGTTTATTAAGTTGTAAATATGGATATTTTTCTTACAAAAATGTATCACTTCATTTTAAAAGGCGTTTATCGAGTTGTATGGATTACTTTTATGATGCATGGATGGATGGATGCACTATTCACTCCCATTATAAAGCTTGGAAGAGCCAGAATATTTTTTAATATAACTCTGTGTTTGGCTGAAAGAAGAAAGTCATATACACCTAGGATGGCTTGAGGATGAGTAAATTATTGGATAATTTTAATTTTGGGGGGTGAACTAGTGTTTCATCAGCAGAACAATCCAAAAACACATTAAATAACTGTGCAACCCACTGGAGAGATATATATCTATCCCTCACAGCCTCGCTTTCATTCTCATTAAAAATTAAAGACTGCTTTGAATAAGGTCTATGACATAGTAGTTTTTCCCCAAGTTTGCTGCTACACACTCAAAAGTATGTACTTTTTCTCCATAAAAACAGTACATACTTTTAGGACATTGTATACGTAGGCAAATTGGGACATAACATTCAATAAATGATCATTTAATGGGTCTTTATGCTTGCCAAGCAACATACTGTAGAAATAGCGATGATGTGCAGTCTCAGGTGTGTATCAGCTATTTTACAGCAGCTTTACTCACAGTGGTTGTGTAGAAGTGTGTGGGAGGATGTGCAGTAGGTTCTGCCACTGTATAGGAGGGCGAAATGAGATATAAAAAAAGATTGAACATTCATTTTATTGGTTTGGTTTATTAATACAGTGGTTATTTCAGCCAAACAGGCTCTTCACAGAGGAAACCAACAAATGAAATGAAACTAGATAAGTAGAATATAGCTTTCTGACAATCTGTGGCTCAGTCACTAGTCTCTTTAACAATTAGCAACAATAACTCTGCGTACCTGATCAACACGAACGATAAGAACATATAGTAAAACTTGCAAAAGTGATGCTAATACTTCAGAAAATCTGGATCGTTTTATAAAATGATTTATATACATTCATTCTGAATAATTATAATTTGGGGGACACACAAAGACGCAAACAAATGGCACTGACCGCAGGAAAGAAAGAACACTGATTTAAGAAGACAAAATATAAAATATTATCTGTAGTAATTAGACGATTCCATAGTGTAATAATTCAAGTGCTATGAGTAGTAAAGGGTACACAGGTATAGACCCCCCCGGTCCGCTGAGCGTTTGGGCACAATTCAAGCCCTCATTATGCGGAGGAGGGGGGGTGAGGAGGTTGTCGGATCAAACCTCCTTTCAGTCTCACTCATGCAGTGAAAGTGGTTAGTACAAACATAGAGTTTAGCTCACCTTAATACAACATAAGCTTAATAGCATTAGCATCAAATCTGTGCTTTTATAAACCGAGGGTGTCCACAACCCAGGCAGCGACATAGCGTCGGCCCGGATCCGGCCCACGTACGTTGATTCCACGCGGCCCGATCTAGATCGACACGATGTTGTTGTCTGAGAATCGGCACCGCTATGATTGTGCAACAGCGCACCAGAACAGTGGTCTAGCCAGGTCCAATAGCAAACCTAAAGGGTGTGTTCTGAGGACCAAGGGTTGCTGTGATTGGTCCACTTTTGTCCAACATTCAACATGTGCCCGAAAAGCTCTACATGTTGAGAGTTACATGTGGGTTATTATGTGTGAATATCTGACCCTGGACTACAGGTGACAAATTACAATACAACAATTATTAGCAGCTTCAACTAGAACATATTTCAAAAATATAAAGGATAAACTTTTTATATATATATATATATATAAAAATATCATTTATCTATGGAGGGTTGATACCATGCGGACGGGTTTGTTGAAGGGTTAGACATGTATACGTAACTGTTCATCTCTCAGGATGGGCAGGAAATGGTTCTCTGTGAGGATTTGAACACGGTCCAAAGTTCTTTGTCCCATTCCCGTTATTCGCTCCATCACTCCCGCTTTTACTATCGATCTCTCTCAGGTGTCTCTTTGTGCAGGTCTGTTAGCAAACGGTTTGCTGGCTGGACAGGGGACTTTCCAGAGACAAGCTTGTGGGAGACATGTCTGGACGAGACGTCTTAAACATGGATGAGATATAAAAGGCCTGAAACGACACAAAGAAAACGTCAAACAAAAAGTACCTTACACTTCCAGAAAGTAACGCTTGTCTAGAACGTGTTGCGACGTGATTCTTACCACCCAGTAAGCGGTCAGTCCTCCCTGCAGGAAGCCGGTCAGGACGTCAGTGGGGTGATGGCGGTAGTCGGAAATGCGACTGAGTCCCGTGTACACTGCTAACATCACCAACATGAACTGCAGCAACGGTCGCAGGAGTCGCGCCCCTCGCCATGACAGCCGCGCCTGCAGGTAGAACTGCGCAAAGACAGGAAGTTTCAAGAACGATTAACTTAAGGGCTGATGAATAAAGCTTACAGAGTGTGTTTGTGTGTCTGTGTGTTTGACCTTGCTACATTTCCTTAAAGATTTCAAGGAAGTTAGCTAAATCTGATAAACTACCCTCAAAAGCCAAAACAATGCGCTTATTTAGTTTTAAAAAGAAAATTGTTCTATTTTAGTTGAAGTTTTAGTCCGTAAGTATTATAAATAGATTAAAGAGCTTAACGTCAGCATGACAACAGAATTTACCCCATCTATTTTCTAAATGCATGTTATTGTAAACATTTATAAACTTTGTGTTTGAATTTTTAATCAAAATTGAATCTTTTGTTGAAGTGACAGACTTCTCTCTGTTGATGTGTGCTGGACTTCTTTAATCATTTTGTCTGCATAAACTCCTTATAATCAACGGCAAGTTTGCATTAAAGGGATAGTTCACTTTGAAATTAATTTTTGGTATGTTTTAGCTTACCTCAAGGGCATCCAAGATGTAGGTGTCTTTGTTTCGGCAGTATTTTCAATTTTGAAATTTTTTTAGATCAAACCGTTCTTGTCTTTCAGTTAAATAATGGAGGTCTATGGTCACCACCTCAAAGAGCATGCACAGAGAAGTCCAAATTAAACATGATTTAATGACTCGTAAATGTAAGTACACATTGATGGCCTAAGACACTAAATGAGTGGTTTGTGTGAGAAAACGAACAGTATTTATATCTTTTTTTTACCTTTTGTAACCACAGCCACAAAGCGCCCGCGCCCTCAGATCAGTTGGACATGGCTGTGGTTACAAGAGGTAAAAACTATATAAAAACTGCTCGTTTTGTGTCTTAGGCCATCAATGTGTACTTACATTTACGAGTCACTAAATCATGTTTAATCTGTACTTCTCTGTGCATGCTCTTTGAGGTGGTGACCATAGACCTCCATTATATGACTGACAGACAACAACGGTTTGACCTAAAAATATCAAAATTGAAACTACTACATACACGCCTACATCTTGGATGCCCTCGAGGTAAGCTAAAACATACCAAAAATGTATTTATTTAGAAGATCTGCCTCCATCCAATCAACAACTGTTGGACAGAACTGAGACTTTCCCTACGGATGTACTCCACTTCACTCGGATGTACGTCACAATACAGAAGAAATTTTCTGTTTCTGCTTCTGTTTAATCACGACTTTAAATTAGCTATCAAAAGAAACACTATGTCAATGAGAAACACTAATTTATAGGCTTACTTAGTAGTCACCTAGTTTCTGTATCTCCACCCTAATAGTGGATGACAATAGGTTCCCATCACTTCACTTTAATTCACAAATCCTCTCCCGTGGCCTCATGGGATAGTAAAGTGTTCATCAGATTCCGCACTTCAGAATCTCGGGTACTTTTCGCCTATTGTTTTATGAATACTACAAATTTGGACATACTACTTGGGTCACTATGGAAGTAGGGTTAGTCTTCACGTCTGTGCTATATTAGACAGAGTGTCCCAAATTGGTCACTTAGGAGGCTACATTTCAGTTAGAAGTAGTGGTGCAACGGATCATCATTGATCCGTGATTCGTTCGGATCAATGTCTTCGGTTTGGCTCACACGTGATCCGCGGATTGATTATGAAGAAAAAAAAAAAAATGTGCGCGTGTTGTTCAGTCAACACACTGTTTCGTCATAGCGAGCGGAGGAACGGAGAAGCTTGAACGCCCCGCGTCATTTAAATCACATATGGGACCATTTTGGATTTTCCATCAAATATAACATGAAGGAAAGAGGTTAGTAGATAAAACCGAGACGTACCACCGCGGCATTTAAGCAGCCCCTTGTTGCATAATCAGACCGGGCTAAAGCCATCACAAATTGCTATCCGTTATCGTCACATATAGCTCTCACCGCTCACAATTTAAAAGTGTTAATAATCAAAAAGACAAAACCTATGTTTATTTGTCTTGTCTTTTATTTTATTTTTATTTTTTTGCTGATCCGAAAAATGATCCTACGGAAGCCCTGAACCGCTATTTTGGGTTTATCCATGGCAGTTCGACTTCACACACACACACACACGCGCGCGCTCTGAGCCAGTGGACGCGCACTGTTATGAATGCACAATGTTTCGACTTTAATCTCGAAACATTCCGACTTTAATCTCGAAACATTTCGACTTTAATCTCGAAACATTTCGACTTTAATCTCGAAATGCTAGATTTTTTTTTTTTACAGATTTTTTTTTTTTACAGATTTTTTTTTTTTACTGATTTTTTTTTTTTTTTTAGGTTGCGGTTCAGGGCTTCCGTAGATCCGATCCGTGACTCTGATCCGAGAAACGATCCGGTTAGAAGTAAACACTAGCTTTTCGTGAGGAAAAAATAAACACGTTAACATGTGCTCATCGTACCACCCTGACGACCAAGCTATAACGAAAGCCGGGGAGATATATTGGGGTCAGCGGAGACAGCAGCAGATGAACTTTACGGATATTGAGGGACCGCGGAACATTCCAGACTTTAAGGGTCCTTGTGCGCCTCTCATCACAGGTGTTTGGCTTCCTGCAGGAAAGCCTGGAGCAGCTGGCGCTCAGAGCCGGAGCATGCGGCCGCAGGTCAGGCATTCAAGGCAGGGCTAAGATTGAACAGAGCGGCCATTGGATGGGACCGAGAGAAAAAAAAAAAAACAGGCAGAGAGGACAAAGAGCCTGGCACGGATTCTCTATAGCTTTTCCCTCGCTCTGTGCTCTTCTGTTCGTGTTCCCTCTCTAATGAGAGTTGAAGAGCTCTCCCACTTTTAGAGCAGCCAGAGGCCCGTGAATTGAATCAGATGAATGGTCGAAAATAGCTTGTTTTTACGCAGCGGGACAAATCTTCTTTCCTCCGTTCTAAACGTGATTGGCACTCAGGGCAGAATAAATTCTGATATGGTTTGTGGGGCAGTTGAGTGAAAGAGAAATGTGAATGCTATTGAATGTCAAGCTTTATGATTGCCTGTAAGTGTTTTGTCATTTTTCCCCTTATTGTGCCCCTTCCCCAGGCCATAACAGCGAGTGAGAGAGAGGGGTTTAGCTGAAAGAAGCCTGTCTATCTCTCAGCAGGCCAAAGCTCCCCCCCTCCCGGACCCAACCCACAACTAAACAAGGCCTCCTCTGTCTTCGGCTAGCTTTCACTCGCTCTCCCTCTCTCCACTCGTCTATTCATCAGGCCTCTGGAGAACATTCCCCCTTTCACTCAATCCTTTCTTTTCCGCTTGAAGCGAAATGCCTTTTTTTTTGCATTCTCAGAGCCTTCTTCTTTCAGTATGAGTGTATTTGTGCGAGTTGATGTTTTGAGAGAGTTTCTTGTCAGTTGGAATTTTTGGGCGTTTTTTTTCCCACATGGCAGGGATGGGAAGTGAAGCTGACAAAAGTACAGCTCCTCGTCTGCATCCCACGGCAAGCACGGGAGTTTTCTGCAACCCTGACGTGTGTTTGAGTGTGCATGTGGAAAATACGGCCACACATGGCGATACTCACTGCCAGGTAAAGCATGGTGTACATGGCGAAAGATGCATGGCCCGAGAAGAAGGACTTTCTGTTTAAGAAGAGCAGAGGGAAATGTTACCAACTAAATGTCACAATCCTGCAAATCATTAAACCACAGCGCTGTTTTATGGGCCGTAACACTGTCTGTATTGGGTAATCGCAAACATAAATGTTTTTCTCAGTAAATACCACCATAGTTTCATAAAACATAACATGCGATTAAAAAGCATCTAACATTTGCACGTGAAATCCTGTAGTTCGACCTTAACTAATCATACACATTCCCACGGGTTTCACCGACAAGGCTTGAATCTAGTCCCAGACTAAAATGCATGTTTGAGCCTTTTTAACTGTAAATGACTAGCTCTGACATATCTTAAAATATGTCAGTGCCTCTGGTTTGTCACACCAGTAATGTAACTGAAAGCTACTTAAATCTCCTAATTGAACTAAGGTGTAATCCTGGCTTAATCTAAGCCCTGTCTGTGAAACCAGCAGGTGGTTGCGAGTTAATCACTTTTTTTTTAAATGCCACCACCTACTGCGGTCATCTTTTTTTAAATCAGTTACATAAATCGTATATTAGTCTAATTTGATACTGAAAAGTAAGACCGACTGCCCTTGACTAACTGCTAGTGGGTCATACTAGAACTTAAGACACTGTCTTAAAGGATTAGTTCACATTTTTAAAAAAAAAGCTTGCTGATAATTTACTCACCCCCATGTCATCCAAGATGTCCACGTCTTTCTTTCTTCAGTCGAAAAGAAATTAAGGTTTTTGATGAAAACATTCCAGGATTTTTCTCCATATAATGGACTTCAATGGGAACCAAACGGTTCAAGGTCCAAATGAGAGTTTCAGTGCAGCTTCAAAGGGCTTTAAACGATTCCAGACGACGAATAAAGGTCTTATCTAGCAAAATGACCAGTCATTTAAAAAATAAAGAAAAAAGTTTAAAGGGTTAGTTCACCCAAAAATGAAAATTAAGTCATTAATTACTCACCCCCATGCTGTACCAACCCCGTAAGACCTTTGTTCATCTTCGGAACACAAATAAAGATATTTTTGATTGAATCTGAGAGCTGGATCAGTCCTACATAGACTGCCTAAGGGACTGGCTCTTGACGGCCCATAAAGTCATTAAAGAAAAGGTTTAAATATTCCATGTGCCTACAGCGGCTCAATTATAAGTTTATCAAGCGACGAGACTACTTTTTGTGCGAAAAAAACATAAATAACGACTTTATTTGACTATTCTATTACTTCCTTATGGGCGCATGCGCGAGAACTGAGACGAGGGCGTTCTTCTTCTTCGACTACTTCTTGTTACTGGCTGCTCACCGCTTAGGAGTATTACCGTCACCTGCCGTATAAGATGATGTGCTGATATAGCTGGAAGCGCAAAACGTTCTGTTTACAAGCAGAGGAAGATGCGCGCTGTGCACTTAAAAGCCTTTAATCTTCTCAAAAAACGACAGTGTTCCTTATAATCCGGAGCGCCTTATATATGGATCATCATTTTATACGGTAGGTGGCGGTAAAACTCCTAAGCGGTGAGCAGCCGGTAACAAAAAGTAGTCGAAGGAGAAGAACGTCCTGGTCTCAGTTCTCGCGCATGCGCCCATAAGGAAGTAATAGAATAGTCGAATAAAGTCGTTATTTATGTTTTTTTCGCACAAAAAGTAGTCTCGTCGCTTGATAAACGTATAATTGAGCCGCTGTAGGCACATGGAATATTTAAACCTTTTCTTTAATGACTTTATGGGCCGTCAAGAGCCAGTCCCTTATGCAGTCTATCTAGGACTGATCCAGCTCTCAGATTCAATCAAAAATATCTTTATTTGTGTTCCGAAGATGAACGAAGGTCTTACGGGGTTGGTACAGCATGGGGGTGAGTAATTAATGACTTAATTTTCATTTTTGGATGAACTAACCCTTTAAGTTTTAAAAGCACAAATGCTCGCCTTGCTCTGTTCTGTGACGCGCATTCGTGACTCTACTGTTCGAACTCGTTCATCAAAATGAACAAATCTTTTTCGAGTCATTTCGTTCGTTGAATGAACCAAATGACTTAAAAAAAGATTTGTTCATTTTGATGAACGAGTTCGAACAGGAGAGTCACTGAAACTCTCATTTGGACCTTGAACCGTTTGGATTGAAATCCTGGAATGTTTTCATCAAAAACCTTAATTACTTTTCGACTGAAGAAAGAAAGACATGGATACCTTGGATGACATGGTGGTGAGTAAATTATCAGCAAAAGTTTTTTTTAAAAGTGAATTACTCCTTTAACATAAGGGCTATGTTTATGCAACAGGCTCGGCCTACAGATGTTTCAAAATCTAGTGCACTTCCTTTCTAGGCTGCATATGGCTAGTGCTGTTCCAAACATCTGAGATATCTTCTTTTGTCCAAATTCTAAAGAACTATCGCATTAATCCTTCACAGAGTAGACAATCCCACAACACATTGCAACAATCTCTAACCAAGATGGTGGACAAAGTAAGAGCATTGTCTATGAAATCGTTCTAATTTAAAAAGCGAAAAGATTGAAAATCAATAGCTATGTGTGTGAGGAAGATCCCACAGGAAACAACCTCAGAATGAACCGTGCAAAGCTTACAAAGAAGTGCACTTAATTGTATTGGATGTGCACTTAAAAAGTAATTACTTTTAAACAGTACTTCCAGGTAATATAATATTTATGAAATAAAAGGCCACTTACGGTAAGTGTATACTAAACACATTAGGTACACTTTTAAAAAGTGCACTTTGTAATACTTAAAGTATGACAAACAATTGTTGACAATGTCTACGTGACGGATATAGAACTTCATACTACACACAAACATACTGTAACACTTTTTTAAAGTAAAGACTTAAAGTACTTTTTTTTATATTTTAGCAGACTAGGTTTTGGAAGAGAGCTCAAATATAGAACAAAAAAAAAATACCTGGCCTCCTCCACTATCTTCGGCTCGTTCCTGCAGACGACATCTGAAATGTAGTCTCCAGGTAGGCAGTTGAGTGAAGCATAGGTCACATTGCAAGCCGACAGGAAGTGGGGACGGAGTCGGCCCACGCTCAGCTTCGCCATGTTGGTCAAGGATTGCCCTACACAGCAGCCAAACAGGAAGCTGCCCAGCTCCTTGTACAGGCAGGACACGTAGAGGTTTCGCACAAATGCTCGTGAGTGGACACCTCTGAACCGTACCCGGTAACACTCTCCGACAGCAATCTGAGACAGACAGGGGTCACAGATGAGGTTACAGCCAAGCCTTATTTAAGATAAGTTCACCATCAGCCCTAACAGTACCTCACACATATTCACAAAGAGAACCTCGTGTTCAATAGCAAAGTAGATGAAAAGAGTAAATCAATAGCCTTGGGTAACAGGAGAACCGTGGGCTGTTACTGCTGTGCACATGCAGTCCCTTAAAGAGACAGTTCACCCTAAAATGAAAATTCTGTCATTAGTTACTCACCCTAATGTGGTTTTAAATCCATGTGACTTACTTTCGTCAATCTATTCGTGATAAAACACGGCTATGACCGCTTCACCCAACGGTTCTGTTTATCAATGCGCAAAACTGCGGTTCCTGTGTTGTTTTTATTTGCGCTTTCATGCATTTTACACATTGGAACATTGTTGGTTGGTCAGGGACTATTATTTTTCTATTGAAAGGAAGGCTTTTAGTAAATTAATTTCATGAAAGTTTATTTACTTTATTATTTTTATTGTGTGGTAACCTTTTTATAAAAGCAATAAGGTACTCAAGGCAAGTGCTGTATCGTGAATAAGTAATGGCTGAAGGGGTTACTCCGCTTCGCGTCATGCCTAACCACGCCCTTCAGCCGTTACTTATTCACGATACAGCACAGTCTCTCGTACCTTATAACTTACTTATATTTTTTAAGTCTTTAAGTTGTTATTCACTGAACAATCTTGACATCGACCCTAGCACCCCTAAGCATGTTGATAAGAGCTCATGAGAGACCTAGAAAGAGTATAGATCATTCTTTTGAGTAAGATCTTTTAACCCTCTGATGCACTTCGTGTCGTCCAAATATATATATATATATATATATATATATATATATATAAATTTATGTACTATATTTTAGTTCGATAATGTTTTTTATTCAATATTTTGCATTTTTAGGGGATTTTATGGTACTAAATTATATTTACGCTATACTTATAATCCATTTATTCACTTTTTTCGAGCATCAAACTGTGGTAAACCTAGAATGCTTTAGAGCAAAGTTTGACACTTGGCAGATTATTGCTGTTTTATTGTCATGAAAAATGTAATTTTTATATGAAATATATATTTTCAAAAAACATGTTTTACTCTAAAAACTGTGTGAAAACCAAAGCCATAAATCTGAACAGACTGTGTTCAAAATTTGAGCCTGATATCTCCAAAAATTCGCTTGCAGTAAGATTTTGTTTGGCCGCAGTACTGTAAGTTACCACTAGAAGCAATTCGTCTCCCATTCATTTCCAATTATTTCCAAAGTCATTTTCGACCGTGAGGAGCACAAGCGTGACTGTTTTTTTCAGGACCGTTTAACCTGTTTTGTGTTCACATAGCAAGTTTACCAAGTTTCGTACCATTCCAACAAAAAATAAATGAATCAGCTGATCAAGTGTAAATGATTCATTCACAAATTGGACTGGTTAGGTTGTTGAGTTCGGCTCACCGACTTAAGGCCGTGAGCTGTTAAAAAGTTACAAAAGCAAGCAAACGACAAAGTTAAGAAAGAGCACGCAGAAGCCTCTTCTCACTTTTCATCTTAATCTCATTTATGATGATATTCGCAGTTTTAGCTCTTCTGGTATACCTTTTTAAATGACGGACAAACACCTGTCATCTGCTGGTATGGAGAATTATTTCCTTTTACACATATACAAAACGTAATGTGCTAGTTGGCCATTGGCTGTAGTCTTGTTGGAGCGTAGCTTTCTGGCCCAGAAGCAGGCGATGTGAGGTTATTTTTCACACAAAGCTTTCTGTAGTCTTCTGAAGGCACGAGTCGTATTGACGACAAATGGCATACTTTCATGTTGATTTCGCATCCATTTTGATGCTTAAAAGCCTCTGTCGCCATTCTTTCCAATTCCATGGAAAAGAACGACTGGTACAACTATTGAACTATCTTTTGTGTTTCTGTGAAGAAAATACATCCCACATGAGTCAAGTCACCTTTATTTATTTTTAGACCAATACAGGTCGTTTCAAAGCAGCTTCACGGTAATAAACAAGAAAACAGAATCAATGATCCAAACTTGATCAAATGTGACACAAATGCAAATTCGGCTCTAGACAATCATCATTCTTCGGCTCAAGTCGGTTCAGTGTTGATTCAGGGTGAGTAAAAAAAGACAGAATTGGAGTACTACTGAAGAACTACTCCTTCAAGGCCTTTTTTAGCAAGTGATATCTCATATGTGTGTGTTCTCACCGTAAGTCCTGTGATTATGATGCCCCCGGCTATAAGCATGCTATCAGGAATGGCCTCATCTTTAATGTAAGGGTAGGTGATGCTGGGGTCCCCGCAGAAGAAGCCCCTCATGTACGGAGTCACCGCTTTGAGCTCACAGGCGAAGAACGGAATGGAGGCTGTCAGGAGAGAGACAGACGGGGTTAATGTTTCTGTCGAAACTACCTGGAGGAACGTACTTGAGAGTGTGTCTGTTTCTCTGGCACCAAGAGATCAGACACAGATACATCTTTCATGCTATATTATGTGCAATTAGAATCACGAGTGAGGCTGAGACATTGAGACAGTCACTGTCTTCCTGATGGGAATGGAGATCCAGCCCAAGGAGCTGACATTCCATGCATAACTCTGGCAGAAAAAGTGCGGGAGGGAGTGGGAGCTGAAAGAGAATGACAGCACGGGTAGATGAGGCATGTGGAGAAGAAAAGACCCTGAAGAATATGAGATTGAGGTCAGAGACTATGAGGGGGAAGATGGAAAGTTTCTTGTGAGCCTTGCTGGGAATATGGTTCTTTTGGGAGGGCGTAGGGGATTTCCCCTTTCAGGGAAACAAACAACAAATTCATCGCACACCTGGATGGTTGCAGCTAGGTGTTTTTGACAGACAACTGTAAGAAATAACAAAATAACTGAATAAGTTCTGCACACTACTGTAGCTTGTAGAATATCCTTACAGAATCCTTTAAGAATTCCTTATGGGAGTGTGCTCTATCCCCGTGTTAAATAATTACTAATTTAAAGATTAAACAGTAGGTGGTAACGCAGAAGGGTTTTCCAGATAAGAGAACCAGGATGTTGTTTCAAATGGATGTGTGACCTCTCAAGGTATGAATCAGTAGGCAAATAGGTCATTTCAAAGTCCCAGTCAGTTGTGGCTTGGCAAGAACTGCATGGGCTCCAACACATTGCGTAGTTTAATATTTATTTTAAATTTACGTAAGCTGACAAATTATTTTCATGCCAAGGACAATACGCAATAAATAGCTTTTTTTTTTTTCTTAAGGACCTGTAGAGATTGTTTTCTTTGTTACAAAATAGGGACTTAAACTGTCACAATGACGCATTTTCTACCTGGTTTGGTTCATTTCCACAAGGCAACATTTCAAATACCCCTTTTCCACCCAAAAAGAACTGGTTCGGAACTGGTGCTGGTTCAAAGTTGGTTCAACTTGCGAACCCGTTCAGAACCTGTTTGTTTTTCCACTGACTAGAGCGCCCAGGGAACGACGTTGTTACGTCACTGTGTACGTCGCTAGAAACGCTTGCAAGTACGTTGCTTTGGGATTATCTCTAACGTGTACCAAGAAAACTTTAAAAACAATTGAAATATGTAAGTCTTGTAATCTTTTCGTTTGATATGTAATCTTTTCTGATAAGTTATGTACCCCTGTCTTGTGTCTTTTTTCTTTCCATTTATTTGTTCTATATCGTGACAGTTTTCTTCTTTGCTTATGTTTTAAATAATGGTCAGAAAAGATGTTTAGAACACATCTAAACCCGCCCCAGCCCCCGACGTAAGCATGACGTGGTAAAAGAACGGTTCTAGTCCAGGAAAGAGTTGGTGCCGCTTTGGAACCAGTTTTCCCAGCCGCGAACCGGTTCTTTGGCTGTCAAAACACAAAGAACTGGTTCGCGTGCAGGCACTGGCTCCGAACCGGCTCTCAAAATGCTTTGGTGGAAAAGCGGCTATAGTGTGTTTATGCACAACCTGATCACACTAAATGCATCTCTATAGCACACAGTGTGTTTAATGTGCAATTTATAAGCAAAAATGAGTTTTTACGTGCATATGATGCGCATGGGTTGGTTAGGGTAGGTTTAGTAGTGGTGTGGGGTGCATGGGTATTAGGGCTGGGTAATAAATATCGATTTCTCGATATTAATCGATTCTCATTTTTACGAACCGATATCGATTCTTAAATCTCAAGAATCGATTAGTCATCCTGTTTCATTTGAATGAATGGATCATTGTATCGCGGCTGCTCGCATCCAAAAAAAAAAATCGCAATAATCTTTGTCCTTTGTTACTATTGATATGAAATAAAGTCTCAATTTTTAAATTACGTCCATTTTCTTTAGAATTTCAAAAACATAAATAGCGTTTTGGCGCTGTGGCGTGAGATCGTTCTTAGCAGCGCTGATCTCTCTTCCGGGTTAATAATACCAGTCACAGCGCGAAATAAACATGAATGAGCATCTGAAAGTGTGTTAAAAGATAGAGTACAACTTATCGAAATCCTTATCATGTCACATTGATTCGCTCAATCAGCATTTCAACCGTGGAAAGACGTCAGTTAAACAGCTTGTAATCAATGTCATGTATCGTCATATTTACCTCAGAAAACCCACATAAACTCCTTAGTCAGCTAGAAAAAAATAACTCATTTTGCTAAATATATACATCATATTACATATGCATTATAATCTTAATGTTCTTCAATATTTAATGCATATTTGAATAAATCTGGCAAGTTTTTATGACAGCCACCATTTAAATGTTTATATTCGTATAATCTTCTTATTATAAAAAATAATTAAAAGTGTAATTTAAGTGTTTGTACAGCTACAAAACAGTTCATTATTACCTTTATATTAGGCTAATGAAGCCTAGTAGGCTACAACTAGACTCCCATAGTTTACAGCATTTAAGAGATTTGATTCCCTTGAGAAAAAGGGCCATTTATTGTAACTGATGTCCAAAATAATCAATATTGAATCGAATCGAATCGAATCGAATTGCAAGCTTATGAATCGAAATCGAATCGAATTGTGAAATTTGTGTCAATACCCAGCCCTAATGGGTATTATACGCATGGGTAGAATTAGTGGTGTGGGGTGCTTGTGTATTACATGCAAATGAACTGCGTATCAAATGCACGCGAAAACTGCGTATCATATGCACGTAAAAACTCATTTTCGCGTATAAATCATAGACAGTAAAAGAAATGGACAGAGCGTCCCCATTGACTTCAACGGAGAAGACTGAAGCCCGATTTTTGCACTTTCTGTCTGATGTCTGAGCGACTGCACAGCCTCAAACTGAGCGTGAAGACAGTCTGACAGTTGTAAATCTTCTATTAGCTGTGCCAAGACAATATTTTGTCCCGTTGCTTTTATGGACTTTCTATCTATGGGCTTCTGTCTCGACTTTATGCCTCCATGTCCACCCGATTGCCTCATAGACAGTAAAAGATTGCCTGCGAGCTTCTCCTCCTGTCTATACGGTAATGTCTCTATTGTGCGACAGAAAGTTGTGTAGTGATGATGCAATCGTTAGCCTATTTTTCACAAAAACGGCATCTACGGGGCCATAATGCAAGATACAAAGTAATGGAGCATTTTATACATTGTCGTGTTTCTTTAGAAATAAATAATGGACGAATGAAATCTTTGGACGCCTCAGATGTAAAGTTTTTCGCTGTCAAAGTAACAGCAAAATGAATGGGAGTCAATGGGATGCTAACAGCAGGTGAAGTTCTGCTACAATGGCGGCTCCCGCGAGGCTTCCACTTTCGGCTGATGGATTACCCCCTTGGTATAAAATGCACGATTATATACAATGCATGCTATAGAGACACATTTATGTGAGAACAGGCTGGTATGCAAGTCACATGTGAGTAAAATGGTCAGTGTGCACCTGTTTATGTTCTTCATCCATCAAAACGGATCGAAAAGTTGGCTCTGCTAGCTTGAGTTACCTCAAATTAACATATACAAATGCTTATAAGTCTTGATTCTCACTCAAACTGATACATGTTATAAGATAGAGCGGGAATCAAGTCTTTATCGACAATGCACCTGTTTCGGAGAAGGGCGATTTAAGCTGAAGAGATGTTCTTTGGTTGTCAACTGTGGAAAGTAATGGGCTCACTCACAGAATCAGACACTATTACTTTTTATGTAATGCATTCCCCATAATGTATTATGATACAGCTTGGTTTGTAGGTCAGATTGCTTTCTCACAACAAGAGAACCACTTAAAAGTTTGTAACCTTGTTCAGCCCATCTCAAACTATTTTGAGCAGATCTGTGTTCATACATGCCTAAACGAACAAGAAAACATGCCAGTTTCCACTACAAACAAGCCATGTGTGAAAACCCTTAATAAAAGCCATCCTGGAAATCAATAAGGAGTACACAGTACTGTGTATATAGGTCTGTACCACGAGCTGAGGATGAATATAGAAGTGATGAGTGATTCAGCTGTTGTGTTCTTGGTTTATGCTCTTTCTCTCTCGCTCTCTCTCGTTTCCCCCAGGCCCGCATAGTCCCATGCCCTTGATCCACACAGAGCATGAGACTAATCATTAACCCTCCACTCTCTCCCCCAACTGGAACGAATCCAGCCAGTATCACAGACCCTGCCAGGGAATATTTCAGCATACGTGACCGCTCGGCTTACAGGGCACATGCACATGTTCGCACACTGCAGGGGGACTAGAACAGATCCAGAGATGGAAAGAAAGAGCAAAGCAGGTCACCGATGGCTGAAATGTACCAGCAAATTCACAGATCACGACTGTTCTTCAAGAATATTGTGTTAACTAAGGGCTCCAATGCACTACAGTTTACAGTGCATCAAAAAAAAAAAAAACGTTGATTTTAGCAAATGCAAAATTTTGACGCTCGTTCATATGACCAATGGTCATTTTGCTGTTGACTAATGAGAATTTAAGACAGATCTAGTCACTTTCATAAATCAAATTTGCCTTAATTTAAAAAATGCTCTTTTAACATTAGTATCAAAACTGCTTATTATTTTACAATAAGGTTCATTAGTTAACATTAGTAAATGCATTAATTAACATGAACTAACGATGAGCAATGCATTAGTTACAGTGTTAATTAATCTTTGTTAATGTTAGTTGATACAAATACAGCTGTTCATTGTGCGTTCATGTTATTTCACAGTCCATTAACTAATGTTAACTAATACAACCTTTGATTTTAATAACGTATTAGTAAATGTTGGAATTAATATTAACTAAGATTAATAAATGCTGAAGAAGTATTGTTCACATATTGTACATGTTAACTAATGTAGTTAACTAATGTTACTAACCTTATTGTAAAGTGTTACCTATATTTTTTCCTTTTGTCTGCCACATCAGTCACGTGGTTTAACCAACACGCATAATTTTGAATTATATCATAAAGAGACTTGAAATGTGTCAATTTCAATAAGACTGATAATTTTAACTTTTCATGACAAAGTGAGGTTAGTTCAGGTTGTGAAATGAGATGCGGTGTGACTCCCTAAAAACCAATACCATTATTTGAAAGCAATAGTTTTCAGCTATATGTACACTGTAGATATAACATTTTAGATGTGTACATTCAGATTAATTTGAGGTGTAAGCAAAATATGTTATTAATTTCCACAATTTTGAACCACATACAGTAAAAGTTAGCCTAAACCCTATACCATAATGAGCCATTGATTTCAAACGTTTCTTAAATAATATAAAAGTTGGTAACAAGACTGACATGACACCTTCATGATCATGACAAGACACATGTCATGAATATGAAGGAGGGATTATGCAAGTTTATGACAACTGTCATTAAGTGTCATTCACTCAATTATGACATTTTTAATGCAAATATGACATTGTTTGAGATGTCTTTGTCATGACAACTTGACATAAAACAATACATCATAACCGGTCAGTGTCTTGTTGTCATGACAACTTGACATAAACCAATACATCAAAACCTGCAGTATCTGTCATGACAACTTGACATTACTAAGACAACACAACCTGTCATAAACATGACAGCACATTAATTATCAAACTTAAGAAACCACTTAGCTTTATGGGTTAACATTACATTAAACAGTCAGGTGGTTGGTTTTGACATTGGCTGTCATGAGGCCATTATAACTGTGTCATGAATATTTTTATTTTTTTACAGTGGTTTATGTTAAGTTGTTGATAACTAAGACATCTCAAACAATGTCATATTCGCATTAAAAATACCATAATTGAGCGAATGGCATTTAATGACGTTTGTCATAAACATGCATTACCTCCTTCATATTCATGACTATCAAGTCTTGATTATGTCATGTCATGTCATGTTTATTTATAAAGCACATTTAAAAACAGCTTCCGCTGACCAAAGTGCTGTACATATAAAATCAGTTAATCAAAAACAATCACAAAATAATAAAATACAATGGATCATTACGTAATAGAAAATAAAACATACAGTAGCCTAGTAGAACGGCCAAAGTAACCTGCTTAAACAGTGTTGAACGCTATGGAAAACAGGTGTGTTTTTAGGCTGCTTTTAAATTGCTCAACAGATTCTGCGGATCTAACGGAGATAGGTAGGCTATTCCAGAGCCGTGGTCCTACCACTGAAAACGCTCTGTCCCCGCGGGTGATGAGCCTAGTTTTCGGGACAGTCAAAAGGAGCTGATCCGCTGACCTTAATGCTCTGGCGGGGGTGTAAGAGTACAGCATATCGGAAAGATAAGGTGGTGCAGTATTAGTTAAACATTTAAAAACTATTAATAAAATTTTAAACTGCACTCTAAAAGATACAGGGAGCCAGTGTAATGAGGCCAGTACAGGGGTAATTTGGTCCCTCTTTCTTTTCCCTGTCAGAAACCGAGCAGCCGCATTCTGTACCCCTTGGAGGCGGCGGAGAGAGCGCTGTTCGAGTCCGCAGTACAAGGAATTACAGTAGTCCAGCCGCGATGTCACGAAGGCATGGACTGCTCTCTCTAGGTCTTTCTTGGGGAGATAGGGCTTGATTTTACTTAAAAGTCTTAAATGATAAAAGCTACTCTTTACCACTGCACTGACCTGTTTGTCAAATTTAAAACTACAATCAAGAATCACTCCTAAATTTTTGGTGCTTGAGCGAGAGAATGTATCCAGTGGGCCGATAGCACTGTCCCAGCCCTGCAGACAGTTTGGTTTCCCAAAGACTACAATTTCGGTTTTGTTTTTATTAAGACTTAAAAAATTTGAGTCCAACCATAATACCACCTCCTCAAGACAGTTCTGTAAAGTTTTAATCGCAGTAAGGTCGTTTAAGTTCAATGGGAGGTAGACTTGAACGTCGTCTGCAAAGCAGTGAAAGGCCACATTGTGTTTCCTAAAAATGGCCCCGAGCGGAAGCATATAGAGTGAGAATAAAACAGGGCTTAAAATTGCACCCTGGGGCAGGCCGTAATTTAGTGACAATGTTGAAGAAGAGTGGTCACCAAGCTGAACCGAGAAACTTCTGTTAGATAAAAACGATTTAAACCATTGCAGGGCAGTACCCTTGATGCCCGCGCAATGCTCTAAGCGCGATAGGAGTGTGGCATGGTCTACAGTGTCAAATGCGGCTGTTAAGTCTAAGAGCACCAGAACAGTAGATTTGCCTACATCAGCAGCTAAAAACAAATCATTTAAAACTTTTAAAAGGGCTGTTTCTGTGCTATGCTGGGATTTAAATCCAGATTGGAATAATTCAGTGATTCCATTTTCATCAAGGTGAGGCTGTAATTTATCATATACAACTTTCTCTACTATCTTAGACAGGAATGGAAGTTTAGAAATTGGTCTAAAATTTGATATCACAGTAGGATCAAGGTTTGTTTTTTTCAGCAAGGGCTGGACCACAGCATGTTTGAAAGCAGCTGGGAAACAGCCAGACAGCAGTGAAGAATTAATAAAATCCAAAATAAGAGGACCAATTGTCGGAAATACCTCTTTAAAGAGGCGTGATGGAATAATGTCAAGAGGACAGTTTGAAGGCTTCATCTGCTGAACAACTTTGGTTAAATAAGACAGAGACACCGTCTCAAAATGATCAAACACAGCCGCACTTGGACACAGTATCTGAGGCTCAGACACATAGGGGGTGAGAGAGGACCTAACAGCACACACCTTTTCATGGAAAAACAGCAGAAATTTGTCACATAATTCAGTTGAAGCTTCAACGTCAGCACAATCACAAGGGTTTAAAAGAGAATTTAACATTTTAAAAAGAAGCTGTGGCTTATGGCTGTTACTGGAAACCAGATTGGATAAAAACTGAGTTTTTGCAGCTTTAACAGCTTTCTGGTAATCTAACAGGCTGTTTCTTAATATTTCATAGGACACTTGCAAACGGTCCTTTTTCCATTTCCTCTCTGCGCGTCTGCACGCACGTCTATGTGCGCGCGTGACATCATTCAACCATGGCTCCAATACTGGTTTAGATTTTTTACTTCCCAGTGGAGCTACTTCGTCCAGCAAGTTCGAGCATTTCGAGTTGAAAACACCAAGCCATTGATCAACATCTACATTCTCTATGTCACACATATGAAATAATGAGTCATCAAAAGCGCATAAAAAGCGCGAGACAGTCTGGCTATTTATCGTGCGCACCCGGCGCGCTGGGGCACACGGTTTATCCACGGCGCCAGGCAATGTAACAGAGAACAGTATTGCAAAGTGATCCGAGATGCCGGAGTTGCAGATTTCCTGTATGTTTACGGTTAATCCAAAGGACAGCACAATATCCAGTGTATGACCCTTCTCGTGTGATGCCCCAACCACCCATTGAGTGAGATTAAAAGAATCAGTCATTTCTAGAAAATCCTTGGCCAACTGGTTCGATTTACAGCAGACATGGACATTCATATCCCCTGCTATTAGAAAATGGTCATAGGTAATAGTTAGCTCTGCAACAAAGTCTGTAAAGTCATCGATGAAAGACTTATTAAATTTTGGGGGGCGATAGACTAGAGCACACAGAACTGGAACGTCGGCATTTAAAACAAAAGTCTGTAATTCAAAGCTCGAAAATGAGTTTGTTTGTACTTGTCTACAGTTAAGACTTGACTTGAAAACTGAAGCCAGCCCTCCACCTCTGCCGGTGCTACGTGGGGTGTTTAAGAACGAACAATCCGGGGGTGTAAGCTCGGAGAACGGAGCGCACTCACCGACTTGCAGCCAAGGTTTCACACATAAGAAATATATCCAACTGGCGTGATATGAAGAAGTCGTTGAGGATGAACGTCTTATTAGTGAGGGATCTGGTATTGAGGAGGCCAAATTTGAGAGTTTGCTCCTCATGGCCCAGTACAGAGCAGCGTTTCAACTCCCGGAGGCATCCCTGGACCACACCGCGGCTGTGCCTGCGGCGCCTGCGCAGCGGTGCCTCCAGCGGCAGGTGACGTGGCGCGGCGCTCAGTTCGCCGGGGTTTAGGAGCTGAATCCACCGCAGACCCGGTACTCTGTGAGGTGCCGAGTATCCATTTTCTCGGGCATAAGGGTTAATCCAATTTTCAGACTTCCACTGTGATCGAATTCTCACCAGTACTCCACCTCGCTTTCCGCGTCTTCGAGGCCGCTTCCTCCTCAATTTCACTGGCGTGCGCCACAGGTAGGTGGGCACTAGTGCCAGGTGAGGAGGGGGGTTGCAGTTTTTGTCATAAAATTCGTGATTTGACAATGATGAGCAAACAGTTCTGATATGAAGCAATGCTTGGCGATCATACACGAGTAAAGCAGGGGTCACTTGGCACAAACCACAAAGTAAAACTGTTATTAGCGTTAAATATGTTATTAATTTCCACAATTTTGAACCACATACAGTAAAAGTTAGCCTAAACCCTATACCATAATGAGCCATTGATTTCAAACGTTTCTTAAATAATATAAAAGTTGGTAACAAGACTGACATGACACCTTCATGATCATGACAAGACACATGTCATAAATATGAAGGAGGGATTATGCAAGTTTATGACAACTGTCATTAAGTGTCATTCACTCAATTATGACATTTTTAATGCAAATATGACATTGTTTGAGATGTCTTTGTCATGACAACTTGACATAAAACAATACATCATAACCGGTCAGTGTCTTGTTGTCATGACAACTTGACATAAACCAATACATCAAAACCTGCAGTATCTGTCATGACAACTTGACATTACTAAGACAACACAACCTGTCATAAACATGACAGCACATTAATTATCAAACTTAAGAAACCACTTAGCTTTATGGGTTAACATTACATTAAACAGTCAGGTGGTTGGTTTTGACATTGGCTGTCATGAGGCCATTATAACTGTGTCATGAATATTTTTATTTTTTTACAGTGGTTTATGTTAAGTTGTTGATAACTAAGACATCTCAAACAATGTCATATTCGCATTAAAAATACCATAATTGAGCGAATGGCATTTAATGACGTTTGTCATAAACATGCATTACCTCCTTCATATTGTCATGTCATGTTTATTTATAAAGCACATTTAAAAACAGCTTCCGCTGACCAAAGTGCTGTACATATAAAATCAGTTAATCAAAAACAATCACAAAATAATAAAATACAATGGATCATTACGTAATAGAAAATAAAACATACAGTAGCCTAGTAGAACGGCCAAAGTAACCTGCTTAAACAGTGTTGAACGCTATGGAAAACAGGTGTGTTTTGAGGCTGCTTTTAAATTGCTCAACAGATTCTGCGGATCTAACGGAGATAGGTAGGCTATTCCAGAGCCGTGGTCCTACCACTGAAAACGCTCTGTCCCCGCGGGTGATGAGCCTAGTTTTCGGGACAGTCAAAAGGAGCTGATCCGCTGACCTTAATGCTCTGGCGGGGGTGTAAGAGTACAGCATATCGGAAAGATAAGGTGGTGCAGTATTAGTTAAACATTTAAAAACTATTAATAAAATTTTAAACTGCACTCTAAAAGATACAGGGAGCCAGTGTAATGAGGCCAGTACAGGGGTAATTTGGTCCCTCTTTCTTTTCCCTGTCAGAAACCGAGCAGCCGCATTCTGTACCCCTTGGAGGCGGCGGAGAGAGCGCTGTTCGAGTCCGCAGTACAAGGAATTACAGTAGTCCAGCCGCGATGTCACGAAGGCATGGACTGCTCTCTCTAGGTCTTTCTTGGGGAGATAGGGCTTGATTTTACTTAAAAGTCTTAAATGATAAAAGCTACTCTTTACCACTGCACTGACCTGTTTGTCAAATTTAAAACTACAATCAAGAATCACTCCTAAATTTTTGGTGCTTGAGCGAGAGAATGTATCCAGTGGGCCGATAGCACTGTCCCAGCCCTGCAGACAGTTTGGTTTCCCAAAGACTACAATTTCGGTTTTGTTTTTATTAAGACTTAAAAAATTTGAGTCCAACCATAATACCACTGTCACAGTCTTCGTCTGCACCATCCTGTCTGCGTCTCCAGCACTACACTTCCCAGGATCCTCTTGTCTCCACACCTGAACTCACTCCCTCATCAGCCTCCCGTTCAGCGTCCTGTATTCATCTGTTTCACCTGTTTTCACCTCGTTTAGTTTGATTCCTGTGTGTATTTAGTTCCTTCCCATTCAGTCTGTCCTTGTCGGTCGATGTTAATGTTACCCAGTGTTCCGCCTGCCTGTTTCCTGTTTATTTGATATTAAACCTTTTGTATTGGAGCTTTTCTGGACTCTGCCTGTTCCTTCTGCCTGAACCCGCATCGTGACAGATCGACCGACCACCAAAAAGGGATTAATATGGATTTAGCCGCTGTACAGCTTCTCCTCCTGGAGCAGGAGGATCAATCCCTCGAGGCCCACACACAGAGGTATTTGGATTTGGTACCTCATGTTCACTATGATGTTACCAGCCTCTGTGTGTTCTTCCGGGCAGGCCTAAATGCTGAAACCCAGGCACGCCTGCCCGGAGACGGGCCTCGAGGGGACTTTGCGGCCTATGTGGAGTGGGTGCTGGTGTCATGTGGATCTCCCTTTACCCTGTATGACGTCACCAGCCCCACTCCATCGCTCGAATGCTCTCCAGAGACTGAATGCTCTTCACCGCTGGTTCCGTCCAGCTCTCCAGAGATTGAATGCTCTTCACCGCTGGTTCCGTCCAGCTCTCCAGAATCTGAATGCTCTTCACCGCTGGTTCCGTCCAGCTCTCCAGAGTCGGAATGCTCTTCACCACTGGTTCCGTCCAGCTCTCCAGAGACTGAATGCTCTTCACCGCTGGTTCCGTCCAGCTCTCCAGAGATTGAATGCTCTTCACCGCTGGTTCCGTCCAGCTCTCCAGAGATTGAATGCTCTTCACCGCTGGTTCCGTCCAGCTCTCCAGAGTCGGAATGCTCTTCACCGCTGGTTCCGTCCAGCTCTCCAGAGACTGAATGCTCTTCACCGCTGGTTCCGTCCAGCTCTCCAGAGACTGAATGCTCTTCACCGCTGGTTCCGTCCAGCTCTCCAGAGATTGAATGCTCTTCACCGCTGGTTCCGTCCAGCTCTCCAGAATCTGAATGCTCTTCACCGCTGGTTCCGTCCAGCTCTCCAGAGTCGGAATGCTCTTCACCGCTGGTTCCGTCCAGCTCTCCAGAGACTGAATGCTCTTCACCGCTGGTTCCGTCCAGCTCTCCAGAGATTGAATGCTCTTCACCGCTGGTTCCGTCCAGCTCTCCAGAGACTGTATGCTCTTCACTGCTGGTTCCGTCCAGCTCTCCAGAGACTGTATGCTCTTCATTGCTGGTTCCGTCCAGCTCTCCAGAGACTGTATGCTCTTCAGTGCTGGTTCCGTCCAGCCCTCCAGAGTCTGTATGCTCTTCACTGCTGGTTCCGTCCAGCCCTCCAGAGACTGTATGCTCTTCACAGCTGGTTCCATCCAGCCCTCCAGGGACTGTATGCTCTTCACTGCTGGTTTCGTCCAGCTCTCCAGAGACCGTCCAGCCAGCGCCAGAGACCGTCCAGCCTGCGCCAGAGACCGTCCAGCCAGCGCCAGAGACCGTCCAGCCAGCGCCAGAGACCGTCCAGCCAGCGCCCGAGACCGTATCGCCAGCGCCCGAGACCGTCCAGCCAGAGCCAGAGACCAGGATCCCACCCTGCCTCCCTCTCCCGCCTCCTCTCATCTGTCCTCGCTCTGCTCTCCTGCCCTTCAGCTCCCCTAAACCAGCCTGGTCCTTGGATCCCCGGTCTTCGCCTCACACCTCCTCCTCAGAGACACTTCCTCGGCCCTCTGTCCCATCAGCTCCCCCGTGGCTCCTACCTCCCTCAGCTCCTCCATGGCCCCTCAGTCCACCAGCTCGACCAGGCTCCCTCGACCCTCCGGACTCCCTTCGTTCCCTCGTCATCCTCCCTTCACCTTTGGACTTCCTTCCCTTGGCTCCGCCCCGTCATGTCACCCCCCCGGTTCTGTCGGACTCCTCACTCCCTCCAGTCACCCGTCAGCCCTCACTCCCTCTGGCCTCACCGTGTCCCTCTGTGCCCCTGTCGTCACTTCTGTCACCTGTGCCTACGGTGTCACCATGGTCCCTCGGTCCCTCCTCAGCACCCAAAGTCGTCTGTCCCTCTGCTTCACCCTGGTCCCCTCTCCCATCTGCTCCGCCCCTGTCAGTCGGCCCCCTGGTGTTGTCAGCCCCGCTTCCATCGGCTCCACCAGGGGTCCTCCCTCTATCTGCTCCGCCCTGGTCTCGCCCTCCATCTGCTCCGTCTTGGTCTCGCCCTCAGCCTGCTCCGCCCTGGTCTCGCCCTCAGCCTGCTCCGCCCTGGCCACGCCCTCAGCCTGCTCCGCCCTGGCCACACCCCTCTCAGCCCCCAGTTCGTCCCCCCTCCTTCCTCTGTTCTGCGGCGTGAGGTCACGCCTCCCGGGAGGGGGGAGTTCTGTCACAGTCTTCGTCTGCACCATCCTGTCTGCGTCTCCAGCACTACACTTCCCAGGATCCTCTTGTCTCCACACCTGAACTCGCTCCCTCATCAGCCTCCCGTTCAGCGTCCTGTATTCATCTGTTTCACCTGTTTTCACCTCGTTTAGTTTGATTCCTGTGTGTATTTAGTTCCTTCCCATTCAGTCTGTCCTTGTCGGTCGATGTTAATGTTACCCTGTGTTCCGCCTGCCTGTTTCCTGTTTATTTGATATTAAACCTTTTGTATTGGAGCTTTTCTGGACTCTGCCTGTTCCTTCTGCCTGAACCCGCATCGTGACAACCACCTCCTCAAGACAGTTCTGTAAAGTTTTAATCGCAGTAAGGTCGTTTAAGTTCAATGGGAGGTAGACTTGAACGTCGTCTGCAAAGCAGTGAAAGGCCACATTGTGTTTCCTAAAAATGGCCCCGAGCGGAAGCATATAGAGTGAGAATAAAACAGGGCTTAAAATTGCACCCTGGGGCAGGCCGTAATTTAGTGACAATGTTGAAGAAGAGTGGTCACCAAGCTGAACCGAGAAACTTCTGTTAGATAAAAACGATTTAAACCATTGCAGGGCAGTACCCTTGATGCCCGCGCAATGCTCTAAGCGCGATAGGAGTGTGGCATGGTCTACAGTGTCAAATGCGGCTGTTAAGTCTAAGAGCACCAGAACAGTAGATTTGCCTACATCAGCAGCTAAAAACAAATCATTTAAAACTTTTAAAAGGGCTGTTTCTGTGCTATGCTGGGATTTAAATCCAGATTGGAATAATTCAGTGATTCCATTTTCATCAAGGTGAGGCTGTAATTTATCATATACAACTTTCTCTACTATCTTAGACAGGAATGGAAGTTTAGAAATTGGTCTAAAATTTGATATCACAGTAGGATCAAGGTTTGTTTTTTTCAGCAAGGGCTGGACCACAGCATGTTTGAAAGCAGCTGGGAAACAGCCAGACAGCAGTGAAGAATTAATAAAATCCAAAATAAGAGGACCAATTGTCGGAAATACCTCTTTAAAGAGGCGTGATGGAATAATGTCAAGAGGACAGTTTGAAGGCTTCATCTGCTGAACAACTTTGGTTAAATAAGACAGAGACACCGTCTCAAAATGATCAAACACAGCCGCACTTGGACACAGTATCTGAGGCTCAGACACATAGGGGGTGAGAGAGGACCTAACAGCACACACCTTTTCATGGAAAAACAGCAGAAATTTGTCACATAATTCAGTTGAAGCTTCAACGTCAGCACAATCACAAGGGTTTAAAAGAGAATTTAACATTTTAAAAAGAAGCTGTGGCTTATGGCTGTTACTGGAAACCAGATTGGATAAAAACTGAGTTTTTGCAGCTTTAACAGCTTTCTGGTAATCTAACAGGCTGTTTCTTAATATTTCATAGGACACTTGCAAACGGTCCTTTTTCCATTTCCTCTCTGCGCGTCTGCACGCACGTCTATGTGCGCGCGTGACATCATTCAACCATGGCTCCAATACTGGTTTAGATTTTTTACTTCCCAGTGGAGCTACTTCGTCCAGCAAGTTCGAGCATTTCGAGTTGAAAACACCAAGCCATTGATCAACATCTACATTCTCTATGTCACACATATGAAATAATGAGTCATCAAAAGCGCATAAAAAGCGCGAGACAGTCTGGCTATTTATCGTGCGCACCCGGCGCGCTGGGGCACACGGTTTATCCACGGCGCCAGGCAATGTAACAGAGAACAGTTTTGCAAAGTGATCCGAGATGCCGGAGTTGCAGATTTCCTGTATGTTTACGGTTAATCCAAAGGACAGCACAATATCCAGTGTATGACCCTTCTCGTGTGATGCCCCAACCACCCATTGAGTGAGATTAAAAGAATCAGTCATTTCTAGAAAATCCTTGGCCAACTGGTTCGATTTACAGCAGACATGGACATTCATATCCCCTGCTATTAGAAAATGGTCATAGGTAATAGTTAGCTCTGCAACAAAGTCTGTAAAGTCATCGATGAAAGACTTATTAAATTTTGGGGGGCGATAGACTAGAGCACACAGAACTGGAACGTCGGCATTTAAAACAAAAGTCTGTAATTCAAAGCTCGAAAATGAGTTTGTTTGTACTTGTCTACAGTTAAGACTTGACTTGAAAACTGAAGCCAGCCCTCCACCTCTGCCGGTGCTACGTGGGGTGTTTAAGAACGAACAATCCGGGGGTGTAAGCTCGGAGAACGGAGCGCACTCACCGACTTGCAGCCAAGGTTTCACACATAAGAAATATATCCAACTGGCGTGATATGAAGAAGTCGTTGAGGATGAACGTCTTATTAGTGAGGGATCTGGTATTGAGGAGGCCAAATTTGAGAGTTTGCTCCTCATGGCCCAGTACAGAGCAGCGTTTCAACTCCCGGAGGCATCCCTGGACCACACCGCGGCTGTGCCTGCGGCGCCTGCGCAGCGGTGCCTCCAGCGGCAGGTGACGTGGCGCGGCGCTCAGTTCGCCGGGGTTTAGGAGCTGAATCCACCGCAGACCCGGTACTCTGTGAGGTGCCGAGTATCCATTTTCTCGGGCATAAGGGTTAATCCAATTTTCAGACTTCCACTGTGATCGAATTCTCACCAGTACTCCACCTCGCTTTCCGCGTCTTCGAGGCCGCTTCCTCCTCAATTTCACTGGCGTGCGCCACAGGTAGGTGGGCACTAGTGCCAGGTGAGGAGGGGGGTTGCAGTTTTTGTCATAAAATTCGTGATTTGACAATGATGAGCAAACAGTTCTGATATGAAGCAATGCTTGGCGATCATACACGAGTAAAGCAGGGGTCACTTGGCACAAACCACAAAGTAAAACTGTTATTAGCGTTAAAGAGAGGAGACGAGGCAGACGGCTGGCCATACATCTAGGCGCCATCGCTGTGTCATGGACAAGCAGTGAACCGGCCACTGTACAAGTGATCATGAATGTGTCATGCCAGTCTTCTGCACATCCAAATCCATGCAAATCCATGAATTAATTGCACATTTAATGAAACCAAAATGAATGTCAGATGATCTTGAAAAGATTTTTTCAACCAAAACCACAAATCTCATTTCAGGTTTCAAATAATATATTGAAGTATTTGGGTTGTAAATTGCAGAAGGCATTGCAGTAATGAGATAAATCAATCAAGAAAATAAATAAAAATGTGAATTTAAAAATATGTATTATGTCATAGCTTCAAGTAACTGTGCATGACTGTTAAATATTGTGAAAATGGTTACTTTATTTTAAGGTATCACACATTTCACTACTGAGTAATTTTATTTAACTTACGATAGGTTTAGTGTTATGGTTTGGTTTAGGCTAAGTTGCATGTAATTATGCATAATTTATAGTTACTAATTAATATAGTAACTACATGTTATAAGTAAGGACAGTGTAAAATAAAGTGCATGAAAATGTATTAGCTTTTGTAATGGTATTAATTAGAGCCCGACCGATAAAGGATTTTGAAGGCCGATACCGATTCAAATAATTTTTGGTTTTAAAATCCGATATTCCGATATATCGGCCGATATTTGTTTTTGTTTTTTTCAGAAACACACAACAAAACATTAACAGATTTCCCTCACATAGTTATTTGTAGTTATTTATGAGTTTTAACTAAAATAATATTATAAAGCATTTTATATATTTTATATATATATTTTTATTTATTGTCACAACAGAACAGAGAAACATCAAAATATATTCAAGTTCTGAAAAATAAAAGTTCATTGAACTGGAAAAAGTGAGTTAATACAATGAAGGAGAATGATTTAATCATCAGAAACTCAAAACTATTTGTTATCTGAACTAAATAAATTATTTAAGTTGATTTGACAAAAGAAAAAATGTTGTGATTACTACACTGTAAAAAAATATTGTTGGTTTAACTTAAAAAAGTAAGTAACCTGGGGTTGCCTTAAAATTTTAAGTTGATTGAACTGGAAAAAGTGAGCTAATACAATGAAGGAGACTAATTTAATCATCAGAAACTCAAAATAATAAGTTATCTCAACTAAATAAATTATTATAAAGTTGATTTGACAAAAGAAAATATGTTGTGATAACAAATCTTGAACATATTTTTTTACAGTATATGATAAGCCATAATTTAGCAATACATAATGTCATACTGCAAATTGTAAAACATACATTTTCAATTTAACAGGCCAAGGAGAGATGATTGAAGCGTGTTTCGTCCGTTTTTATTTTATTTTTGAAACATTAATTTATCGGCCATTATAACTGCCGATACCGGCTGTTGGGGTAATGAGGGGTTTTTTAGGACTGATTTTGGAAAATATGTTTAAAAGGGTATTAAATTGTCAGTGAATGTTTTTACATTCATTTTACTTAACATCTTGCTATTAATGCCTAAAAATATTAATTTGTTGATGCAAGCCTTAAAAATGGCTTTATTCCTGCTCTTTTTACATTAATATCGCTCAAACACTCCATCACAGCCCTAACAAGCACACGTGCAGACCTGTATATCACGATGAATGCTTATGAACACTCCCCTTGAAGACACTGATAAGCACAATCAGAATTTAGGACTAAATTTGGAGCGAATATCGCTGACAGCTGCTTTTCTCACAATAAGTAGAAGCCAAACAAAGATAAAGCAAGACGCAACATCCTGCACTGCTGAATATAGAGGTGAAGAAGACAAACTGATGAAGAGATAGCATTGAGTTCCACGTCAGCACACCCCGATCTGACCCCGATCTCGCTTTCGTTCGCTCTCACCGTAGCGCATGCTTGACATTTCATCCATGCTTTGGACAGGCCTGTACACCGTTACCCTGCAGGGTCCACTTTGGGCCGGCCGCATGTGTTTGTGTGTAACTGAGATCCCTATCATTAGCCCTGGTTACCATGCAGGATACAGAAGGGCTGGCCATTAAGCCCCTATCCATCTGCCTTTTAAATAAGACCTCTACAGTCCATATATAATCTATAAGGCAAAATGTTTTACAAGACCAGACTCCCTCAGAGCATTTTCCCTCTCAGATTTATTCATTACGGTTATTGGTCACAGGCCACTCTTGAGGTATTTCAATAATCCAGAAATTGGGTTTAAGTGCATTTATTTTGTGATTTGACTTGTTTAACTTGACTTATACTGAACGTACGGCACTGAACTGAACATCCATCCCCCACCACCACATAATCATCTAGCAGGAGAGGAGGCGATGAGAGGGTCGAGCTGATCTTCAAGCTGGTGCAATCCTGTGAAACTGCTGTGAATGCGCAATCGTGTAATGGACTGCGAGTCTGGGGGCGACTGAGCCACGCTAGTAAACATTATATCGCATTGTATCCAGAATCAGCCGACAATAAACTTCCTCTCTCATTCAAATATTTTTTTTCATGAATTCAAATTTGATTTTGCAAGACACTTCACAGGTCCCGAGAGCTCCAAATGGCCAGTTCATCCTTAGGGAAAGTTGGCCAAGAACTGTGTGCACTTGGAAAAAATCTCTCAAGACTCTTTGAGGGCTGAGGGATGCCAACTGTAACTCTCGACCTCTTCTCGCTTTGCTAGCTTGCCTGTGCCGAGGAACGAGGAGAGGTTAGCAATAATCTTCCAGTTGTGCTAATCCTCTTATCAGTGTGCGCTCACACTTGGGAAATCGGTGGAGAAATGGCACCTTGAACTTAGCCTCCAACACTTCCGATGAGCACACTCAACACACAGCGACCTCACAGGCCGCGATTACGGTGGTCCATTACCTCACACACAGAAAGGAAGCTCCTTATCACCAAGACAGCGTATTGGCCGGCGGCTAATGATTAGCTAGATCACTCATGCTAGACTGGGTAACACGTACACACCTCATGCACAAAGGTCAAGGATTGAGAATCAGTCAAACAGCGTCCGTCGTCGAAAGACTCATTACAACACATTGATGCACTTTTGGGTTCAGTTAATGCTTTCCAATTATTTCGTTTTATTTAAGACCAGCCAGATAGATGTCCTTACGTGCCGTTTCTATGCTATTTTAAAGGTTCCTAATTTCATTTTGGAGGTCGATTCTTTCTTTTGAGAGACAATAGATTTATTAATTGAGCAGTTTGATCTTTGAAACTTTTTGTAGACCCTTTGCATTCACAAACAGCTATATTACACACTACATACGTAATATCTGAAAAAGCATAATGGGGCACTTAAATAAATGTATGTACTTTATAAAACACTTACTGATCATGTCATGTGGCGTAACCATCAAGATTTTTTGATTTATTTTTTTTTTTTTCCCAAATGTCATGAACTATTAATTCATGCCACTTTACAAGCTGGACTAACCTTGCCTTGTCATGAAAAGGTCAGATTATCTGACATTTGAAGAGACAGAATAACCAGAGTCGGCTCTGACAACATTATTTTGGTTGCACCACATGACCTTGATTTGAAAAGTTAAAAGTTTTGGTAACACTTTAAGGTAAGGGTACATGACTTATCATGAATTCATGTATAAATGGGCTCTATGCACAACGGTATTTCCGGTGAAGGTGTAAGGATGCTCGATAACTTCCGCCGATCGTAGAGTCCAATGCTATACTGAGAATTTATATTGAATTTTATACTCCATGGTTAAAATAAAGAAACGTTAGTCACAAAAACAGATAAAACAGACACCCCTCGTTGTGTTTATGCTTCTTTTTAAAATTATATTAAATAAACATAACTATATATAAAATTACATCTAAACGTATGTACGTTTCGTTTCAAAGACGGGAGGACAGTAAATTTTGAAGACTCTGCCATAATCCCGTTTTCCTCCGCTTTAATCTCCACAACCGGAAATGGACGAGCATCCTTGCGTCAAATGCGGAACTTATGCGTGCATATAGCCCATTCATGCATGCATTATGCATTCATTCATGCATTAATATCTCACGAATCATCAGGAACTAACACGAGTTCAACGTTTTTCATTCTTGACTTCATGAATGAACAACACCTTCATTAAAACATTAACTAAAATGAGTACATCATCATGAACTATGATTTATCACGCATGATCTATTTTCTTTTTTCACAGCTATGCCACCATTAGTAGCACATTGTTCATCAGTGTTTCAAAGGACCAAATCACCACTTTAGTAAAGTGTTACCAAAGTCTTTCAAATTAAAAAAAAGCAAGAAATAATAATAAAAGATTGTGCTAAATGCAGGGTTTGCAAATGATCCTTAGAGTTGAATTCAGCTTTACGCAATTTAAGTTAAACAGTGATTTTGTTAAACAGTGTTTAAAAGTGCTTGAAATTAAAAAAGGAAGGTGTATACTGTTTGCACTTTTCATGCATGAGAAACAAATATGTATTTCATAAAAAAAAAACTGTGACATTCCCTGCACGCAGTGCACAAACCTCACTAAAATGGAAGGGGCTGTTTGATATGAAAAGCGACCAGCCACAGCTTGCACTTTTGTGTTATGAGCCTGAAGGTGCATTCACATCAACCAAAAAAATTGTTAACTGTCTATTGTCAATAGTTTAGTAGAACTCACCGAGAAGATTTCTGTTGAAACTAATTAGATTTCGTAGAACGATAAATGTGAGTGCACATTCAAAATTAAAGTAACATGTAATTGCATTTGCAATTGCGTTATTGCATTTTAGGCTAATTTACTGTATAGTTATGTAACCAAATTCATGATCAGGTACTTTATGAAACAAGACAAAGCAATAGCAATACGTAATACAACCGGTGGGAAATTAATAAAGGTCTCTAAAGGAAGAAGAATTTCATTTGCAATTGCATTTCAGCAGACATAGAACGCTATTATATCAGGGGCGTAGGGTTAATCTCATGTGTCCACCTATAGGCTGTATTTATTAAATTTGTAAAATAGGGATTAATATATCAGTATATTAGAAGACATGCATTCTGCCCTTAGGCTGAGAGAGAATGTGAGATAGTCAATTAAGAAAAACATTTTAAGTAAGTCCTGGAACAAATATCATGCTGGAAAAAAGTGCTTTAGAAAAAAATTATTTATTTTCAAGAACTTCATTTTTTTAATGCAGGGGTCGGGAACCTTTTTTGACCAAAGAGACTTTTTTTTCATTTTTGGTTAATGCATTTTTACATATAAAAACAAACATATTATTATAAAAAAAACATGCTTTTTTCAATAAAATTTCAACAGCATTAGGCTAATTATTAGGTCCATGGACAACTAAAAACAAACAAATATTTAGCAAACAAAGTTTCAATATTAATTGTGAAGGGCTTTCGCTGCGAGGTTGAGTTATCAACTGAGAATAAATCCTCTCTGTCTGCGTATGTGTGTGTGAGAGAGAGAGAGAAAACTTACAGTACTTACATCTGCGTTTACGTGAATATTCAACTTGGCATTTTGATATATTTCTGTATTTATTTGGCCATTTAGGTGTGCAACCAAAGACAAAATTTAATGAGTCATTTATTCTTCATTATGATATCAGGACAGTTTTATCAATCAACCTGACAATTTCTGACAACATTTTTGCCATTTTTTAATAAAGCCATCATCGACCAAGATATAATCTCACAGTTTGTAGTTTTCCAGAATTATTTGTTTGGTCCCACTTTATATTAGGTGTCTTAAACTACTATGTAATTATGCCAACAGGGTACAAAGTGCTTACTGTGTTGATGTTGTATTGAAAACACTTGTGCATTGAGGTGGGATACAGGTAAGGTTAGAGACAGGTTTGGTGCTAAAGGGTTAGTTCACCCAAAAATGAAAATTATGTCATTAATGACTCACCCTCATGTCGTCCCAAGCCCGTAAGACCTCCATTCATCTTCGTAACACAGTTATTAAAGATATTTTAGATTTAGTCTGAGAACTTTCTGTCCCTCCATTGAAAATGTATGTACACTATACTGTCCTTGACAAGAAAGGTAATAAAGACACCATCAAAGCAAAGTAGCCCATGTGACATCAGTGGGTTAGTTTGAATGTTTTGAAGCATCGAAAATACATTTTGGTCTAAACTACGACTTTATTCAGCATCGTATTGTCTTCCGGTTCTTTTGTCAATCCGCTTCAGTGACGCTGCTGGAGTGTATCTGGTGTCTGATGTCTTTATTTCCTTTCTGGACAAGGACAGTGTATCGTTAATACATTTTCAATGGAACTCTCGGACTAAATCTAAAACATCTTAAACTGTGTCCCGAAGATGAACGGAGGTCGTACAGGCTTGGAACGACTTGAGGGTGAGTCGTTACTGACATCATTCTCATTTTTGGGTGAACTAACCCTTTAAGGCTGGGTTAAGGTGTAAGGGAGGGGTCAACAGTGTAATTATAGATGTGATCACAGAAATTAATTACATGCAGGTGTTTTTTAATACAAGTATGCACACATATTGTTTAAGACAATGCACTTAAACAACATGTGTGCATACTTGTATTTAAAAATGATTCATCTTAGTAGTTAAAGAGACCTAATTTTGTAAAGTCACTTAACACACGTATCAGGTGTCTGCTGTCAGTAAAGCTTACTGTATCAGTGACACATTGATCGAATTCATTCATGGAACAAGTCCAGAGGGGCTGGTGTGGGTAAGAAAGCTTTGCCTTCCCGGGGTATTGTATAAAACGCAGCAAAACACTTCCATTAACGCTGAGGGACGATGTCAGGATCAGTGACCCACCCTAGCAGGCTCGCTTATCAAGAGGACATCGCTAATGGATCCGCACAGTAATGCAATATCCCGCATCCACCAGTCTGTTCACTCTGCGTTTATAACCTAGAGCCAGTCGATGCTATTGATTGAGGTACATTCTACATGCTGTTCCATTAACGCTCCATCGTGCCAATGGAGTTCGCAGATCAACACAAGTCCATTAGCAGATCACATCCAAAAAGCCATGGCCCAGGATCCCTGGCATCCTGGAGACAAACAAAGCCGTGATTCAGTCCTTACCGAGAAACATGCCGCAACCCGGCTTCACCCAAGCCCAGAGCAAACATGCCACACACTAGACAAGCGGCGTACATGAGTCCAAATGAGTACTGTGAGGTCAGTCCAACCACAGCTACACCCTCTCACAGAGCTTCACAACAAACCTCCAAACCACCAGCTGGCCGCACGCAATCTGTCAAGCAGCTGCGTGAAAACTCCAACACCTGGCTGGAGGAGACAATACGGAGAAAAGATGGATGAAGAGTGTGAGAAAGCAGGCCAGAGAAGATAAGAGATAAACAGGAGTTGCACAATGTGCTCTCGGCCTGTGCACTTTTTTTTTTCTCAGTCTCAAGAGCGAGGGAACAGAACATTATATGAGAAGCAGTCCGTGCCTCGCTCGGGAAGAAATGGTCTGCTTCTAATTTACACTTCTGAGAACCACAGCCCAGAATGAGCTCACCGTGACTGAATAACAATGAAATAAGAGGGAACAAGAGATGGAACAACAGCACAAAGCAGAGAAGACGTGGACAGGAGTGTGCCAAAGCAGAGGGGGCATATTTCGTTTTTCCTGTGTATTGGTAACTGATAGTAAACAAGAAAATGCTAAGCAACACAATGCTATGTGGTTGCTACAAGGATCTACTGTATATGTCTGGAAGGGGGTGGTGATGGCGCGGTGGATAAGACACTTGGTGTGAGAGACCTGGGTTCAAATCCAATGTGAGACACCAATGTGTCCCAGAGCAAAACACTTAACCCCTAGTTGCAATTGTAAGTCGCTTTGGATAAAAGCATCAGCTGAATGAATAAATGTAAATGTAATGTAATGGGTTTTACTAACTTGCTAAAATGTTTGCTTCCTGGGTGTCAAAAGGGTCCGATTCAGCCCAAGTCTGGTCACTAGATATGACTAAAGCCCTATTCGCATGGGATAAGTATTACCTGGTGACCTCTAGTCATTTGTAATAATTGCGAAGGATGTCTGAGATCTTAATCCCGTGCGAATCGGCCATGTCTGTAATTTGTAAAGTAAAAATTCCCCTGTGATTTGGCCGGATCGTAGGCTATATCATTTTTTTCAAGGTTTTTGTTTCAAGTCCGCCTTTTTATCCATCTTTCGCGAAGAATGGAGGCTGTGTTGGAGTGTTTTGATAATATTTTGGGTGCTGGGTATACATAACTATATATACACAACTACACAATTTGCAGAAAAAGAAAGCAGCATGCGGTATAGAACTTTGTTCTATTTATGTCACAATACATCATACAGCTAGACCTATAACGAAAAGAAATTTCCAATCATCAGAACGCTATATTGACGTCATATCTGGGAGATATGAGTAAAATCTCAGGCTTCGTTTATCCCGTGCACATAAAATTCAGATGTGGCGGGGTAATTTAAATCAAACAAGGTCGCCAGATAATACTAATCCCATGCGAATAGGTCTTCATATGATTCACATATAGCGTCTAAAACGCATAGAAAATCCTGGGTGTGCCGCATTCTCCTTTTTCCAAAGCGCTAAGGCGGTTGCGCTCTGGTTGGTTCTCGTCAAGTGACCTACTGTGCACTTATGGTGCGCTTGCGGTATTCTGAAAAGTTTCGATGTTTTTGTCTCGATACGGCGTGGACGAACTTGGAAAAAAAGAGTGCGTCACGGTCGCTTCCATTATGAGCGCGCATACCGCGAACCTACATTTGAAATAACAAACTTGAGCACGCAAAAGACGGGATATGTGAACAGGCCCTTAAGATCCCTCCTCATTTTCTCTTATTTTATCATTTGATCAAATCATCGTATTAGAATGATTTCTGAAGGATCATGAGACACTGAAGACTGGAGTAATGATGCTGAAAATTCAATAGAAAATATTTTTAATAATATTTCACAATATTTCCGTTTTATTGTATATTCAATCAAATAAATGCAGGCTTGGTGAACAAGAGACACTTTCAAAAATAAAGCAATTACCAACCCTAAACCCTTTTGGTGGAGTTTACACTCTATCGAACTGTGTTAGTAAATGAAATAAGTGAAAAGTTTAGTGAAAGTTGACTTTTATAATTTACTTTAGAAAAGTCTACAAGGCTGAAAGTGTCCATAGTCGAAGCAACACCCAAATATGAGCAAGAGTGAGTGATGCTTGCCCAAGCAAACAACACTAACAATAAACTAAACATTCTAAAAAGCCCTCAGCGATTGAGGAAAAGGAGAAGAGAATGAGGAGAATAGTGAGTGTGTGAGGTGAGAGAGCGAGAGTTTGCCAGACGGAGGCGATTAGCGGCGGTTCTGGAATGTGAGGTCAGGGAACGAGGCCCAGCTGAGACCTACTTTGTAAACAGGACCACTTCTCTTTAAACAATACACACACATATGCACAAACAAACACCTTATTAATACAATAAACACTTATTCACACAAAAATCCACACAAACACCTCATCACCTCCAGCCCCCATCCAAACATCCATTGAACGCTTCAACAAACGATATTAAAAAACTAGCGAACGTCACCATCAAGATCACTTCAACACTGGGGGTCGGCTTACCAAACACTGCAGAAACCACTGGTTCCGCACAGATGCACAAACATCTCTTAAACCCTCCGCAACCACAGTGTCAATATACAACCAGACAGACATGAACTCCACGCGGTGCACACGTACACATACACGCACACCCCAGTCAACCTTGATCTATACAAACAATACGCATTGGAAACCCAAGCAGCTTGACAATCTCTTCTCTACGTGAAACAACAAATCTACAAGCACAAATATGGCTGAAGTATACGCTGAGGTAGACGGCATTGACAAAAAGCTGACGGTTTTTTTGTGGGAACAAGAAGCAAACCCACGTTCGCTTTATCACAGGAAGTGAGTGAGAGATGTGGGATGTAATTACCCATCTAATCTTGTTTAATCTCTGTCTTTGTCTACCCTCTGTCTTCCCGTCAGACAAAACGAGCCTTTGTGGAAAAAATATGGTCAGGTGTGCATGAGTTAGAGTCTGACAAACACACACACATTGTAGATGAGACAGAGATTGTGCCCTCTGGCACTGCGGCTGTGTTTTGGATCACAGGACCATCATCCACTAAACTTCTAATTGAAGCTATTGTCTGGGAGAGCGTCTGTTTGGGTAGAGGCAGAGCTGATCTCTTTGAAGACTGAGATAGCTCAAGGGGTGACATTACTCTTCTTGTTGTTGGTTGGTGTTCTGTTGTGTCTACCCCGATCAGCTCACACTGAAGACAAATCACACCAAGAACAAAGACGCACGCCTGGAGAAGAAGACAGGAACACTGCACAGATGCGAGCAAAAACAAATCCCAAAGCTACAGCACTCTTCGAAATAAAGCTTACCTAAAGGATCTGAGAAACCTTTATAAGTACTTTTGATGCCACATAACCTTTTTAAGTTTTTATGCTGCCACATAACCCTTTTTAATATAATTGAATTTGTTCTTATTACATCACTGAACATTTTAAGTAATTTTGACATCATTGAAGGCCTTTTTATGTTCCTATGATGTCCTTTAACATTTTTAAGTTCTCATGATGCCACATAACATTTTTTTTAGTTCCTATGATGTCACTGAACCTTTTTATGTTCTGATGTTCCTGTTACGAGTTGCTATGACGTCACTGAAACCTTATTAAGTTCACATGATGGTTTTGAACATTTTTAAATTCCTACAATGTCATTAAACCTTTTTAAGTTTTTATGCCATAACCCTTTTTAATATAACTGAACCTTTTTGTTCCTATTATATCACTGAACATTTCAAGTAATTTTGACACCATTAAAGGCCTTTTTATGTTCCTATGATGTCATTTAACCTTTTTAAGTTCTCATGCCACATAACATTTTTTTAGTTCCTATGAAGTCATGATACCCTTTTAAGTCTCCTATGATGTCACTGAACCTTTTATGTTCCTATGAAGTCATGAGTCCCTTTTAAATCTTCTATGATGTCACTGAACCTTTTAATGTTGCTATGAAGTCATGAGACCCTTTTAAGTCTCCTATGATGTCTCTGAACCTTTTTATGTTCCTATGAAGTCATGAGATCCTTTTAAGTCTCCTATGATGTCACAGAATCTTTTAATGTCCCTATGAAGTCATTAAACCATTTTAAGTTTCCTATGATGTCACAGAATCTTTTTATGTTCATATGAATTCATTAGACCCTTTTAAGTCTCCTATGATGTCACAGAATCTTTTTATGTTCCTATGAAGTCATTAGACCCTTTTAAGTCTCCTATGATGTAACTGAACCCTTTTAAGTTCACATAATGCTTTTGAACATTTTTAAATTCCTAGGATATCATTAAACCTTTTTAAGTTCTTGTGATGTTATGGCATGTCAATGCATGATGTCAATTAATCTGTTTTGATGTTTTCATCTTTGACGTCAATTCATCTTTTTGACCTTTTTGAAGTCATTTTTAAGATCATATGGGTATCGCAAATTATTATTACGTTCCTATGATGTCAGAAGAACTTTTAAAGTCACAGAACCTATTGAATTGCCACAGGAGAACCATACTGGCAGCAATGATGTCATAGGAGAACCATTATCAAGCCCTGTTCTGACAAATTTGGGCAAATTTGTGTTTCTGAATGAAATACATCTGTTTTTTGTTTCTTGCATACCCTCTGTAAAATCTTAATATGTCATATTTATTTTGACCTTCATCAAAGTCCATAACAAAAGCTACATTTCTCCTTGCACTCACTTTTCCTGACACCAAAAACAAGCATGTTGATCGGATGATTCTGTACTGTAACACTGTGAACAAAGAACCATATGCCCGACTCAAGAGCTCAACTTCTTTGCTCAACCTAACCTGTTGCCGTCAGAAATAATGCACCCCTACTGAGTTTAACATTTCTGCATTCCTATGTTGCACAGCCAACTTATATCCCCTTCAAGCATTTCAAAAAATGCTTCCTTCACACCTAAAAATAAACGAATCTGTCAGGCAATGAGGTGATGGAGGCCAGAACCACAGGGAAAGATGAGTTGGAGCTTGCTTGAGATTCCCTCTCCGACCCCCACCTCTAGCAAAGCTGCGTCTCATGTGTTACTGTAGCCCAGTCCAGACATGCGTCCTCGGGCTGGGGGGGATACACTTATATACTCTTACAACACGCGGTTCACAGGAGACTGCTGAGGGGGTCGGCGGTGCCTCCAGACTCTTAAGAGCATGTGTGTTTTAGGGAAGGAGGCTGTGTTGAGGTAGGTCAGTGAGTGAAATGGCATGGCAAAAGCAAAACACATCTTAGGGAATCTGTCTGTCTGATGCAAAGAGACAGGCATTTCATTCGTTCACACGTTCATGTGATACGGTTCAGACAGGAACAGACAGGGACGCATATTTTCGCTGCATCATTTTCACTAATAGAGCTGTGGTAATTGTACCGCTAACTGCCACTCATTTGCTCCTCTCTTGCAAAGAAACAGTGTAATCCTCTAATTTGTTGAGTCTCTCAGCAGGATTCACGGTGGTTTCCTTTCACTCATGAGGGAGACGAGCTGCTATCATATATCTCAGCCGGCACTGTCCTTTAACCTCCGACCTTTCAACCAAATCCATAACAACAGTATTAATCCACCAGCAAACACACATCTCTCCGCCGGCCCTGGGCGGTTTCCTCATTTAGAGCTGTAACCCTGTACGGCAGAGAGTTGGCAGGCTCCAGCAGACTGCACTGGATCAGTGTTGAGTAGCTTAGAGCGAGTCTCATGCTAGACTAATGCACTTTGGCCAGAGGGGAGAACACAGACAGAGATAATGGCAGGGTGGTCTCTACGGTCATTTACTGAACAAATGAGAGAAGATTGTACAACCACACAACCTATGACAGGATGATGAGTTGCTAATAAAACAGGTGTTTGTGCTGTATAAATTATGGCACAAATCGTTGCTAAACTGAACTGGAAATAATTGAATAATATCTAAAGATATGATTTATTGTAAGTTTAAATATTTCATAATAATTTATTACAAATGCACAAATATCTTCTAAATTAATAAAACATATAACACTGAAACAAAACATAATATGTTAAAAAAAAACTTAACTCTAAATAGAATAATTTTTCTTACAGATAAATAATGAATTAAAGCTAATTTATACAGATTTATAAAATGTTTTTTGTTATAGAAAAAAAATGTGTAAACAATATGTATTATGTATTTAGATTTTATGTATCTACATTTTATTTATATTTCAATCTTAAACATTTCACATTATAACTATACTCAATAAAATATAGATATTAGATTATTTATTAAATAATATAGTAATTACAATTAAAATGTTAGATTATTAAAGATTTACATTTATAAATATACATATATTCAGGATTTGCATATATACTTTTTTACTAACATTTTTATTCAAAAAATTATATTTTACTATTATGTAAAATATTCGTCTTATATTTACATTTATAAATTCAAATCTGTATATTCAGGATGTACATTTTCATACATATTTATAAAATGAGATAATTTATAGATAGATAGATAGATAGATAGATAGATAGATAGATAGATAGATAGATTTAGATTTACGCATACATGTTCTACAATATCATCAAAACCGTAATTGATGATTCTAATGCAGCCACATTGATTAAGCTATTAATGTGCGTAGAAGAGAGATACATTTATCAACATGAACGAGCATGTGGAAACAGCAGACGTGCACCATGTGTCGATGAGTGCGTCTGAATGTGCTGCCGCCCACATAACTGACATGCTGCTGCGTGCTGCAATCTCACTGTCTCACTTGACAACTTTCTCTGCCAACTGAATGGAAACACAAGACGTATAATACAAACATACACTTTCACACACACACATGCCTCATACTGACATACACTCCACTGGGTCCTTTGTAAGAGCGCCTTTGATTAAATGCTGCATTTTGTGGCAGAGAAGAAAGGTGAAGGACAGAGAAGCGATAAACAGGAAGAGGGCCTTTATTCAGGTACAGCTCAACTCCATCTGATAGGCCTTTCTCCTTGAAGAGATGCTTTACTCACTCAATGATACAGTATGTTTACACACACACACACACAAACACTCACTGCCATGTCTATTTCTTTTGCTTTGATGTCTCAGTCATTTCCTTTAGATCAGACCTGCGGGCGGCTTACCTGTACGAATCTGGTGAGGCACTCCGGGTTCAACTGAAGCAGAGCTAAAACCAAATCATTCACAAAACCAGTGCTGACACTACCATTGCTCAGTGATCACATCAGTGGTACACTTTGTGATATGTACAGGGGTTGGACAAAAAAAACTGAAACACCTGGTTTTACTACACAATAATTTGTTAGAATGGTGAGGGCCTCATTTTACATCCAAATACAGCACCAATTGACAGATAGAAGTCCTTCACAGTGACCAGAGGGATTATGAGCCGTTCCTCTTCCAGAACAGTGTCCAGGTCACTATATGATGCTGGTGGACTCGCTCCTCCAAAACACCTCAATAATATTCATATCTGGTGACTGTCAGACCATGGGAGATGTTCAACGTCACTTTCATCTTCATCAAACCCTTCTGTCACAAGTCTTGCTGTGTGTGTTGGTGCATGATCATGCTGATACATGCTGGTTTGAGCATCAGGTGCTCATGATCCTCCAGAAGGGTTTGGTAGTCCTCGGCAGTGTCGTGTCCATCAAATACAATCAGGATTGTCATGATATTGGAGCTCAAACCATCACTGATCCACCCGTGCTTCACTCTGAAGATTGGCCGCCAGGCATATAGATGTAAAACCTCCAACATTGGCCAGTGTTTCAGTTTCATTGTCCAACCCCTGTATATGACTATAAGTGTTGTAAGTTGTTTCAAAAAAGCCCATATTGCCATCAAGGCAGTATTGATATATTGTATATTGTACTTTTTCTATGGGCTAGCCTATAATTGATTTGGTAAACAACTTAGAAATCAAGCAGAAAACACAGAATCACCTATCCATCTATACATACACCCACTTATCGTTTCCGATTCTCATCGATTGCTAATTTCGGTTCATTCACATTCACAGATATCATTCACATTCAACCCAAGTCTTATTGCAAAACGTTTCATTGTAGCTGAATACCATCAAAAAAAAAAAAAAAAAAATTCAACAGGCTTAAGAGCACTTGCACAACTAACTTTTGCTTATGGCTAAAAAAAATCCCAAAGAAAAAAACAACTAGCCTAACTAATAGGCCTATATATTTCAAGCATTATTAAAAACTTTATATAAAATATGCACTTTATATAAAATATGCATTAGAAATATAGTTACAAAAGTTGTTTAGTCTTTTGTTTGATTAACATTATTATAGAGACGGCAGGAGGTATATTATGCTGCTGTCACTTTAAGAGCTGCACGGATCCAATATACTGTTACACATGCGTTTTCTTTGTCAACTGTTTACGTTCACTTTAGACATAACCGACATAACCATTTTACAAGGATATTTTGACATTTTGAGTGTATTTGTCTTTTCTAGGGGTGTAAGGATACAATTGTTATATTAAAATATCGCAATATATATATCGCGACGATATGTCTCATTGATTTAAATGACATGATTTGCAATATAGAGTTAGTTTTAGCCAAGGCTCAGCTTACTGCATTTATAAAGTATAATTCACCCAAAAATGTAAATGCTATCATCATGTACTCAACCTCATGTCGTTTCAAACCTATATAATTTTCGTTCAAATTGCAAACACAAATTAGGATATTTTTAATGAAACCTGAGAGATTTCTATCCTTCCATTTAAAGCTCATTCCTCCAAAAAAAATGTCATAAAGGCATCATAAAAAATTGGAGTGGTCTAATCCAAACCCAAGTCCTCTAAAGAGACACAATTGCTTTATCGAATGAACAGATTTACAACGCCACACATACTGTAGTAAACATAGGCAGTGATCCAAATGAACATGATGTTTTAAACCGGTTCTAAAATGGAACTGGTTCTCGATACCAAACCCTACCCACTTATCCATCCACCCACATATCCATCCATTCATCTATCCATTTAACCACTTTTCCATCCATCCATCCATTCACCCACTTATCTATCTACCCACCCATCCATTCACCCACATAATCATCCATCCATCCATTCACCCACTTATCTATCTATCCACCCATCCATTTACCCACATATTCATCCATCCATCCATTCACCCACTAATCTATCTATCCACCCATCCATCCATTCACCCACATATTCATCCATCCATCCATCCATCCATCCATCTATCCATCCATTCACCCACTTAATTATCTATCTACCCACCCATCCATTCACCCACATATTCATCCATCCATCCATTCACCCACTTATCTATCCATCCACCCATGCATTCCCCCACATATTCATCCATCCATCCACCCACTTATCTATCTATCCACCCATTCATTCACCCACATATCCATCCATCCATCCATTCACCCACCTATCTATCTATGCACCCATCCATCCATTCACCCACGTATCTATCCACCCATCCAATCACCCACATATTCATCCATCCATCCATCCATTTACCCACTTATCAAGCCATCCATTCACCCACATATTCATCCATCCATCCATTCACCCACTTCTATCCACCCATCCATCCACCCACCCAATCACCCACATATTCATCCATCCACCCATTTACCCACTTATCAAGCCATCCATTCACCCACATATCTATCCACCCACTCATCCAATCACCCACATATTCATCCATCCACCCATTTACCCACTTATCAAGCCATCCATTCACCCACATATCTATCCACCCACCCATCCAATCACCCACATATTCATCCATCCATCCATCCTTCCATTTACCCACTTATCAAGCAATCCATTCACCCACTTATCCATCCACACACCTAATTATCCATCCATCCATCATCCATCCATCCATTCACCCACTTATCCATCCACACACCTAATTATCCATCCATCCACTTATCCATCCATCCAACTAGTATCATGGTCTCTGTAAAGCCTATATCAAACTTGGTAAGCACTAAATACAGGGTCTAAAACATTTTGTGATTGGATCACTAAAATCATTGTGTGAAGTAAACGCTCTGTAAATCAAGTGAAGCTTGGTACTGTTCACACAGAATGCATTTTGCATTCCACGGCACTACGTTTCCATTGATTTTCCTATATAAACATACACTTGACGTCTAAAAATGTGCTGTTCTAAAAACATGGCACCTTCAGGAGTTAACACTGTATAGTATAGCATATGCATATTTGGCATCCTGTCCGATCTCTGAATTTATCCTGAATCCAGAGTACTCCCTCCACCCCCATCCCTGGCTGGGAAAAGAATAATTGAGAGCGACGATGCAGGAAAACTGGAACAGAGGTGAGTCGACCATATATGCCTCCTCTCATGCTGATTAGGTAGATTATCTGAACGTGCTTCTCGAACTTGGTTAACAAAACGTCATTTAAAACGTCACACACACAAACAGGTTCAATGTAAATGACTCCTAACACATGATCGTTCTGGGACGTGTTGAACAACTTCAAACTTAACTGCTTCTTTTCTAGGCGTGCAACATGGGTTCATTCATTCAATAGTGAATGGGGTGCACTCACCCGTGGAAAAAAAAATAAAAGAGTACCTTAATCCTTCCTTACACAAGTGGTCACACGTGTAACTTAAACACCGGGTGGAAGCGATAATGCATCTCGACCGACCACTTGCAATTGGATCACTGAAAACCCATCTTAATACCAGGTGTAAACCCGATGCTTTCTGTTCACGGATTGTGAAATTGTTGGAGAGAGATAAGAAATCATTTGCTCGTTTCAGCATGAATTCTCACAACGCACACACACAGGTATGCCTGTGACCTTTCTTTCACACTTTCCCCTTTGACCCAGCTCAAGCCAAAGTACTCAAGCATATCTCCAGGGCAAGCATTTTTCTTAAACCTCCTTATATATCGCAGCCTGGCCGAGTGGAATGTACCGACAAAAGAGTTGCAGAGAAGCAGAGCCAAGTAAGTGATCGATCGCCTCAGCGTGTCTGAGCGCCTCAGTAAACAATCTGCAGTGTTGTTTTCCGCTTCTGATGCAGTCAGCGCTCACATTCACATGCACAGCGAGAGTTTCTTACACAGATCCGCCATCAAAGCTGCTCTTATTCCAGCTTTGTTGGACTTATTAAAAGTGGATCAGAATGCCGTGGCATGAATACCCTATTCACTAGTGGGAAAAAAAAAAAACAATTACAATCCTTCAGCCTGCGATAGTCTCACGCTTCAAAAAGCAATAAGCCAGGAACAGTTACATTACGATGAAAGATGTTTAGTAAGCATTCAAATATGTTAGTAATAAAATTCAGCATCAACTTCTGCCAAGAATTATTATTCAGTGTGGGTTGTTTACTGTTTCCAAGCAACTTGTTGCATACGGTTTAAAAGAGTAGTTCACTACTTTAAAAAAAAAAAACTTTTGCTGATAATTTACTCAACCCCATGTCATCCAAGATGTCCATGTCTTTCCTTCTTCAGTCGAAAAGAAATTAATGTTTTTGATGAAAACATTCCAGGATTTTCTCCATATAATGGACTTCACTGCATGGTAACCAAACGGTTCAAGGTCCAAAAGACCGTTTCAGTGCAAACTGCAAACTGTTAAAGGGCTTTAAACGATTCCAGACGATGAATAAGGGTCTTATCAAGCGAAACGATCGCTCATTTAATAAATAAATAACAAAGTTCAAGTTTTATAAGCTCATTGACTTCGTTCGTGACTCTCCTATTCGAACTCATTCATCAAAATGAATGAATCCCCCCCCCCCCCCCCGAGTCATTTGTTCATTTCGTTCGTTGAATGAACCAAATGACACAAAAAAATATTCATTCATTTTGATGGAGTTGTTTAAAGTCCTTTGAACAGTTTGTACTGAAAGTGTCTTTTGGACCTTGAACCGTTTGGTTCCCACTGAAGTCCATTATATGGAGAAAAATGCTGGAATGTTTTCATCAAAAACCTTAATTTCTTTTCGACTGAAGAAAGAAAGTCATGGATATCTTGGATGACATGGGGGTGAGTAAATTATCAGCAAAAGTTTTTTTAAAGTGAACTACTCCTTTAAGTCAACTGTTAAAGTCTGCTGTCTGCTGTCATGGGTGTTCATATCAGCTATTTTGCAGCGCCTTTGAAAAAAGTCAATCTAATCAGATTTTAATGGCTTTATAATTTTAGATCATAAAAATGTAAATGGTTAACAGGGTCTACTCAAGGTCTAATTAAGTGGGTCAAAAAAGCTTTCTAAAGTTCAGCTAATTGCTTTCAATATAAATGTTCGAAAACATTACATTCGGTTCGTACTTAAGTATATAATAGTGCTTCCATAATAAGTACACTTTTTAAACGTATGCTAAAGTGTACAACAATGCTATAGATAGGATGAATATGGTAAAAATGTTTAAACACTCTGAATGTTTGACAGTTGTAACAAATGTCAGGAGGAAGTCCATCAAAATAGGGAAATGTGTTTACGATCGTAACCACAGAGAGCAATCGCAAATGTCCTCGTCCGTTATCACATCATTATGCCTCATCCCACAGCACAGTTCCTCTCTGCTCACTTCCGGCTTTCTCCAGTCTGTCGCCACATGGTTATATGACTCTTTCTTAATCATGGATTAATCCAGTTATGCACTGCTGAATGCATGACTGTAACGTCATATGGCAGAAAGTTAATCAAAGGTGGCTCTCTGCGAGACATTTCCTCTATAAACCTCAAGCGGTACTACTAGACACGTCACGTTTCTAAAAACAGATTCGGTGGGACAAGGACTTTCACCTGGAGGCCAAGAGCAGTTCCTACAGTACGTCTTGTGTGAGTAGCACAGTCAGGCCGGTGAAGAACTCACTGTAACCTGTCTGTCTGCCTGGACAGGTTCTATTTGGCACACCAAAAACAACGACATGAAAAACATAATTAAGCTGTTTATTCCCTTATCCCGGTTGTGAATGTTGTTGTGACACATTAAATCATCTTAAACTGATGGGGTGTGCACTGATTTTAGAATGCAGTAAATGTGTCAACAAACTAACAGGACCACATTTTTCAAGGATTTGTGCGGATGAAAATGTCATAATGGAGACTTTACGTCATGAACTAAATTTATATAATGTGCAATCAGTTAGTGTAGTCTAGATTCAAATATTACTATTAAAATATCTAAATTCAATTTCTTTAGAAACTTTGGAATTTGACACTATTTTGAATGTCCAATATTTTTCTGTAATGCTTCATACAGCAAAAAAAAAAAAATGTTTTAAGTGTGTTTTATATGGTAGCATCTTAATTAACTGGGTTTTATTTTATTTTTTTAAAATACAATAAATCTGATTGCAATTTTGTTTGAAATTAAAAATTAACTGTCTGATCTGAAGCAGTCCCTTTCAGTAACAATTGTACAGCTAAGGCCCTGTTTACACGAGAATGCTCGCGGGTGAAAACGTAAAAATATTTTATCGGATGTGCCTTTCGTTTACACGGTGACGGCGTTTTTGGGGCTTAAAAACGCAAAAAAGTGAAACCACCCTCCAGAGTGGAAATCTTAAAAACGCTCCACCGCCGCGTTCCCGTGTAAACGGTAAAAAACACAAAAGTCTGCTTGACAGTGAAGGCTGTACGCAGGCGCGCGGACTTGGTGTTGTTGTGTTGCAGTGCTTCACGTTGCCACCTAGCTGCCTGGAGTGCATACTACATTGAATTTCACACTCCTTTGCGTCACCATATGCACGCGGATTTCCCACCCAAAACGCTCGTCTAAACGTAGAATAAAAAGTGATGACGCAACGCCACTTTTGCGTTTTCTCTTCAGAATCGTTTCCGTGTAAACATAGCCTAAGGCCCGTTCACACCAAAAACAAGAACTATAAAGACACACTAACAATATTATCCCAACAGGACAAGCTCTCTAAAGCAGGATGGATTCTGATTGGCTGTCCAGAGATATTGTTTTTCTGTGCTGTTATTGACTTGAGGTGTGATCTCTGCTATTCTTTTACATCTAGAAAGATTTTTAAAACTATATACATTTTGTTTTGTTAGTTATCCTTGGTGTGAACAGTGTGGTCTTTTTTACAGTGCAACTAACCTAATTCTGTTTTAATAAAAGTTACAATAAAGTATACAGTATTAGGCAAAACAAAGTAAACAGCACAACCAGTTCAGGCCATCTGAAATGAAAAAGCAGTTTCACTTTTCTCTAGAGAAATGCTTGTTTCCATGGATACGGCTGAATTTCCCAGGACAAACGCCAACTTTAAACTGAAAACATGCACACACCACGTGCGTAGAGGTTATAAACTTATTATTTTCCCTTTCTGAGCTCTGCTTTGGCTTTTGAGTGGATTATTTGGATGGAGCGACTTTGGATTCCTCCACTTTTGACATGTTGTTCCCATGTCAACTTTTGACATCAAATGTCAAAAACTTTTTTTCCTTGTAATAATATGAGGAAAACAGATGAAGTGGATGTACCACAACCTGCAAAGTCCAGCAATAAATTTGCTGTGTTGCTTCCTTTGCATGCGAGGGGAAATGTGGAAATGATACACGCATGGCAACAAAAACATTAGGTAACTAGCCTACATTATAAACCTTAATAGATATGTATTTGATTTGACCGGCTAACACTTAGGCTACTAATGAAACTAGGCTATATTGTAATAGTTGATTACACTTAATGTAAATAATCTAATAGCATGCCATTAACATCAAAGTGAAAGTTATTAAAAAAGGTGTCACCCAGCATTGTTTCTCTTACCCACGAGAAGACAGAGGACGTCCAGCCCGACCAGCATCTTTCTGCTGGAGCATTGAACCGTATCCACAGGTTCAGCGGGACTCGGGATGTGTTTGGTGCCGTTTTCCCTCGCTGTGTCTCCGGATCCACCGTGATCCGCCAGCCGCTGCTGGAGCTCCGCGTTACTGTTCACCGAATTCAACTTCTGCATGTTGTCCGTTTAATGTAATACTTGTGCCGGATTTACTGTCCTTCACAACCTCTGTAAAGTCAAACTGACAGGTTAGGAACACGGTTTACTTGAACTTTTTTTCAATCTCCTGAATGGTTTGGGTTAAAATCCAACAACAAGCGCACGTGTAGGCTAGATGACGAATATAGAAATATTCACACGTCTTAACTGATGAATCGATCAGACTTGTACAGAGATCCTGGTCTGCTCTCTTTTACACGAGAAATCCTTTCTCCAGCACTTTTGAAAAGTTTCTGCTGCAGTTTGGCCATCATCATCGGGACATGATGGAGAAAAACACATTCCTGAAAACATATGTCAGTCAAAAGTTTGTCATCCCTCTGTGACCCTTCATGTCAAACTCTTCTTTCTTTCCCCAACCGAGAGAAAACTTGAAGCGGATCGTGTTTTGATTTGTGGGTATTAGTGTTATTCCTCCGCCCTCTTTAGGGCTGGCGTAAAACCTAGTGAGCTGACTACACAGGCAGCATTTGGGGGGGTTATACGTGTTCCGAAAGCGGGAAAACTTGCAAACTGTGAATAGTAATAATAATTCGGGCGACCCAACTTCTTTTGACGCAATTTAGAACACTAAACCAAGTGTTAGCTAGTAATAATGGTTATATAAAAAGCACTGTTTTTGTAGCCTAATATGTGTAAATGATCAAGTGATAAATAATAATAGCCTATCATTAGTATTTTTATGTTGTCTAAGTTCTTACTTGCCTCCTCAGGTAACCGCCAAATCCGTTGGTGTCTCATTTCGAAGGCTGCGCCCTCCGGAAGTCACATTTCTCTTCGGATATGTCTCATAAAAGTCACATTGGGGAAGATAAACATATATTATTATTTTTTTTTATTATTATTGTTATTATTATTATTATAATGTGTGGGAGGAGACTGGCCAGCAATAATTTTCAGGTGCAGGTGGTTATTTCTATCATTAAGAAGGGTTCTTGCGGTCTTAATGATGGTCAACCCTTACACCCACCTGGTTCTTACAGAAACAGGTGGTGGTTGTTCTGCAGTCCTAGCGTGTGTTTGTTGTGCTCAACGTGCAGCCTCTGTGCACATTGGGCTGATAATTTAAGAGGGTTTATTCTGTCTGGGAAGCAAGGCAGACAAATATTTATTGCTACGGTGTACCAACATGGATGGCCATGTTGGAATGCTGATGTACACCCTTTATCAATCAGGTTTGAGGATTGAGAGCTGAGATTGGGTAACTGTGTTGCAGTACTTTCGATAAATGGCAGACCAGCCACTGTTTCTTGTATATTTTAGATTTATATTGTGGTTTATTGGTTTTTATATTGACTTCGATCGTAAATGTTGTCTGTCAGTTGCGTTGTTTCTTTGGTACTGCTCCTTTTTTGTGTGTTCCAGTGCTTGGAGGTTTTGTACAGGGCCGGGCCTGCATCTACACTAAAACCTCCTTCGGTGTAGGTGATTTGGGTGGTGTGACACTAATTGTGTGGTGTGTGAAATAGTGACTTAAAGGTTATATTTCTGGTGTATGCTGTGGGGTTTCTCCTGTTTTTTTTCTGTCTCTTACAGGTGGTGGCAGGAGGTCCACAAGGGCAGGCCCGGCCCTCTTGCAGTCTTGAGGAGCGCTAATTCTGTGAATGTTATTATCAACACTTTTTTAACATTTGATGGATTTATTGGAATGATAAAATTCTTTTTACAAACTTTGTTGTCCACAATCTGTATTGTGACCTTTAGATGGCTCCTCGTGCCTTAAATGAGGTGGCGTAGTAGTCAGCTTATATTTCGTACACTACGAATGGAATATTGCAGTTGGCTTTTAATTTTTCTGTGCACGTCTTCTCCTTTTTTTATGTTCCCTAGCTCATAATCTTAAATCAAAATAACGTCTCCAACGGCGTGTTTACTGGTGCGAGTCCAGGACAAGTAACTCACAGGAGATCTAGCAAACCACAACCATCCAATCAATTCACCATGGACAAAATCAAACCCCGCCCTACATTTTTTCTTGTTTGAGAAGCCATTTTACTCAAGAAGCTGACATGCCTCACAATAAGGAAGAAAATACTATGGTAACTTTTGTTTCATACCTATTTTAAGAAAAGTAACCATTATATAATTGACTGTTATTCCTCCTGAGGCTTTATTTTCTTACTTTGCAAGTAATGTACTTTTCATAAATGAGACAGCCTCAATGCCATATGCGGCAAACCAATGTGACCTAAAGAGGGTGCAGCTTTTCGAAATGAGAGCGCAGCTTCTGTTTAGGCCAAGTGAACATTTATGACTAAAGACGCAGTCACATATGCAGGTAATAAAGGCCCATTGTCTTTTTTCAAGAGCAGAGTGAAATATGAAGCACAGCTCAGAAGTCACTAACCAATCAACAGAACGTTGGTCAACACAAGGAATCTGCATTATCAACATGAACCCATTGCGAAATCTGAATGGGGAACGTTTGCCGATTGTATTGATTTCTTTTGAAATTACTGGATTTTGCACACAAAAATTCATTGCAATTCTGCACCATTTGAAACTCCATAATGTGCATGTAAAAATTATATATATTTATATATATTCACCTGTATGATTGCATAAAACCAGACATGCATCCTTTGTAAACACCCCTTATTTTGCCACTAAATGCTGTCTATTTCAGCCCACAGGAAAATGAGGCTCAACCCTTCATTTTCATGAGACCGGCAAATGTTGCCTTTCCTTGGCTTTCAACTCCAGCTCTAAAGCACTGATCAGCTGATCTTTTTCATTAAATGGCGACCATAGAAAAAACCTGTCAGACGTTTGTCTCGATGCCATAAAAGAACCATTTTGGGTTTCCTAAAGAAACTTTCAGCTAACAGTACTTAAAAGAACCATGTTTTTCTTAGTGTGATGAACATTTTAACCTTTCTGCACGATAAAGAACCTTTTGTGCAGTGATAAGATTCAATGGATTGTAAAGGTTCTTAATGAAACAAATGTTGCCAGTACTTAATGTTGCCAATAAAAAAATAAAAAAAACTTTTATTTTCAGAAGTGTTTAGCATAAATTACAATATTATATAGGCTGATATTTAATGTAGGCTAATTAAAAATATTTCACATCATATAAAGTCTTGTACCTGTCTGCAAGAGTTTCTTGAAGTTCTCAATCATTTGCAGGTCTGATGAACTTTGGAGAATTGGGAAATACTGCCATCTGGTGAGTTTTAACAATGACATTTTGTCATGGCTCAGCTGTGCCTTCTTAGATCCGGTTCACAGCGACGATTATTAAATAGCCGAAGATCGGTGAGTGTATCAATGCTGTCCAGTGTCCACACCCTTAAAAATATTTTCTCATGGATTACAAAAAACAACAACTGTAGGCCTACCTACTTTAAATGCAGACAAATAGTCTGTGATTAATGTGCAGAAATGCCCCTTTCTTCCACAGGATGTAACATTTGTGATGTGGATTAAATTCTTTTATACAATCACTTCCATTCCAACGACGTCTCCTCCACTGAACCCTCGTACATGCATATCAGCATCACATAATGTGTAAAAACGTTTTAAGCCCTGTAGATGGAGACAAACAGACATTTGTTTCAGAAAGTGTGCTTACACACTGAAGAAATTTGTCTTCATGACACAAGAAATGTCTTTATGAACTACTCATAGATCATAAAATACTGATGGGCAAAACCAGCTGATAAACAGGAGACTCAGGGCTAGGCGAGACCAATAGAGGTAAACAGAGAAATATCTTCCCAAAACACCTCCAAATTACTTAAATAACAGCAATAATTTGTTACATTTATATAACGATTTTTTTTGGGGGGGTACTCAAAGCGCTTTACACAGGGAGGGGGGAATCTCCTCAACAACCACCAATGTGTAACATCCACCTGTATGATGCGACGGCAGCCAAACTGCGCCAGAACGCCCACCACACAACAAGCTTGTTGGTGGAGAGGAGAAAGAGTGATATAGAGCCAATCAGTATAGGGATGACTAGGAAGCCATGATGATGGACAGAGGCAAATGGGCAAATTTGTCCAGGATACCGGGGTTTGACCACTGTAAAAAATATTTTCAAGATTTGTTAGCACAACATATTTTCTTTCGTCAAATCAACTTTATAATAATTTATTTAGTTGAGATAACTTATTATTTTGAGTTTCTGATGATTAAATTAATCTCCTTCATTGTATTAACCCACTTTTTCCAGTTCAATGAACTTGGCAACCAGGTTACTTACTTTTTTAAGTTAAACCATCAATATTTTTTTACAGTGTACTCTTTTTCGAAAGACATCCTGTGATTTTTAAAAACCAAGACCTCGAGTCAGGGCCTCGGTTTAACGTCTTATCCGCAGGACGGTGCTTTTTGACAGTACAGTGTCCCTATCACTAATTCTAGGGCATTAGGACCCACACAGACCACATGGTGAGCACCCCCTGCTGGCCTCACTAACAATTTTTCCAGAAGCTACATAGTTTTTCCAGAAGCTCTCTCGTCCGAGTACTGGATGGGCGACCAGGCTCAGTCCTGCTTAGCTTCAGTATAGGCAACCAGCCTTGGGCTACAGGGTGATATGACTGCTGGCTACTTCCTGAATCTCCATGATAGTGGGGTTGTGGGTATGGCTTCCCTCCATACCCTCCACATACTCCACAAGCACTCCTTCAGCGACACAGTGTTGCAGAGACACACACACCTGGTCTGACTCTCCATGTGGTTCAAGTCCCGGGGCGATGCGTCTTTCGAGCCCGTTCTCATCCCAAAGCGCCATATAAGACGCTTTTGCAAAAGCGTAAATATCCAACGCACATGGCACCCTTTAACGTGAAATGAGACGCAGATATATTTGGGCAGAAGGCGTCCCCTAGTGGTCTAACCCTTACCCTACACCATACCTAAACTTAACCATTAACCGAAGCGTCTCATTAGACGTTAAAGGGTGCCATGTGCGTTGGATATTTACGCTTTTGCAAAAGCGTCCTATATGGCGCTTTGGGATGAGAACGCGTTCGTCTTTCCGTCCTCCTTGCAGGCTCAGGCTAGTCCATTGTGGCAGGCCAATCTCGTCAGTCTGCATTGGCTCTTGCCTGTCTGACATAGTGTTCTTTAAAATTAAGCCAAGAACCCAAGGGTTCTATATAGGACCACATTGAACCTTTTTTTTCCCTAAGAGTTATGTTTTCAGTCACAAAAACGTTTCAGGTCTACTACTGTAACCACTGATGTTTTTTAAGTGAAAATTAAAACTGAATGTTCGAAAGTAAAGTGATGATTTGGCATGGGAATATCTGATACTGATTGAAAAGATTCAATCCCAGAGCCCGGAGATGTGAAGGGGTGGTTGTGTGTCTTTCTCGTCAGTGTAGTATTAAAATTACAGCAGTAAATCCATCCTGAGCAGGATTAATGTCACGCTTTGACACCGTATCTCACCTTCAAAATCCCCCAAGGGCCTATTTCATCTTTTAAAAAAATGCCATCTTTAGTTGTTCCATTGAAAGCCTTTTCAAAGTAGTGATACTGTAGCCTAGTTCATAAGATCATTAGGTGTAAAGTCAGCACGGTCAGTTGGTCCATGGATGGAAATTGAGTAGGAGAGAAAAAGTTCAGTCGTATTTTATCATGTTCACGCAACATACATACATTTCCTAACCCCTCCTCACATCTCGGGTGTTTTTTTGGAGGTTTGAACTTCCTCTAGCTGGGCAGAGGTTCCCACCCACAAGTGACCAGTCACTAACCCCCCTAAGCTTGCAGTCACTGGATAACCTTATCTTCGAAATATGCCATTGTGTCTCTTTCGGTTCCTCTCAATAAATCGCATAAGAGCAACGTGGTTCCTCTTTTTATTTTCCTCGTCACTGATTTATTATCTCACCCAAGGCTTTAAAATCTAAAGCTGGAAAAATCTCTTGTGGCTTTGGAAAGTGTTGATATTTCATCATTTCTCTCTTTCTGGTTTATTGGTTTACTATTTTCCTGAAGGTGTTTACTTTATCTGGCTTATGACAAATAGCAAGAGTCATTCATATAGAGCAACTTTCACAGGTAGACCACAGCCTGGAGCTCACAATATATAGCCAACATATACATGCCCAGACATGAATTTTTCTGCTTTTGAATTGTAGTTACATAGTTATTACATAGGTATGACATGTTATCGGTTATAAAAAAATCATGTGAAATGATTAACAGACATTCTTCCAAGTAAATTGAATGCTAAACAAAATGGGAATCTGAAGGTGGATCAGCTAGAGAATATTATTAATTTGGTTGTTTGTTAATCATTTGTCAATAATTTTTATATTCAGGCTTTCTGCATGATCTGGGTCACAGGGGAAAACCACAACTGGGTCATATCCACAGATGTGTGAGAACATAAAGCTGTGTTTTTAATGCGTTTTACTCATTTTATGTAGTCTTCATTAAATAGTATATGTAGCCAACTGTGCGAATGCAGATCACTTTGCATCAGTGGATCTCATGAAACTCTAGCTCATTTTATACCTCAACATAACAAGGAGAAAAAAGGTTGTGCTTTATTAGAAAGATGTATTTCTTATGGTGGTGATGACGGATAAACCCAACACTCTCAGAAAAAAAAGTACAAAAGCTGTCACTGGGGCTGTACCTTTTCAAAAGGTAAACTTTTGTACACAAAGGCTGCATATTGGTAGCCTGGTTCAACCAGACTCTAGTTCATTTCATTTCCACATAGAGTCTGGAACCGCTCCATTGAGAAACGTTTCCTTCCTTGTAGGCGGGTTCACTATTAAAGTTCAAATCTATTGGATCTGCCCAAAGTCACTCACGATCTGCCATACCCAATCGCTAACGGGGTGTCGTGAGTGACGTCACGCGCCGAAATGGCTGGAAAAAAAAGTCTGACTGATCAGTGGATTATGTTTACAATAGGATTTCAGTCAACGAGCGCCGCAGGTTTTGTTAATCTAGGAACAATTATTAATTCGAAATGTATATTTGACACGAAGGACAGTGATATATTCATTCGACGGTGGAAGCTGTGTCTAATCATTACAAATACGCCGCTGTGGTCGTTTTCTGATCTGCCGCGAATGCTGTAACAGCTACAGTGAATGATCAGTCTGTCTCTATCTGCAGATGTGTAATAAACAACAATTTTTCATATTACGTCTTATTGTTTCTTAATTACCTTAATTATGGTCTTCAAAGTATGTGTTTGTACATTTTTATATGGCATTTAGTTTTTTTTAGTAAAACAAATCAACCATTGCCATCTAAAACTGAAAATCAAATATCTTCAAAGTATGGTTTTTCACATTTTTATTTATGACAATTATTTTTTTTTAAATCACAACCAATTTGTATGATTTCCAACATGTAAAACTGACACACCAACCTCCTGCACGAGCACACAAAGGGGCTCAAAATGTTCTATTCATCACAAGAATCAGTAAATTTACAATTGGGAATATGAGCGACTGACATGACTCCTGAGCGGATCTTCAACCATAGTTTAGCAGCCAGGACTCGGGGCTTCCGAACACCAGGCTAAACCGTCCGTCCAAAATGTCACGGTCATCGTGCACGAGCTGGCCAGCACAAACTTCCAAACTTTCTGCCTCCTTCACTTGGTCCTCAGTTGTGCGACAAGAGGTTAGATGATAACAATCCGGCTTTAAATTCTGTATATTCGGCAGTTTCTTTTCCAACAATGGACCGAATAGCTTTTCTCACGTCTTTCTCCGCTGCCATTACTGAACTCAAACTGACGCGCTTACATCAACGTCATCTTTCTCAGCCACTCCCTCTATTCGCTGATTGGTCCTACAAAAAATTGATTTCTGGAAACCTAAGGATATGGAGCGATCCCAGACGTAGTACAGAAGTAAAATGAAATTGAGCGGAAGTGCGTAAGAGGGCGCAACCAGGCTAGCATATTGGTACCTTATTGGTACATATTAGTACCTAAAATATACATTAGGACCTAAAATGGACATATTAGCTCCTGAAATGTACACATTAACACTTAAAATGTACATTAGAACCTAAAATGTACATATTAACACATAAAATATACTTATTAGCACCTAAAATATATTAACACATAAAATACTTATTAGCACCTACAATGTACTTATTAGCGCCTAAAATGGACAAAAGTGTACCTTTTGAAAAGGTACAGCCCCAGTGACAGCTTTTGTACCTTTTTTTCTGAGAATGAACCGCAGACAGTGTGCAATCACACAACGTTTATTGTAGACAGAAAACAGGGAAACAAAACGCATGAGGGGGTAAAACAAGGGCAAATCTGACGAGGGAAGACTAAACTAGACTAACACAAACTTAACTATAAACTAACAACAGAAACAGGATCAGTAATTCACCAGACAAAACTGTCACAAGGTACTCACAGTAAGTTAACACGCAGGAAAGAATCATAGTATCAAACAATGAACCGACACAGGACAGCAAACACGAGGAAATTATAAAGGGAACACTAATGACAAGGAAAGGTGAAACTGACTAGACAATAATGACAAGAGGAGGGTAACAAGGGGGTGGAGTTACATAACAAGACAACACAAGCACATGGCCCAAATATGCGCTTGTAGACAAAACATGATTCTACAACGCATTCTCATCCCAAGGCGTCATCTAACTGACCATTTTGACCATGCCTTAATATCTGACGCTTTAGGCACCCTTTAGCGTCAGTTACATGACGCGATCCTATGGCGTCATCTAACTGACGCTAAAGGTAAAGCGTCAGTTAGCCTACATGACGCGGGTAGGTTTAGGTCTGGGGTAGGGTAGCTAAGGTTAGACGCGATCCTAGGACGTCATCTGACGCTGGTCAGATATTCATGATCCTGCCTCACGACCAGGGAAAATCAAGAACACTAAGGCAGAATCATGACAGTATTATGTATTTTCAGAACCATTATAGTGTTTTAATCAAAATGTAATCAATATTTATCTCAACTCCCGCAAAAAATATGTTAATACATTTAAATTGCAAACTTTCAATTTAAAACTTTTTAACTTACAGCATACATATCGTGCTGCTATGCGTTAATTATCGTACTGTAATTAATTTATCTGATTTTTAAAATGATTTCTTACTGTACAAGTAAAAAGAGATTTGTACAATTATTCAATCGAAGTATCTAATAACTATTTTCAACATTGATAATCAGGAATGTTACTAGAGTATCTGATTTCTCAAGGATCATGTGACACTGAAGACTGAAACTGAAAATTCAGCTTTGCCATCAAAGGAATAAATTACACTTTACAGTATATTAAAATAATTATAATTTCTAATTATAATAATAATAAAATTATTAAAAATTATAATAATACTAATTCTAACAATTTTACCACTATTTGAATGTTTTGAGTGTTTTCAAGTTTCATCCTTTCACTTATTCTCCATTGTTGTATTAGCTGTGTATGAATATTGGATGGATCGACATTCTGTTATTGTTACCACATGTTCTGACAAAATGTCGATTTTATTATAATTAATCAGAATAAGAAGATAAAATACGCCAAATAAAGTTAAGCTCAGGTCTAATACTTGTGGTAGTGGTGGATTCATTCCCTATGTATTCTTATTTATTTATTTATTTAACAGTCAGACATACAAACCAACATGCAGTAGTGAACAATCTTGTAATTCCATAATTCCAGAAGTGAAATAAAAGTGTTAATGTATGGGTGTGTATGCGTAAACAAAGTAACCATTTAGTATGTATTTCCATCGTCACCGCTTCCACCTCCCACTACCATCACACTGCCAATATTGTAGTCGATTTTTATTTTTTATTTCCATCTTTCCTCCTATGTAACAATTGCCATTGTCAACACTGCCTAAAGTAAAAGATGGTATAATAAGATAATATAAGATAGCCTTCTCCCACATCTCATCAGTCCCTATCTTCTCCTATAATTTTTTTTTTTTTTTAAATTCCCTATATATTCCTACATGTCAAAACATGCTCACTTTGACCACTGAACAAGTTACGGCATGAAAAACGAAACCAACACCTGTACACAACAGCACAGTATATGGTTTAGCACAGGTCTCACGTAGTGCGTCACATGTGGCGTACAGAATGTGATGGTTTTGTATAGTGTAAAAACTCCCAGCAGTCTATTAAAGGGACTGTGACACCTGCTTCCCTCCGGTTGACAGCGAGTAGGTGGGCCTGTCCCTGCCCAGGCGAGAGATGTTTCATATTGCACATCACCCATGCTTTAGGGGAAAGTACACTACAGCACTCCTCTTGGACATCTGCTGAGAAACTCTAAACAGGAACACAGACACTCACAAAACACAAAGCACATCATACAGGAAGCTTGACACATTCTGAGGTTTGTCTACGGGCCAACCAGAAGACGAGAGGAGGAGGCCACGCTCATTCGACATCGTCAATCCCAGCCTCACCAGTGTTTTCGCCAGTGTTCGCTCACTCTTCTCCTGTACTGACGCTGTCAGGCACCATGTCTCAATCTGCCGAGTACTCCAGTGATAAAACGGGTGACAGGGGTGGCGGTGGTAGAGCTCTGGTCCATCAGAAGAGGCTGATCCGGGGATTGCTGGTTTGGGCCACCCTGCTCACTCTAGGCTTGGTCGCGTCACTAACTCTGCACTTCATTCAGAGAGAATCCGATACACCAAAGGTAGGGATGAGATCTATAATCTAAGTTTATGTTCATTTTATATATAAGCTGCTTCAACCTTGCCAGTGAACTCAATGAAATGCATCCTCAGGAAAAAAAAAAAAAAAAGGTACAAAATCTGTCACTGGAGAGAAGATACACTCTTGTACCTTATTTACCCCTAGGGTTCATATTAGTATCTTAAATGTGCCATAAGGTGGACATATGGTACATACTGTATTAGAATGTTTTGAAATGATACTGTCCCAGGACAGCTTTTTTTTCTAGAGTATGTGATGCTCTTTACACAATACTGAAGTTCACATGTACAGTATGCTGACAAAAACAATAATTAAGTGAAGCAGAGTCTTGAATCAAAAAATGTTTGGAAAATGATCAAAGTAAATTCGGGCAATTGTGTCTGTTGTGTATTGTGTATCTGGTGGGATAAAGTCAGACCACAGCGGCTTGCTGACTCAAAACCGCAGATGAGGGGATCGCAAATGTGTGTAATCACCACAACATAAATAAATGTCTGAAAAAATTTGAACTGAATTTTACAGGTGTTTTTTAGTGGATGTATGAAATTCCAGTGGATTTGCAGGTGTAGACTTCATCACATTCACTGTCAATAATATCCATACTGTTAAAATAAGCAAGCACACGATGACCACATAATACGTTGAGTCTTTGTTATGCGGTAAATCAAACAGCTCATTTAGTGTCAATGTGGAAATTATGTCAGTATTGATACTGCTGCTCAGTGTCAATCATCATTGTTCTTTCCAGCACAGTGGAGAGATCTGAATTTGCTGAAAATGCTTTTGTTTGTCTGATAAGGGACTAGCTGGTATCATGCAAGTTGGAAGGTCAAATCTGGTTTCCACATAAACATGTCAAAACACGTTCTGGCTGCCCAGTGAACAATTTACTGCAAGAGAAAATAAGAAATGAAACTTTCTGTGACATGGTTGATAGAGATTAACATCTGATGCAATTACAATTTACCATCATTTTTGAGTCACAGTTTTGTTCATATAAAAGGAACCATTTTTTTACACTCTTAAAAGGTTCAAAATGGGGCTTTGCGCAACAATGCCATAGAAGAACCATTTTGGGTTTCCCCAAAGAACCTTACTTAAAAGAACTTTTTGTAAAGAACATTTTTAAAATCTAAAGAACCTTTTGCAGAATGAAAAGCTTCCATGGATGTTTCTTCATGGAACCAATAAACAACCTTTTATTTTTAAGAGTGTAATTGTGCTACAAAAATAAAACATTAAAAAAATATCTTTTTTGGGTAACTTTTAGAAGGTTGGCTATAGGATTTAACTGGTGGTTACAGTCAAAAGTAACACCTATAAGATATGAGAACCTGATTCTGCTGTTTGAAAAGGAAATTGGTTAAGTTCTGAAACTATACTTTCTCTTAAAATTAGTTTTTTTTTTCCTCACACACACACACACACACACAAAGATGCAGCATATTGGGCTGGTGAAAAACAAACAAGCAACCGCAGAACATAGAACATGACATTATGACATCATTCCACTGAGGGGAAATGCCACCCCTCCTCTTCCCTGGCTTGTCTGACATCAGAAGCGCTGCTTGTGCACATACCTTAAATACGTGGGTTAAAAACAAATGAGCTAAAGGGGATTGATGAATTGGATTGAAATTAATTGGACAACATATTATTAACCTGTTGGAAATCCCTAGTTACCAACCAGAGTAACATAGCAAGCAACCTGAGCACCTTAGCAACTGTCGAAATCAAAACCCAGGGCCAATGTGTTTGTTTCATGGATTTCATGTAAGCCCTATCTGAATTTGCCCAGTAAGGGCCCTACTTGGGTTTGTCCATGAGTTTTATGTCGGCCCTATCTGAATTAGCCCAGTAAGGGCCCTACTTGGGTTTGTCCATGTGTTTTAGGTCAGCCCTATCTGAATTTGCCCAGTGAGGGCCCTACTTGGGTTTTGTCCATGTGTTTCATGTCAGCCCTATCTGAATTAGCCCAATAAGGGCCCTACTTGGGTTTGTCCATGTGTTTTATGTCGGCCCTATCTGAATTTAGCCCAGTGAGGGCCCTACTTGGGTTTGTCCATGTGTTTTATGCAACCCTGTATCACACGAAATACGTTCTTAGGAAACTACTTTGCAAATCGCAATTACGTTACATGCCAATATAAGCAGTGCTATTACGTTGGTCCTTAACCTAATATGTCTCATTGTTAATACGTAGATTTAATACGTTATTTTCAAAGATATGTAACGTACGTTTTTGTACGTTTGGATAGATGCTAAAACGTATAATATGGACGTATTTGCAACATTTAAACGTAACCTTATTACGTTTTTACAGCTACAAAACGTTAACTATTTACATATGTTTCATATCATAACGATATCTGTATACTTTCACTTTTAAAGATAAATGTAACAAGACCCCTTAATCCTACTCCGAAAAACATATTTATTTTATACAGAATATAAAAAGGATAAAACGTCATAGACAGAGATGTGTAGTTAAATGAGTTTTAGCATTAAAATATATTTTGAGCCACTAATCCCACTCCTATCCCTAAACCTAACCATAACCATTCCTTAAAACTACGTAGGTAACACAATTAAGAAAAAAAAACATAACAGACAGATACATTTCACAATAATTTATTTATTTATTATTAACATTACCAAAAGTCGTTCACATGATGATGCGTTGCAGTCGCAGTCCTCTGGCAGTATTATAGTAGTTGTGTATGAGGTACAGATCAGAATTAAAGTTATTAACGTTAATCCATGAAAATGTTAATCTGAGTTCGGTTCGCTCTCTGTCTGAAGGCACGCGCTCTTCTCCGTTTCAAATGTGAATGTACTACACCGACTGAAACACGGCATGTCGCAATCTGTGACGAAGCAGGCGAGAGCCAATGAGCGTTTGATATCACTGCCGTAAAACATGTCGTAACGCTTCTTGAAGGCGCATTATTTGAATTTGAATTCATCACCAGCGCGGATTTGACGTTTGCGGTCGCTGCTGAGAAATGAAGATGAAGATCACTGGATAAAAGGCTGGATTTGGATCTGTTTCTTGCAAACAACGTATGGATTCTAAGATTTGGTTTACATCAAGCTAATAAAATGTATGTCTTTTGTGAATGTATCAGTATGTTGTGTTTTATTGGAGAAAATGCTTTTTATATATTTATGAGTAACGTTGGTATATTATATTAATAAATGCGAAGGAAAACTTAATTGATATGACAGTTGAATGCAAAAGAGTCAAAACTTTAATGCCACGATCATGCATAAATAGTAAGAAACCTGCTTTGGATGTATTATGTTCAGGAAAAACATAATAGCACTGCAATAGTATTACGTTAAGGACAAACGTAATAGCACTGCTTATATGTTGGCATGTAACGTAATTGCGATTTGCAAAATAGTTTCCTCAGAACGTATTTCGTGTGATACACAGTTGGTTTTATGTCAGCCCTATCTGAATTAGCCCAGTAAGGACCCAAATTGGGTTTCATCCATGAGTTTTATGTCAGCCCTATCTGAATTAGCCCAGTAAGGACCCAAATTGGGTTTCGTTCATGAGTTTTATGTCGGCCCTATCTGAATTAGCCAAGTAAGGGCCCTACTTGGGTTTGCCCATGAGTTTTATGTCGACCCTATCTGAATTAGCCCAGTGAGGGCCCTAATTGGGTTTGTCCATGTGTTTTATGTCAGCCCTATCTGAATTAGACCCAGTATGGACTCTAAACGGGTTTGCCCATGGGTTTCATATTGGCCCTATCTGAATTAGCCCATACTGGGGTTAACATGCAATCCATGGGCAAACTTATTTGGGGCCCACACCTGAAGCCCATATCATGCCAACATTGGCCCCACCATACAATGTTGGCTAGGAAAGAACCACCACCAAGCAGGCAACCTGGCAACCAATGGAAGCAACTTACTAACAACCATGCAACTGTTTTAAGCACTGCCCTGACAACCATGCAACCACCTTGCAAACTGACTTGAAGTTTAATCACTTAAGCAGGACCTTACTACTGTATTTATGTGTCTAGGAAACCTCAAATGCTGTATAATGCTCATAATTCCACAGCGTTTTACATCTTTTCATTGAAAGACTGTCTTTATGGACCTTGCATTCATAGTTGACTGTAATAAGAAAATGTGTGAGAGATTAAAAAAGCCTTGATCTTACCTTATTTTCTCTGACCCAACAGGATCAAGTAAACCACAACCAACCGAATAAAGACACCGATATGTCATTTTCACCACATTGTGAGTCAGCGCTTAGAATCTTAATGTGTCTTCAGTTTGTGATCATTATGTCTTTACTAGAGCCAAATATATTCCCTAAATGTAGCCCCCAGCACCTATTTGGATACTGCTATCTTTTTCTATGGTAAGCAATATTAAAAACCTTGAAAATGGCTTATCTCTAGATTCGTCCACAGGGCCTCGAAAAGACAAGGTGGAGCTACTCCATTGGAAAGTGGCGAAACCTGGCTTCATCGAGGGACAGGATCAGTTGAAGGTGAAGGACGATGGCCTGTATTTCCTCTACCTACAGGTTACCCTCGACTCTGACATGAAAGACAACTACACAATCACTATGCAAACAGAAAGAAATAAGGTGATTTCCAAAGGTCTTATCAATGGATCAAAAATCTCAACTGTCTTCATGGCTAAAGGGATTAAACTGAGTAGGGGAGACACCTTTAATGTTACCTGCGAACCTAAAGCCAAAATCAAGACCAATCACGCTGAAACCTACCTGGGAGTGATCAAGCTTCATTAGATCTAGATCGAAGACTGAAATGGATCTGTGACCGTATGAATGTGGACTCTGATTAGCACTGATCTGTTGGATTTTGAAGTACTGTGAAGACAGTGTGCGACATGTTTGATTTGGTAAGAAAAGTATTACTTTTTATTTATTTATTTCTTAAAGTCACATCTCCAAAAGTAGTGAAAGCTCTTTGCCTGTATTGCACTATATTTAAGCTTTTCTCCATTTGAAGAACGATACGTGTTACTGCATAGCCGAATTCTGATTGTTAAACACTCTAAAAAATGTTTGGTTGACCCATGTTTGTGTCAAATATGGACGAACCCATCCATTGGGTTTAAAAAAATTGATCTTTAAAAAAACAAAAAAAAAAAAAAACAATGGTTGATTTTGTCCATTTTTGTCCAAAACATGGTTTGAAACAACCCAGCATTTTTTTAGTGTGTGCCAATGTAAAATTGGGTACTAATGATGCACTTTGTTAACAATATATATTTGTGTGCAATTGACCCTTCGCTAAGGCCCTGAACTGCTCCAAATGTTTCTACAACATACTCACTTTGGTATTGTAAACCCTTTATTTACTAACCACACTACAAAACCTGAATCAATACAACATTTAAATGAGATTAAATCTTACTGATGTTGTACATTTAATTTGTTTGAGAATTATGGTCAACACATCACTTAATCTACAGCGTGAACATCAAGATTTTGTTTGTTTTTTCAAGATTTAAAGTAAAACAGGGAATAAATACTGCTTGTTTTCTCTCTGGTTATCTTGTGTCACTATTATAAGCTTCTCAACAACCATTTTTCTGGATTATTTCTGTAAAATGCCATTTAAAACTTGCAAAACACACTGAATCTACATTGAATAGAGTGGGGTTAAAGTGCAGACAAAGAATATCAAAATACCTCCCTTTAATAAACGCATACTACACTTATATAAAATAAAATATTTCCAATTCAGCCTGAAGTTTTTGCCAATTAACATGTCATTGGTCAGGTGGTGTGTCAAGAGAACCAAGCCACTAAAAGAATGTATATACTGTAATTTTATCATATGTGTTTTCTTTCTTTTTTTAATTATTTTTACATGTCATATTTATCTGTATTTATGGCTGTTAATTACACAGTGGCAACCATCTGGCTACTTAAAATGTACACTCTAAACAATGCTGGGTTATTTGAACCCAAATTTGGGTAAAATATGGACAAACCCACATGTTGGGTTAAAAATGCAATTTAAAAATTTACAGTTGATTTGAAATTTGAAATGACATTTTTAACCCAACATTCGGGTTTGTCCATATTTTACCCAAATTTGGGTTCAAATAACCCAGCATTGTTTAGAGTGTATGGTTTAGAGAACAAAAAAAATTATTAAAAATAATTATACTTCACCCAAATATTTAAATTCTGTCATTTACATTTACTCACCCTGTTTTACCAAACCTGTATGGATTTATTTCTTCTGCTGAACACAAAAGAAGAAGTTTTGAAGAATGTCAGTAACCAAACAGTTCATGGTCAGTCCTATTAGCCGAGTTTCCACTGCCGGGCCAGTGCCGAGCCGTGCTAGTGCGTGCCAGGGCTAGTCGCGTTTCCACTGTCACTTCCGGCCAGGATTTCTGGCCCGTCGAATACCTTGGGCCAGAGCGGGCCAGCTCGGGCTAGAGGCGTGCTTAAGGTAAAAGGCGGAGTTTATCTGTGTTATGAAACGTTACGATCTGAAGCAATATCGCGCGCAAAAAAAAAAAAAAAAAAAAAAAAAAAAAAAAAAAAAAATCGCTGCTTGAAATGGAGAATCGCCTGTACTGGTTTGTCGAGGATGCCACAGCTCTTCTGAGCATTTGGGCAGAAGAAAGGGTACGACGTCAATTTGTACGACGTCACGGCGTGTGAAGAAACCAGGATGTTACAAAATACATCGATGCTGAACTTTCTAAGCTAAACATTCAGCAAGTAACGCTTCAATAAAAAAAGTTGCGGGCGCAGTATTGTACAAGGCGATTAAAATGCACAATGGACAAAGCGGAGTTCAGAGAAGGATTTTTCCATGGTTGGACTTGATGGACGATGTGCTGGGTCACCGTCCCTCTGTTAGTGGCGACTCGCGAGACAATCGGGACACTATTGCAGCCACGGCCAGTGAGTTAATATACATGTTATCTTCCTAACTTAAAAAATAAATTCATTCATAATACCCGCTGAAATGGGCTGGGTTGTATGACGTTTGATCCAGGTGGGGTTTAGGGCAGCGTTGTGGGGCTACTGGCCCGGCAGTGAAAATGCAAGCCCTGAGGCCACTGGCTCGACTCGGCTCGCTGTTAGCTCTGGCCCAGCCCTAGCCCGGCAGTGGAAATGCGGCTATAGTATTTGTTTCCATACTATGGAAGTCAATGGGGTAGGCTACATCAACTTGTTACCCATATTCTTCAAAATATATATATATATTTTTTTTTATATTAGAAACTCATACAGGTTGGAAAAACTTGAGGGAGAATAAATAATGACATTTTTTTCTGTTTTTTTTTTTTTTTGGTGAACTATCCCTTTAAGTCACTTATTGGGGTCACTGTAAACGGCTGAATTAATGTTTTGTAATATTACTTAATGTCTTAAGATCTTTCAAATAAAGTTACTCATTTTGTGGAGGTTCGTGTCCATATTTTATCACAGTCATTACATATCTGCCAAAATGTGTATACACTGTGTAAGACAATTGAATCAATAAACAACTACATACTTTCTGCCATTGTAATATGCATTTTTTGTGTTGATGACTCATTCATGCTGATGGTAGACCGGCTGATATACTTACAAGAACGAGACAGACAGTGATAAGATTTTCCACCGAGGTGGGAGTGAGGGGGCAGAAACACAGCAGTGACTAATTTCCATAAATCCATCAGCAAACATCTTTAGTTAACTGTGGGTTTTTCAACATTGACATGTTTTCAATAATCATTTCGAGTCTGTACCTACTTTAAACTTACCATGGCACTAAACCGAACTGTCTTCAGATAGGCTACCTCAGGGCCTTCTGTTGTGGTTCTGCATGTGAGACTGATCTCAGAGATCTTGAATCTATAGTCATCATTCTGTGCTACTGTGATGTTGTGATGACTCAATAGCGGGACCCTCTTTCTGAAAAGAAAGCGAAAGAGTGCGTAAATCAAAACATCACTCAGCACATCTGCTTTCGAGGAGCCCCTTATGAGTTCATCAACATCTTTTCACACTCATCATCTCACATTCCTACACAGTTTAATAGCCCTGAATATTATATGCACTGCTTTTGTCTTATCAAAACCTCTTCAGTGATGGGTATGGATGTTTTCTTATTAAATTTATCACAGATTTACTCTGATTATAACAGAGAAAACCCGCTAGCTAAAAGACATCTAACATGGCAGCTGTGGGAACAAAGCCTGTTTCTACATATTGGTTAGTTGAGAAGAAATGTGAATACTATAGCTCTCTCCAGGTATTATTGGCCGTTTGCTCTAAAACTGGGGTTTTCAAAGTGTTATAAGCGCAATATCCTAGTATAGTATGGTTACATGGATTAAATATCATTATCAGAGTAGGACGACCGTATCCCGATTTTTTCGAACCTGTGTGGTTCATCTGACGCATTCGCCTTGAATTATTTCGCACTAATTACTTTCGTGGAAGTCTGTTGTCAATAGTGTAGCATCGGGCCTAAAACTAACTACACCGGCCAATGGCCTGTGACTTCAGAAAATATACCGGCCACAATACAGGAAGTAATGACACCAAAGGTTTAGATATCAGTGAAAATTCACAATTCTCTATTCCACTTTCTATTCCTCAGCTAAAACTACAAACCTAAATAATATAAATTTAAACGATTGTTAAAGATAATGATAATGAAGTAAACTGCCTACAAATAAGCCTTTAAATAATCAAACTACAAGCAATAGCACTAATAAATACAAATGAAATAAACAGTGCTTTCAGGTTTTTCAGGTAAGTCTAAGAGTTGTTTTCAGGTTCAGAAATGTTATAACTTAATAGCCTGATATAGCCACCGCATGGCCTTCACTGTATACATTAAATAGATTAATCCTTAAAAAAGTTAGAGCAGTAAGTGATTTTTTTTATTTGTCCTTTGTTGTTTACATAAATAAACCACAGATAGCAGCAGGAATATTAGGCTGCTGTCACTTTAAGACATGATGGATCACTGATACTGTACACACATGCATTGTCTTTCTCGACTGTTTATGTTCATTTAAGCCATAAACGACTGTTTACTAGGATATTCAACGAGACGGGCAATTTTTAAACCTAATTTTGTGCGAATTTGTCTGTTCAAGAGAGCATGGCTTTCTGGATGTGTGCTTCAGATGTTTGTGCTCACAAAACTTCGCACACAGCGCGTGAGTAATGAATTTAGGTTCTTTCGTATCTTCTTGCACTTGAATATTTAAAATGGTAAGGTTCAAAGTTTCATGACGATGCAGCACTGACCCATCAACATTCACAGTTGTGTTCTCACAACATTTCATTATTAGGATTCATAAAAACCTTGCTGGCCTCCTGGAGACTGAAACCCTTACATATACTCGCCAACTCTGATTTGTACTCGCTTTTGGGCGTTAATTGTAGGCCCTGGAACAATATATGAAGCACAGATGTCACTTTCAAACCAAGCAGCTTTCACCTGACCAACTTGAAGACGACCGAAATCCGCGTGAGGAACTGCCGAACTTTAATCCAAACTTTCATTCGATCTCATGGATTACTATGGAAATGATTGAATAGCCCACGAAAATTCGTAAAACAGCAACGTGACCGCAACTTTCTTCAACTGGCCTGTGACTTACAGTAGGATACTAAAAAAATATTAAAAATATCTGCCAATTTCTCTTCATCTTCCCCGAAATGTGATTTGTTTTCAAACATACTTCACCATGAACACACATGGGGGGAAATTGTGGCAATGTAGCAAATAAAACTGTATTGTGAATTATTCAAGTCTATCACTGAATCAACATAGATTATTAATAGTGACAAAACAACAAATTATGGGTTAAATCGGGTAGAAATAGGAAAGGTGACAATTTCAGGTTACCACTTTGATGATATGCAAATAGACTTTGGAAAAACAATGTGCAAAGCTAGATTTAAATGAAAACCATTTTTATAGAGCCAAAGAAGCTTTATTTTTGGGCAGGGGCAAAAACTGTTTTTGAGATTTTGGCCTTTCCGTTTGGATAGGAATTAGCTTACAGGAACATATTGCCAAGATGGACGGACACTGAGTGATTTGCTTTAAAAAATAATTCAAAATTGTGGATTAAGTTGAAACAATAAATAATTAACTGATGGAATTTGGCTGAGCTCAAATAATTATTAGCTTCCTGACATGGTCTTTCCAGTGCTACACAAAAATAATAATTCTGCACACAAAGCGATATTAGTGCACATCCGGAAAAGGCAATCACGCTCATATTAGCCACCAAAAGGTCCATAATGCTAATTTTACAGCCCACTCTCGACAAAATCATCCGCTCTCCACCTCCTCCACCACAGGAAGAGGGAGATAATGCAGAAGCATTTCCACTGCACTCGCTTCTGTTTCTGAGGGGAATCTCATTTTCAGTGAAGTCATTCATCAGCTTCTCACTTCACACGATCTTTGTTTTTTTGAAATCTCTTTCCCTTCTCACCATGTGTCGCTAAAATGAAATTGAAAAATGCTAATCAGATGTTCTTGCTTCTCTTGTTTTGCTTGGTGGTGTACAGAGGAAAACATCTCTCATTTCATTTGCCTTTATTTGAACAGTCTCATCCGTCGCTGCTCTCTCTCAGACAATAACACGAAAACGCATGTCTTTCAGATCAAGACAATTGGGTTGAAGAAGCTCTGTCACTTGAGCTCCCATTTTACAGCAGCAGGTGGCGCTGTTTTACTTACTGATTTGACTATGAGATGTTGGACTCCAGTGTTGTGCATTTTTTTAAGTCCTTAATAAAATTACAAGTCAAACATTTCTGTTGTGTTAGAAAAGCCCAAACCACCTGAATTCACCCTGTTCATTTTTTTTCTTACCCAAATTAAGTTATTTCAACTTATTGTGTTTGTCACCATTAAATAATATATCATAAATAATTTATCCTTGCACATTTATTTTTCTTTTTTTAATTAATGTGGCCTCGTACTCAAAATAACTTCCCCTTCTTTTTGGAGCAACACCTCTTGAGGCAACCTGTCACTCACATGAGATCCACCAATAGCAAACCACAGCCATCCAATCAATTCCAAACGGACAAAATCGAGTCCCGTCCTACATTTTTTTTTTCTCATTTCAGAAGCAGTTTCACTCTGACAGGCCCACTCTGATTTCATGAAGCCGCCATTTTAAAATGTCTCAGGTGGGAAGAAAACCGGAAATGCCGTTTTTAATCATAGGAGAGGCGCAAATGCGATGGAGTATTGTTGTGTTTAATGTAGAAATTAGTTATTCTAAAAATGTACATACATTTATTTCATAATTTAGATCATATAAAGTGAAATTCATTCACAAATAAAATTTTTTTGTTATATAAAGTATATATATATATATATATATATATAATTCAGAACATAAAAAAGCAGGAACAAACTATATACATATCCTACATTGGATATTAACATCGCGGCAGCAGCTTCAGGTTGGTAGTCCAAGGCACTGTTGTCAATCCCACTGGAGCCTCTCTTTTGATTTCAAAATGGCGGCTGCATGAAATACAAGGGGATAATCCATCGACCGGAAGTTGAAGCCTCGCGGGAGTTGCCATCTTGTAGCAGAACTTCACTTGTGTTAGCATTCCCATTGACTCCCATTCATTTTGGCGTCACTTTGACAGCGAATAACTTTACATCTGAGGCGCTTAAAGACCCCATTTGTCCTTTATTTATTTCTAAAGAAACACGAAAATGTATAAAATGCTCCATTACCTTATAGCTTATTATGTTGTGGCCCCGTAGAAGCAGTTTTAGTGAAAGTAGGCTAACGATTGCGTCATACCCACACGACTCTCTGTCGCACAGTAGAGAGATTAGCCTACCGTATGGACAGGAGAAGAAGCTTGCGCGCAATCGGGGAACCGTCGAAGCAAAATGACAAAATAATTAATCAGAATACCTAGCAAAAGTGTCTCCTGCTCCTAGCTCATGGACAGCTCCTACTCACACTCTCCGCCTCTGCAAGTATCAGAAGGGAATGATTCAGATTTCTCATGCGACAGCACTAGAAGACAGACGGGTTGCTCACGTCTAGAGCCAGACCGATAAAGGATTTTGAAGGCCGATACCGATACAAATATTTTTTGGTTTTAAAATCCGATATTCCGATATATCGGCTGATATATATATTTTTTTTTTTCAGAAATGCGCAACAAAACATTAACAGATTTCCCTAACATTAGTTATTTGTAGTTATTTATGAGTTTTAACTAAACTAATATGTAATATGATAATGCATTTTAAAAAGAAACTTGTTTCTTATACTGATGATATTGGCATTAGCTTTATGGTTAGCTAGTCTATGTGTTTAGCTTGCCAACAGGAACGGTGTAGAGTGCCCTCTGGTGGACAAACTATAACTCCAACACTCATGATATGGTTCAAGCGTGTTTCGTCTGTTTTTATTTTATTTTTTAAATATTCATTTATCGGCCATTATAACTGCCGATATTGATATTTTAGAAAATGCCTAATATCGGCCGATAATATCGGCCTGCCGATATATCGGTCTGGCTCTACTCACGTCACATCTACATCATCAAGCTCTGTTTGAGTCTGCGCGTCAGGGACGGAAGTGCTAAAAAAAAATATCGCCAAAAATCGCCATTATTTTTTAATTATCTGTGAGTAAAGGCTTTAATTGTGTTCTGTTTTACACTAAGCTATCATAGTACAGTGGTACTTGGAATACATGAGTCATATGAAATGCATTTATAATGGGGATGTTGGAAGATCCAGAGATGATCTATTGCCTTACGAGATTCAGTTGTTGTTTGGTAAAACAATGGTGAAATAGATTTGTAACATGACATGAAATTTTTCCAGCTGGCATTTTAACCTTGAGTCACTGTTGAACCAACGCGGGTGCCAGTGTTGGATAACTGTTTACTTTTGAGATTGTAGCCTAAATAATGTTGACTTGATGTACAACTCAAAAATTGTTGATATTTCTGTTGAATCTATAGTGAGTGAGTTAACAAAACCACTCCAGCTATTTGTTGTCCAACGTTGTTTTGACGTCGAATTCATGTTTTTTCATAAACTGACATTATTTCAACAACATTTAAACGTTTAAATGTCAGTCAAATGCCAACTGGGTTAAGGGAAAGTTCAGCCAAAAAAGAAAATTCTGTCATCATTTACTCACCCTAAAGTTGTTTCAAACCTGTATGAGTTTATTTCTTCTGCTGAACATAAAATAAGATATTTTGAAGAGTATGGGAAACCAAACAGTTGATGAGTCCCATTGACTTCAACAGTAGGGAAAAAAATTCAATTCAAGTCAATGGGGCTCATCAACTGTTTGGTTATCGACATTCTTAAAAATGTCTTCTTTTATGTTCCAAACAAGAAAGAACTTCATACAGGTTCAGAACAACATTGGGGTGAGTAAATTATGACAGAATTTTCATTTTTAGGTAAACTATGCTTTTAAATTTGATTTCCACATGTGTTTTTTTCATGAGCAAAAAAGCATTTTCACACTAGCCCTGAAAATCAGCAACACTTCTAATCTGAATATTTAGTCCATGTGGAGACACAGCATTCACATACTTTCTGTCTGATACTATAAAGTGAAAATTGAAAGGGCAGGGAAATCCAGCAAAAAAAAACCTTTCAGTTTCACCCACCAAAAACACGAGAAAACTAAATATGCTAATGTGAACATACACTGGATCATATACTCAACAACACATACACACTCAACACATTAGAAGTCTGAGGATAAACACACACACAAAAAGACCTTGCCATTCAAAATCAATACACTTAAGGACTGTGCCTGACATCAAAGCATAATCAAACTCATGCATTGACAGCAAACCACAAAACTCTTGAAAGTGATAATGTCATGAAAGGTTGGGCCTACCGATTCACTTTGTCTAAATGTGCATCTGCTGTTGTGCTGGTTGGAATATTCCACCGAGCTCGTAAGAAAAGCTTCAGTCTAAAGACAGACAGATCTGAGTCAGCGAAACAGCCATTACCTGTGTTTGCGGCGGGTAGCGTTCCCCACCCCCATTTCCTCTGCAGTTTACAAGTTCGCTAAGAATACACAGAAGCGTGGGCGTTCACAAAGAAAAGCTTCTTAGAATCTAAGAAGCTAGAATAAGATCAAATAAAGGGACCTGATGCAAACGATAAGCGCATATACGTGAGCAATGGACAATGAACCAAACGTTTCTCCAAACCTCGAAACGCATGCAGTGATGTCATCTTATCTTACACATGTACAGCATCTCAAAAGACAAATGACTCACTTCACTTCTCTCCGCATCTTTGTTGGAGGATAAGATGAGTCAGAAAAAACTGTACATCATGGATTTAAAAATACATTTGCAGGTAAAGCAAGAATCACAAATGAAAGTGTTACTGTAGACGAGCAGGAAAGGTCAAACCGCTGCATTAAATGACGAATCATCCGCCGCGTGTTATACAACAATGTGTAAGGATGACTTAAAACAGACTTAGGTTTGGCATAACTTTATTTTGAGCAGAAAAAACATTCAAAACATAAAATTGTTCATTTAACGTACTTGAAATAAAGTTTTGTGCAGCTGATGCACTGAGTTTGATCATTCAAATAAATTATATCCACTATGGATACATCCAAAAACATTCAACATGTGCCTCTTAGTATGCATAATTTGAGACAGGCTATAAAAAGTGCAGCAGATTAATGGCATATTTCAAGAGAATCATTTAAAATAGTTAAAAAGCATGAAATTCGGCACAGATGCTCTCTGGGTCACTTTTTGGGAAAAAGGCGTTGGCCACCCAAAAAATAGACTATGGCAGCCATTTTTTTCAAGATCGCTATTTCTGTCAAATGCTAATTTTGTCAATCGTTCAAACAGTGCTGTAGGTATCACATTTTTGTGAAAATACCCTCTTAATAATGTTTCGTTTTTTGTCTTTTTTTCAGGATGGCAACTGTTTTTTTTAAGATGGCCGCCATTCATCTTTTTTTCAAATGGTGATGCTATCATGAAATTCTGTACAAATATTCTTTAAAGGGGGGGTTGATTGCGATTTCACTTTTTTCATTTTAAATAGTGTGTAATGTTGCTGTTGGTGTAATGTTGCTGTTGGAAAAGTATCTGCAAAGTTGCAGCGCTGAAAGTTCAATGTAAGCAGAGATATCGTCTTTTAAAAATCAGGAAGTTGTATGCCAAAAAAGACTCGATTGGGACTACAATGGGTTTTATAAGTAACTAACCCACACATTTGCATCAACCCTCCCTACGGAATATGCAAAAAAGGGCATGGCCATATATATATATATATATGAAGAGTTCAGATGCAAAAGCCTCTAAATGCCATTTGAAATTTTCTTCTTTAATGATGATTTTAATCAAACTTGTAGTTCAGTAATTTCACTTAAATAACAATTAATAGGTAATTATCATTGCCATTTAAGTGAAATTACTGAACTTAAATATACAAGCTTGATAAAAATGATCATTCTAGAAGAAAATTTCAAATGGCACTTAGAGGCTTTTCCATCTGAACTCTTCATATTTATATATACATATAAAATATTTATAGAAATAATAGCATTTATTAAGTATATTGATCATACAATCTCAAAAGATGAGTTTGATTCCTTTTGATATGACCCCTCACATGTCCTTTCATAGTTTATTAATTTGGCGTTTCTAGCTTTTTTTCAGGTGGAACAATTACTTACTTGAAAAATAAATATAAAAATAAATATTTTCCATCCAAATCTAGTGGTGCACTCATTCAACTTCTACAACTTTTACAGAAACACCAGTTCAAAAGCTGTCACTGGGACGGTACCTTTTCATAAAGTAACACCTAATGCACTTCCCTTTACCCATACCTTTTCAAATGGAACTACCCCAGTGAAAGCTCTTTTTTCCCCCCTGAGATTGTTTGGTAACAGATTTAAACCAGATTTAATCTAAACCATGAACACACCAAAGTAGATCTCAGCAGCATTGGACAACACAAGTGTACAATTTTTCACCCTGACAAAGACAGCATCTCCTTTGTAGAGATGAAACATGCCGCTGAGGAAGCTGTTGTCTATGAGTCCCGGCTTCTGGAGTCTAGGATGAATCCTAGAGGACTGGAGAAGCAGAATCTCACCCCCATATCGATCTGTAGTCCGCAGTACAGAGTGGGTGCATGTGAATTTATCCTCACGGAAGTGGATCTTAGAGTAGACGGAATAATATCCCTCTTTCTCCATGACGAGTTTTCCCTCTGCTGGATTGAATTTGACTTGGTGGAGGATGGATTCATGATGCTTATTCCACAGCACGACTCCATTAAAAGTTGAATTACCAGCTACAAGGGAGAGGACAGCATGAGCGTCATGAACATTAGCACTCAAATGTTTCAGCACTTGACTGAATTTATGTTTCTCATGATTCTGAAGCAAAAGTAAATCTAGCTAACAAGTTTCTGACATACGTTTGTGTTACTTCAGTTCTGATTACTTGGAAATATTCATTTAGACATTGGATTGGTAGTGTTGATTGTCAGTAATGCCAAATAAACGTTGAAATGACGCCAAACGTCTAATAATAATAAAAGCTGTGAAATTACTTGTCAGTTGTGCCATTGGTTTTGACGGCTTCATTTCTCCAAGATGTTTGTGTTTGCTGAGTGCATCTTCTTTCTCTATAAAAAAGCATAAGTTTACCATAGATTTAAGCACAATCTGATATTCTTCACATGCCATATTTAACTAGAATTTTAAAAATGTAAAATAATGTAAAGCATCGAAGTAAACTTGTGACAATACAGTTAAGTGATCTTTACCTTGTTTACTCATGGCAGTCTGAGGTTCATGTGGAGTGGTCTGAAAGGAGAATAATATAAATTTAGGAATTCACTTTGAGTCTATGATTTTTTTAAATTATTGTCAGAAAAATATTACAATAATGTATCATGGACTGCTGCTTCTGCGGTCTTCATAGCAGCAAACTCCTGCACTTTATTTATTGTAAAATAACATAAAATAACAGTTCATAAGCATCAACTCTACATTTTCTGGCCCAGATAGCACACGTCTTGTTTCCAAATAGAAAATATCTGTTGCAAACTCTTAAAAAAAAGTATACTTCAAGACAGTTTATTTTATTTAGAATAATTAAGTAATTTTTTTAAAGTATAGTAAGTAAACTAATATAAGTGTACTAGTAAACTTGTAAGTGTACCATTTTTCATACTGATCAGGACTAAATTGGCCCACTTTTTGGTATATTATTAGAAAATACTATATAAGACAGTAAACATGAACTAGTTCACAACTATATGTTTCTCATTTGTACTGCGTCTGTACTACAAGTGACTTATAAGTATACAAGTGACTTACTAGTAGTTTACTATTTAAATACTTGTGGTAATTTTTATTTTATTTGATAAAAGTACACTTTAATGTACTCTACGAGTTTAGTCGTTTTCTTTATAAATCAATATTTTTAAACAATGTAAGTTTTTAAGAAAGTATGTGAAAATGGTAAAAACTGAACTCAAAAAATAGGCTAACCAATCAAAAGAATAAACACAACTACAGGCCAAGTATACTTAAAATACTTACACTTTTAAAAGAAAAGATCGACAAGTATAGTCCAAATACATTTAGACTTTTCTGTATATGTAAGTCAAGTATACTTAAGTGTAATTATAAGTATATATTTCTAAGAAGTAGCCTATGTATATTTCTGAGAAGTATAAAAAAAAGTAGACTGAAAGTAGGCTACTTTCTGTTGTTTGTATTTTTGTTTTTGTTTAAAAGAAGTAAACTAATAGCACACTTGAATAAACTTTTTTGTAAGGGAACATCAGTTAAGCATATTTTAAATAGCAGTTTTACATCTTCAATACATCTTCTAAATGTCTATATAATAAACGTCTTAGAGACGTATTGCAGATCTAAAAAAATACATGTTCCACATGAAATGTCACATCAAGGTATAGCCTATGTGTGCTATGAGGATATAATGCTTCATATTTAACTACTTTTAACATTTTTATTCAATAACGGTTATTTATTTGTTAAAAACAAAATTAGAATTTTAGTATTAAGTCGGCATGAAATGAAAATTAACCCTATTTGTTTTATAAATTCATTCTGATCTTCTTGTGAATGATTCATCACATTTTTTTTTTTTTTTTTTTTTTAATGTCATAACTGATCTTCCAGTGAAATCATTTAGTGCTTTAACTCGGTCCCTGTAAGCTCACATTCATCTGTATCCACATTTGAGGGCAACTTCCACATTTCAAAATCCAATCAACAACCAATGCAACGAAGCAAGTCGCCGCCCTACAGGTTTTATTCTCCCGGATGTGTCGCCACTTCCGCTTAATCGCGACTTACTGGAACACATTTTACACTAGCTATACAACTTTTTAGTTTTTAAAAACTTTATTTAAAATATCCCATAAAAACGGTTTGTTTAACAAAATGACATTTGGGAACACTTCTGAAACTCAATTATCAAACCGCCTGAACTGACTACATTTCTAGAGAGCTTATTACATTATTATTTTTTTAAAAAGCAACTATATAATGTTCGCTTGGTTGTGAGGCTGTGTATAATAATAAATAATGTGCATATAAACAGTGATGTATAGGTTTTACGTTATCAAGAACTGCTCTGTTAACCGAAAAATGTGAGTGGTTACTTGAATAGTTATCAATAGCAAGACTTGCCATTCAAACATATAATTTCCTCTAGTTAACATAATTTGTGTCACACTGCTATATCAGATCAGAAAACAGGTCAGGTCAGGTAACCACAGCTCGCTAGGTGGTTTGAGCAACGCCAGATCTGTCCAGCTACATTTCTGCAAACTTCACGTAAAGGGAGGAGCCTGACAAAAACGTGTGTGTATTAGAGTATTTGTAGACTTAATATCTGCCAACACTTTATTTTGATGCTCCTCAACAGACATTCTGCTGACTATAAGTGACTTTACAACTACATGTCAACTTATTCTACTAACCTGAACCCTAAACGGTCCACTAATACTCTAATGAGAGTTATTCAACACACTGTTTAACTTTTAAAAAAAAAATGAAGTAACCTGGTTGCCTTAAAACTTGACGTTCATTGAAATTGAAAAATTGAGTTAATACAATGAAGGAGATTGAAACAATGAAAGTTATCTGGACCACATAAATTATCTAAGTTGATTTGACAGAAGAAAAAAACGTTATGATAACAAATCATGATTTTTTTTTTTTTACAGTGCATGTACCATAGTTGCAATTTTAATTGTTTCAGGTAGCTAAATGTTACAGATCAACCAGAATGATAAGTTGTGATTGGACTGGATGGTACTTACAGGCTGTTCTTTGGTTGAGTACAGCCGGTAGATGAAGCAAGCCTCAACGGTCAATCCACACAGAGCCAGAATGACCAGGATCCCCAGCAGCGTCTGGGTCCGCTTCTGCCGCTGTCTATAGCCAGGTTTGGGCGGCAGCGGAGGGGGTCTCGTGGGGCTGTCCACCACAAACACCGAAGGATACGAAATTTTACCTGTAGCCATGTGCAAACCGTCTCTGGCCACGTTAAAGATGACAACTGCACATCCTGAGATGTGCACTAAGACCCAGTGCAACACAATGAGAGCGAGACCCACTGTCAGAGCGAGAGATAACCATCACTCATAAAACCCTACAAGTGGGCGGTTGATGCATGTGAGCCAAAAAAAACTGTCAGACCACTCTCAGAATCTGCATGCAAACCTGTAATGCTATCTCACGGATTGGTTAAAGCAAAATCTGCAAGTGGCGAAGAAAAACGTGCAACGTTTAAATCCAATTTGGTTTCAGAATTAATGGTAAAAAGCCATCCTTCAGACTGACATATTCCGTTTGGGTCTGAGTAGGTTGGAAGTGTAATCTACAATGGGATTTGGTAAAAGACGTGGTACAAAAGCCTACACAAGTAGCATTTTCAGGGCCATGCAACTGGCCCACCAATTCACACCTTCCTCTCTCCTGTGCATATCAGCTCACCGCCACAGCTTCCCGTCCCACACAGAACTCACACCCTTCTTCAGTTTAACATTTACGCTGTGTTCAAAACCCTGTGGTCAAAAATTACCTTTTAAAAATAGTTTGTTATGCATTATTATCACCGAATATTGGATTCAAACTTGTTGGTTTTGTATTTATTTTTGGAACTGATAAATCATAGGTCTCATTGATCTGAGAATACACCTCAGTTTTTGAGTGAAAAAAGCATGATTTTGGGATTATTTTTTCAGTATTCATCAAAATATGGAAACATTTGTACTATTTATCACACTAATGTTCTTTAAAGTCCCCATTAATTCAAAATTTACCATACTTACTTTGCCTAAATTGATTGTTTTGTGGTGAACAATAATTGTATAAAAAGAAAGTTTATGTTCGTCATAACATTCCTTTGTGGAACAAAGCTGGCGAACGATCTCCGCTTCAGCGCGGATTGAGTGAGGAGCTCCTGGTCTCTGCTTCGTTCCAGTTTGCAGACATCTGTTTGTCCTTTCTTTGTTGATGACGAACATAAACTTTCTTTTTATACAATTATTGTTCACCACAAAACAATCAATTTAGGCAAAGTAAGTATGGTAAATTTTGAATTAATGGGGACTTTAAAGAACATTAGTGTGATAAATAGTACAAATGTTTCCATATTTTGATGAATACTGAAAAAATAATCCCAAAATCATGCTTTTTTCACTCAAAAACTGAGGTGTATGAGCATGTACATGTTTTCGACGCGTACGTTACACGTCTCATCCTGACGTCATGTGTCTTTCCGGAATCTTTACGGGTTGTGTGTGAACGCACTCACAGATCCCGGCAAATCAATGGCAGTGTGAATGAACCGAAATCAAACAATCCCGGGATAAATGCTGGGTCACATTATACGTGTATTTTCCGGAATCTCTGTGTGAAAGGGGCTTTAGTGTTCCTGGTTAAAATTGACTGGCCTACAAATATATATATATATATATATATATATATATGGTCACATGTACATATGTGAACATGAATATGAAAATGCTTCTAAACACTATATTTTCAATGGATGGCCATTTTTGACCAATAAGATCAAAGAGGCCAACAGTCAGTCAGTTTCATTTTATAAACGTAGTTAAATAAATACAGAACCGGTCCTAATAGAAAGAAAACAAGTTGACAAAAAGATTAAATCCAATATTTAGTAATAATATTGGATAATGAGCGATTTATAAGCTATTTTTTGACAGGGAACATCACATGTGTGACAATGCCCAAAAAGTACAAGAATTATCCCAAACTTTTGGGGTAGTTATACTCCGTTTGAGCAAAGTTAGTAAGTCCTATAGTCCAATGTAATAAGATTAACTAGAATTTTCAGGAAAAATAAAATCTTCTCCAGGTTAAAATGACCCGAACACAACATAAGGGTTAAGTAACTAGGTTGTAGAAGAAAGACATTTAAAAACACTTCACACATTTGCTATGATGTGTGATTGGACAATGGCCGTTTTGGGGGAGGGGCCGGTGAAAGGTCAATTCCAGTGGTACTGGTGGATTTCCGCGGGAGATTCGAGCATGTCTTTTATGTAATTACGTAGAAGAGTCATGGCTAGTCGGCTATATTGCGTGTGAGGATGTTGGAGGTGGAGATTTATAGCCTTTTCTCACAGCACTTGATATTATTAAACTTATCAATTTGATGGCGGATCCAGAAAGGTTAAAAAGACAATCACCCGCTGTAACTGGAGACTCACCCGATGCAAAATGCAAAAGGATTTTGGAGTGGCTAGAGAAAAAAAGAGACTGCAACCGCAACCAGACCCATGCGAAAACAAGGATACATATCGGAAGTATAATTTGCACGGTTTTGCGTGATGATAAGCAATTTAATCAGAGCAATTTACTGCAATGTCAGAACCAGAACAAAGGTGGGTGTTACTTACTTGTTCAGATGACATTTTCCGGTGAAAATTATTATGTTGGCCATACTTCCAAAAATAATAATCTGTGATTCTGAACGCCAGTATCCACACCGGCGCGGTGACTGACCGCCTCACACTCTCCTCAAACATCGTGTTCATCCACGCTGTGCCTTGTCGAGGGTGCCGAAGCACAACTAAAGTTGATAATTCCGTGAATGACTGCAATTGCAGATTTCGAACAGAGATGGCGACAAAGAAGAAAAACTGCGGACTGCAGCTTTAAATAATTACAGTTTGAATGTCAGCCCAACCGTGCTTGCTTGACGAGTGAAAACAAATCTTATTGGTTCTCGCACATGATGCGGCAAGATCACTTTATATTAAATCGTTTCAACATATAAAGCGATTTTGTATGTTCAGAAGGCTTGAATTACACCTCTCAATTCATAAGGATTACTTTTCCAATGTCTCTGGGAATCTTTAACCTTTACAATTTTGGATAGGCAAAAATGAGAAGAGAATTGTAAAAAAAAACAAAAAACATTTTTACTAAGAAAGTTACATATAAGCATTAATATTACATTGCATTACTTCCTGAAAAAGTAACTAATCAGGTTACTCAGTCACTTTTTGTGAATGCATTATGTTACTTTATCTTTGAATAATCTTTATCTTTATCGTTTTTGTGCGAGTGAGATGAGGAAATACTTGGTCACATTTATCCCAGAGTAGGCTAACATAGAATTCATAAGTGAACTATCCCTTTAATTGAAATGTTGCATTGTATTTTACAGTTTGACAATGCACACCAAAGCAAACCATGCTATCATGATTTGTATAATCTTCTAGATCAGTTCATAGACCTAACTAAAATAAAACCTCTTCTTGAAAGGTTCATTTTCTGTAGGCGAATTGTTTATGTTATGTTCTAGTTAGCTTACCTAGTTATGTTCTCATTGCAGGGTGTTCTGTGTGACAACCACGTTAGAGCCATTCGATTAGAACACTGTGGTTTTATTTTCCTAATTATAAACAATAAACATTCCCAGAGCGTTGCAGAAAAGTTTGTTTTTTTTATCACTGGCATAGTAGGCCTACAGCATTTAATTAAATTAAGACATGAAGATCACAATTTACTCTCCACGCAATTTATAGCCAAAATTCAGCCTAACTAGACCTTTCATTCGATCACTTCAAATGGTCCAGGACCGTCCCGAGAACGTATAGCCTGTGCTACAAGTAAACGTGTCTTGCAATAGAAACATTGAGCACCAAAACACTAGAACAACAAATGTACTGCGATGCAACGAAACAAGCGCGCGTTGACGCTCAAATCTTGACGTCGGAACCCAACAGACAAATCAACGAGGCTGTTTGCGCGTTTTACGCGACGCGGTAAAACTATAACGCGTCTGTTATCAACAAAGCTGTCAAACTTCAAACCCGGCTGTTTTGTCACTGCAACTACACGAGAGTCCAAAACAACGCGCTTACAGTGTGGAAGGCAATGTTCGCGTCTAGTTCTGTCGCGTCGCTCGCAGTGTTTGAAACAGCTGCTCTAGTGTGTTTATGAAGAGCAAAGTTATGGAGCGGTTTAAAGCGACGCGTCTCGTAGTGTGTTTGCTGCTCTTTCTGACGCTCTGCGTGGATTTGGGATACGAATTCAGAAAGAATAAGGACACCGAGTTCACTTTCCTTCTTCCTGCCGGAGCAACCGAGTGCTTCTTCCAAACAGCCACTAAGACCGGCAGCTTAGAAGTGGAGTACCAGGTCAATACCTTTTTTTAAATTAAACTATTAAAAAATATATCTTATTTAAAATGATCTTTAAACGAACTCAAGAGAAGCCAGACTAAAGAAATAAGGAGTCGGCAAAATTGAGAAAGTAACTTGTCAAAATTGTTGTGTTTGCCGTTTGCTAAGTTAAGAATAGCTTTTGCTTATCATTTTATTAGTAACTCTTCTGCATTACATGCAAGTTTGCTTGACAGAAATGACCAGGAAGGACTTTTCCTTTCATAGGTGTTTTGGTCAAAGTGCATGAGCTACTGTATGAAGCACTAGGCTAGTAAAGATACAACACTTTACAATAAAGTTTCATTAATGTTAATTTCAACATTTACTAAAACATTATTAAAATCAAACGTTGTGTTTGATCATATTATTTAATGGACATGAGCAAATGAACAGTTGTATTTTCTAATAACATGTTACTAATTTAACAAATGCATTGCTCATTGCTAAACAGCTTGTGCTTGGTTTGGTTTCATGCATGAGGATCTTGCTCTGGTGGGAAGTTCAATATTATTGACATGATCATAGTCAGTTGCATAGCTACTTGAGCAAACCACTTTTAGTCATCTTTCTTTAGAAATCACACACAGTAGCTATACTGTCTTTTGGTTATTCCTGTACAGCCCTGTGTTGTACTTGTAACCCTCCTCCTCAGGAGCTTGTCTGGGGTGTGTTTACGTTAAAAGCAGGCACAGCTGCGGGACAGCTGACCCGACCCAAAGCTCATGTGCCGGAAGGATCAGAGTGTCTCCATTGCTGCATGGTTGCTGTTGCCACACTTAATCTCTAGTGACGCCGGCTCACTGGCTCCTCATTTGAGCTGCTTTATCAGGTGGTGGAAGATAAGAGACCTGTTATTTGAATTTGGGGGGAAGAGGGACACGTGAACGAATCATAAGGGCAGGGGTTGAAGTCTTTGAGAGTTTGCTCATTTAAGTATGAGAAATGTTGGTGTGACAAATAATCCAAGACTTACTCATAACCTGTAGTGATTGACTGATACATTGGTGGATAAATTGGCCAATATTTGATCATTTTGAGATGACTTGACTCGTCATTGGCCAACTTGGTCTGCTCTTAAATCTCCTGACTGCTTTGTCATTAGTTAGATAGTCCATATTTTCTTATGCATTACTTGTGTATTTTTATTAATGGACTTACTTCAAGAATGGACTTATTTAAAGATGTAAATGTAAAATGTAATTTATATATGCGACCTTGCATCACAAAACCAGTCACAAGTAGCACGGGGATATTTGTGGTAAAGACCCATTGTATGGGTCAAAATGATCAATTTTTCTTTTATGCCAAAAATCATTAGGATATTAAGTAAAGATCATGTTCAATGAAGGAATTTTGTATATTTCCTACCGTAAATATATAAAACAATTCCAGATTTTCAAATATTGTCCTATCATAAAAAACATACATCAATGGAAAGCTTATTTATCCAGCTTTCATGTGATGAATACATTTAAATAAAATTAAAAAAATTGACCAATGTTTTGTGATCCAGGGTCACACACACACACACACACACACATATACATATATATAAATCTTTTATTAAAAAAAACATCATTATTATAAAAAAAAACTGCTTGAATGCTTATTAAGATTTGAAAAAACTTTTTCCACCAAATTAAACTGATTTAAACCAATATGCCGAAAAGAAAAAAAAAAAAACATAACATAGGAAATGTTTATCTGACTGTGTGTCGAGGTCAATTAGAAAATATTTTAGTTTAGAATGTCAAATATTATCATGCGGTGTGACTCCCCAAATATCATAAATATCATAAATAACTTATGATATTTGTTAAAAAAATATATTCATTGCATTAAAATGTATATAAACTTTACAAACAATTAAGGTGTACACATGTATTAAAGGTGTGAGGTAAATATGTTATTACTTTTCACTTAATGGTTACATCACATGACATTTTTAGAGTGATTAAAGTCTCCATGAAATCAAAATGGACATTTCTTGTTTTTATTAATGGAATATTGCAGTATTCAATGTAAATAATATACACGTGCACGTTGTTATTTTCATTTAAATTCAAAATAACTTCCCCTCCTCTTCTCTGATGATGTGTTTACTGAGGCGGGACTCAAATGAGATCCACCAATAGTAAACCACAGCCATCCAATAATTTCCCCCTGGACAAAATCAAGCTCCGCCCTATATTTTTTTTTAATGATCAAGAAGCCGTTTCACTCAGATATACGCCATAAAAGTAAGCAAGACTACCACAACTTCCATTTCACGCTGAATTCAAATTTGAAACCATATGAAACCACCGTTATTTTAAGCTAGATTTTTTCTTTACTGTGGGCACTTTTTTTTTCATTGTGCAAACAAATGCATTAATCAGGGCCAATTTAGTTTTTTTGTTTATGTTTTATATTAACAGTATTACACATACTCATACATACCCACAACAAAAATTTAGGGTGGGGTTTGATTTTGTCTATTGTGAATTGATTGGTGGATCTCATGTGAGTGACAGGTTGCCCCGCCCCCACGACAGTAAACACATCATCAGACAAGAGAGATGTAGCTAAAAGAGTGAGGGGAAATTATTCTGATTAAAGATGTGCACAGATAAATCATTTGCTGTAAATAAAATAAATAAAAAAAATATTTTTGATGTCATTAAGATTTGAACCTCTCTTAACCCATGTGTGTATGTGCAGGTGATTGCAGGCTCAGGGCTAGACGTGGGATTCACTCTGATCTCCCCCAGTGGATACAGACTGGTCTCAGACTTCAGAAAATCGGACGGCATCCACACGTAGGTTTCACATCCCGTCGTGCTTTGAGCTCAACCTTCACACATTATTCACATGCAGTTAGTTTCGGACCGTCATAACCCACCAGATTTGCATGTCCTCTGCTGCAAATTTGCATGCTGTTTGCAAGGCTGACAGTGACCACATCGAAACTGAATTTAACAGTTGCCTGTAAATGCTGTTATCACTTGCCTCATGATGTTTCAAACCTGAATGACTTGAAAAGAACAGATTTTGAAGAGTTTTGGTTTATCAAAAAGTTTTGGATTCATTGAGTTCTATTGCATGGACGAAAACAACAACAAAAAAAGAGACGTTTCTAAAAATATCTTCTTTTGTCTTATGATCCAACACTTCTCTGTGTCTTACAGTTATGATGTGCATTAGAGTAATCTTGCTGTGTCTGTCAGGGTGGACCCCGCTGAGGAGGGCGACTACAGGATTTGCTTTGATAACAGCTTCAACCGTCGTTCAGAGAAGATGGTGTACGTGGAGGTGATCGTGGATGGACCTGAAGAGGAGGCGGATGATGAGGAAGACTGGGCTGCTCTGGCTGAACCAGAGGACTCGCTGGAGTACAAACTGGAGGATATCAGGGTACACCAACCATCTCTTTATTCGGTGAACCTGATTTCACCAAGTCCAACATGTTCCTGGATCAATATCTTTGCTGATCCTGGAACAACATCTTAATCCACTAATCAGATTTGAGGGATAAGTTTACAGGTTATGTCAAGTTTAGGCTTACAACCAGGGGTAGGTGCTTCTGATTTTATGGATATGTCATGGGTAGGGTTAGATCAGGGTAGGGATAGGGTTAGGACTGAATTTTCAGACAGGAATGTTGTTCCAGGATCAACAAAATATGTTGATCTAGGAACATATCTTACTTGGCTAAATCTCGGTGAACAAACAGGCCGATGAATGAAGAGGGTCACCGTGATTTTGCCAAGTAAGATATGTTCCTAGATCAACATATTTTGTTGATCCTGGAAAAACATTCCTGTCTGAATATTAAACCCTTTTGTGGTGGCAAAACATATAATGCAGTGCAATAGAGACGAACAAATCAACTTTGTTCAAAAGCATGATGTTACATAGTTGATACTCACATTTTAGCATGATTTTGCAAAAAAATAAATAAAAAAGTTGTTTCAGTCCAGTAAATTTTCTCACATTTACTTTCTAAAAGTCTGAAAATATTTCACAACAAAAAGACCACAATCTGAAGGGCAACATTTTAAAAATGATACTAAAAGGCCTTTTACTTGCTGCTCTTCACTTGCCCCTCTAATCACTGAGATTATTCGCTCTTCCCTAAGCTCCGGTTCAGTCCCCCCCTCACTTAAAATTGCCTCGGTCACACCCATTCTGAAAAAAAACAGGTCTGGACCCCACTAATTTTAGCAATCTCCGTCCCATATCGAACTTAACCTTCATATCCAAAATTTTGGAAAAAACAGTCGCCTCTCAACTTCATAATCACCTCATGTTGAATAGCATCTATGAACAGTTTCAATCAGGCTTCCGTCCCCTTCACAGCACTGAAACCGCACTCATTAAAATTACAGACGACCTTCTTATGGCTTCTGATTCTGGGTTACTTTCAATTCTCATTCTTTTGGACCTCACTGCAGCTTTTGATACCATTTCTCATCCCATCCTCCTCAGTCGATTATCATCTATTGGTATCACCCACACTCCTATAGCTTGGTTTACTTCCTACATTTCAGATCGGAAACAGTTCATACAACTAAAAACCCAGAAATCCGTTACCTTCCCCGTCTCCGCTGGAGTGCCCCAAGGCTCTGTATTGGGGCCTCTCCTTTTTATCATTTACATCCTCCCTCTTGGTTACATCCTCCGTAAGCACAACATCAAATTTCATTGCTACGCGGACGACACCCAGCTCTACCTTTCTACTAAACCATCTTCTTCACTCCCACCAACCTCTCTTACCCTCTGTCTCCAAGAAATTCATTCTTGGTTTTCCTCTAACTTTCTCAAACTGAACAGCTCAAAAACCGAAGTCCTCCTGGTGGGCACACCTCATACCCTCTCCAAAGCTAATAAAGTTTCCATTACCATTGATAACTCAACTGTCCTTCCCTCTCCCCAGGTTAAGAGTCTGGGTGTCGTCCTTGACAGCACTTTATCTTTCCACTCTCACATTAATAGCATCACCCGGTCAGCCTATTTCCACCTGCGCAATATTGCCCGCCTCCGTCCCTCTCTTACTCCCAAAACCACCGCCATCCTGGTTCACAGCCTCATCACATCTCGGTTAGATTACTGCAACTCACTTCTGTTTGGCCTCCCTAATAAGTCGCTCCGGAAGCTGCAGCTCCTACAGAACTCTGCTGCACGCCTGATTACTCAGACCCCCATTTCTCATCATATCACTCCCATCTTGCAACAGCTTCACTGGCTTCCTGTTAAACAGAGGATCATTTTTAAAATACTTCTCATCACCTTCAAAGCAGTTCACAACATGGTTCCTTCATATATATCAGATCTTCTCCATTTAAACATCCCTACTCGTTCACTCCGATCCTCTCACACCTGCCAGCTTTCTGTTCCCCCTGCTCGGCTTGTCACAATGGGGGGCAGGGCTTTTAGTCGCTCTGCTCCCCATCTTTGGAATTCCCTCCCTCCAGATCTTCGTACCCTTGACTCATTTAATGTTTTCAAATCCAAACTCAAAACTCTGTTGTTTAGACAATCATATTCCGTCTGACCCATATCACACCAATGCTGTCTTGCCAATTTTATTGTTTTGTTTTAATGTTTTTTTTTTTTTTTTTTTTTTTATCTGCGTTGTACAGTGTCCTTGGGTGTCCTGATAAGGCGCTTTAAATAAAATGTATTATTATTATTATTATTATTAAAAAGGTAGAAAATATCAATACATATTTTTCAGCAAAGTTTTGGTCATGTTGATCATTTAGGGGCCGATTGAGCTATAAAGCAACTCTACAGAAAACAATCATTATTCAGCTCAATTCAGTTTAAAGGAGTAGTTCACTTAAAAAAAAAAACTTTTGATAAAAAAAAAGCTGATAATTTACTCGCCCCCCATGTTATCCAAAATGTCAAAAAGTCTTTCTTTCTTCAGTCGAAAAGAAATTAAGGTTTTTGATGAAAACATTCCAGGATTTTCTCCATATAATGGACTTCAATGGGAACCAAACGGTTCAAGGTCCAAAAGAGAGTTTCAGTGCAGCTTCAAAGGGCTTTAAACGACACCAGATGATGAATAAGGGTCTTATCAAGCGAAACGATCGGTCATTTAAAAAAATAACTAAAAAAGTTTTATAAGCACAAATGCTTGCTCTGTTCTGTGATGCGCGTTCGTGACTCTCCTGTGCGTCATTTCGTTCATTTTGTTTGTTGAATGAACCAAATGACTCGAAAAAAGTTCATTTTGATGAACGAGTTCGAACAGGAGAGTCACAAATCTACGTTTCACTAGATAAGACCCTTATTCATCGTCTGGAATTGTTTAAAGCCCTTTGAACAGTTTGCAGTTTGCACTGAAACTCTCATTTGGACCTTGAACCGTTTGGTTCCCATTGAATTCTATTATATGGAGAAAAATCCTGGAATGTTTTCATCAAAAACCTTAATTTCTTTTCGACTGAAGAAAGAAAGTCATGGATATCTTGGATGACATGGGGGTGAGTAAATAATCAGCAAAAGTTTTTTTTTTTTTTTTAAAGTGAACTACTCCTTTAAGTTATGTTTTTAGTCAATATTGTCAGTGCAGCCGAATCAATAATATTATTGGATATTAAATGTTTCCAAAATGCCTTTTATGCTTGAATACATTTTTCCTCAAAGTTCTAGTGTGGCGCTGATCAGTTTTGCTCATTGAAATGTCCATGTCAAGTGTTTATGTTGTACTGTGACAACCAGACTGCAACCAAATGGCAATGTTATAAAATGGCTTTGTTGTGCGTTTTCTCACGCCACACAGGACACAATGGATGCCGTGCACAAGAACCTGGAGCGAAGCCGTCAGATGCAGGCGACGCTGCGGGCGTTCGAGGCTCGCGACCGCTACCTACTAGAGGATAACCTGTGGCGGGTTTCCTTCTGGTCTAGCGTCAGTTTGTTGGTCATGGTCAGCGTGGCCCTCACACAGGTCTACACGGTACGCAGATTATTCAGTGACTCACGCAGAGTCTGCACATAGCAGAGATGAACTGAGGGAAGATGCTGTAACACTCTATGCGCTATTAACGTAAAATACAAACTAAAGGATTCTTGAAATGGAGACGCGAGAAAGAAAAAACATGTAGTTTTTAGAGATATCAATGAATCTGATATCTCTGAGCTTGACTCTGTTTTAATTGTAAGAGTTTTCTTTTGTGTGCTAAATAACACTGGTAAACACTATTTACTTGAAGTACTGCAGCAACATTTGAATGTGAATGTAATTTTGCACTTGACTGCGGTTCAAATAATTTATGAGACTTGAAGTGAATAACACTGCAGCAAATTGTGAGTAACATGTTTCTTATGGGTTTATACAGGGGTTAAATAAAGATCCAAGGGAACGTTTCGCTTCGAATGCTTTTATTATACAGCACATTAGCATCTCATTTGGAACAACTGCAGCTCAGTCATATGTGGCATTGTAAGTGCAAATAGAAATTAATTTAAAACTCATTTGGGTTATTGACGTTACATTTCAAGTTAATGGCTGACTGAGTTATTACTGTAATGTGGGAATCAGAATCCCATAACAATACTTTTAAAGGGATACTCCACTTTTTTGGGGAAATAGGCTCATTTTACAACTCCCCCAGAGTTAAACCATTTTCGAATCCATTCAGCCGATTTTCTGATATTTAGAAGAATATCAGTAACCAGACAGTTTCTGGTCTCATCGACTTCCATAGTAGGAAAAAATATATACTATGGAAGTCAATGAGACCAGAAACTGTCTGGTTACTGATATTCTTCTAAAAATCAGAAAAACGTCTGAATGGATTCGAAAACAGTAAAACTCAACTGTTTAACTCTGAGGGAGTTGTAAAATTAGCCTATTTCCAAAAAAAGTGGAGTATCCCTTTAAGACTGTTGAATCTCTGAGGTTTGATTCATTTTCAGTATTCCTAATATTCATCCATCACCCTACAACAATATACAAATATTCTCATTAAACTGACAAGCCTAGTAAAAACTATGTACAACAATATTCATTACAAACTGCCTATAAATAAAGAGTCCTGGAGTTTCACAGACATGATGCTCAGTTAATGATTCAAATATTCATCTTGCATATGCCATAAAAAACTCATTTATTCAGTAGAAATGTGTCACTAGTAAATCATGAAGTTAAATCATGAAGAGCCATTAAACAACCAGAATAGGAATATTTAAAGATCAGAAGAATATTATGATTCATCTACTGTCGCTGCATGTTTGACTCCAAACTTTCACAAATCCAAAGACATACTAATGTAAAGTTTGTGAAGTTCAATGTTGCAACACATTTAATATTTGCTATCAGTAACGAAATGTTGCAGACTAATTGTCAAATACTTCATTAGGCTGCTGAATTAAGCTTGAAGACTAAAGTCAAATTCTAACTAATAAACCTAAAACTTCAAATAGTGAATCCCTTTCTAAATGTTTCCAAAACATGCGCACAAATTCACTGTATCAGGGTTTATACAACAGTTCTGGTCTACAAATCTGATTGATTAAATGGCATGCTGGAACCATTTTTTTTTTGTGGCGTGTGTTTACGCAAATTTCATCTGTCTGTGTTCACAAATGGAGCACAACAGTTGGTTTAATGGTCATGATATATGCTCCTTTATTGGCCACAAATCACTTTGCTAAATCCCCAGTGAAGAACTACATTACCCATAATCTTAAAAGGGCAACCCATCAATTGGTTGCTCTAATCAGAAATCACTGGAAAAAAAACTTCAGCAGTGAAAAACAAGCATCATTAAAATATGTCACATGTGCCTTGTCAACCAATCCAGGATGAAGCCACACCCATAAAGTGTTGTGAATTACATCGCTGTTCTCTCTTGGATGTTGTATTTTTGTAGTCCAAAACCTTTAAACGACTTAGCATGTTAACTCTTTTGGATTCATCGTCCTGAAGTCAGTGGGTTTTGGTTAAATGCCTGAAATAATGTCTGGTGAACAAAAGCTCAAAACATTCTCACGTTTTATTCCATCGCATAAACGGTGATTACTAACATTTGGCTAGATGGGACTACAGTGGTTGTCAGGGACATTAAACACGACGAACAGACACACTCATCTACTTGCAACTCGCGTTTCACAGCCTCCTTGTGTTTCTAATCACACTCTTGCAAACTTTCAGGGAAAATATTATATAAATAAAGACTGAAAGAGTTGTGGAACGATTGTATTTAGGCTTCAAAATTCATAAAAGTTGGGTTAATTTGTCAAGATTATCACTAATGAGCTGATTTGTTTGGTCTAAGGCTCAGAACGGTTTATTATAATATTTATTAATTTTTTGTTTTAAATCTATGAAGAAAAAAATTTTAGAAAAATACTTCAGGAAAAGTAGGGGGTTCAGACAAGACTGTGTGATAGCTTACATGGAATAATCTCATCTTTGGTCAGCTTAGTAAAATAAAGTTGGCTTCTTTCTATACAAATTGATTGATATCCTTAGGAATGGGCATCATGTGATTATGATCTAGTAGAGCAGTCATACAGTACGGTGTGGTGGTGGTCCTCCTCCTGAGCACTGGATCAGCTTCAACACTGGTTCCGGCGGGGAGCTGGACGTCTGTTTAACAACCGCAACCAAAACCACACATCAGCTGGGAGAATTTCATTTATGTGATGTACACAGTATTTTTTACAGTAACTCAACAGGGTCTAATGAGGAATAAAGTGCTGAACTTTTCATTATAACTGTGTGAAGAAGGGGTTGGGTTAGATGCTGTGTATCAATATCTCAAATGCTGTGTTACTCATGGTCACATGCTGATGTTTGACACAACTAAACGTCTGACTAACGACATTGGTCATTCAGTCGTGGTCTTCTGTGATTTTTTATTTATTTTTTTTTACTTACACTGACATGCTCACGAGTCATACTGAGAAAGATAAATCAGCTTCACAGAGGAAGTAGCTGTGATGAAGCCATGTGGTTCTCAATCCTGTTTCTGAGACCTTTAACACTGCAAACGTGATTCATCACAAGCTCATTAGATGTTTAAATGCTCTAAACAGTATCATATGCATGATTAGATTAGAGCATGCTAAAAAAAAAATTACTTTCTTGTAGATTTATGAAGTATGATTTTTGGCTACCACTTGACCTATGAATGAGGAGTTTGTGGACGTTAGAAGACTAATGAATCAGCCTAGAAATAATAACTAATGTCAGCAATGCATTTATATCTTAAAGGAGTAGTTCAGTTTAAAAAAAAACTTTTGCTGATAATTTACTCTATGTCATCCAATATGTCCATGCCTTTCTTTCTTCAGTCGAAAAGAAATTAAACGCGGAACTCACCAAGCCGACGCCAACAAACTAAAAGTTAGCGCTGATGAAAGCCGTGTTGTCGCCTCTCGTCGAGGTAAGCCTGGAACACACCAAGCCTACGCCAACGACATAGCGCTGATGAAAGCCAACTGTGTTGTCGCCTCTCGTCTAAGTAAAAAGCTGCACTTGAACACACCGAGAGAACTACAGGCGACTGTCAGATATAATGTGCGTTCTGCGCCTGCGTGTAATGAGCCAACTGTCTATTTCTGCAGATTAGTCTATATTCGTCATTCAGAAAGGAAAACCGACGCTGCCGGTGTTCTGACGATTCATGCTACCCATCGAGATTTGCTATTTACCGTTATGCGCATGTGCAGACTCACAGTTGTTGTTGTTTTTTTTACCTATGACTAAACATATTTAGATATACGGGAAATCGCAATGGAAGACGATTTCGATATATCTAAATTTGTTTAGTGAAAGGTAAAACTTCGGAAATCTCCGTGTAAACAATGCGTGACATAGACGCGCGAGAGATCACTTCCGGCGTAACGTCTGGGGACGGTTCAGATCAGTTCGACGGCTGTTAAAAAGAGGTAAACACTATATAAATACTGTTCGTTTTCTCACACAAACCGATCGTTTCGTGTCTTAGGCCATCAATGTGTACTTACATTCACGAGTCATTAAATCAGGTTTAATTTTGACTTCTCTGTGCATGCTCTTTGAGATGGACCCCCTAAAACTGCATTATAGGACTGACAGACAACAACGGTTTGACCAAAAAATGTCTGTGGAAACAAAGACACCTACATCTTGGATGCCCTTGAGGTAAGCTAAAACATATCAAAAATTAATTTCAAAGTGAACCATCCCTTTAAAACACTTCCAATTGGCCACTGCGTTAACACCCTCAACATTATTTACTATACACAACACATACTTATTCAAAAGAAGTAGCAACTCCAGAGTATGTAATTTGGGATACTGTACCAGTCTCCTGAAGCAGGATTGAAAAACACTGGATTACACCAACAAAGAGTCTCATCTCACTACACCGGTTACATTTGATTTATTTCAATGAGAACACAAAGAGGAAGAGATGCATGCTAGGACAGACATGTCATGGTAAATCAAGGAGACAGTGAGGAGACGAGACACAAGGAAACACCGACCACCAGAGCACCAGATCTTTATTATACACAACACCTTTTATTATCTCACTTCTCATTGTGCATTTTGCTCCAAATCCATTTTAAATTGCTACACAGGCACTTGACAATTTGTTATTCCAAAAGCATAAAAAAGTCGTTAAATATGTCCTCGGTCCCTCACTCCATACAAAAGGACAGAATCATTAGAGGGAGAGACGGGGATTGGGTCACCTTAACCTTAAAGACCACAGGAGAGTTACGGCTGCAGTGATTTGGGCTCCATCCAGTTCAAAACAGATGCTGAAGACATTTGAATTTGGAAAAGATAAAGCTGCATACAATTTAAAAAGCCTTGAATTGACTGGATCGTGAAGAAAGAGTGTTGGTTGCCATCACTGTAGCCATAACACACAGGAGTGACTCAAGAGCATTTGGTATTTAAATCCACAGCTAATTTTTAAGTTTCACCTCAAGTCCGACTCAAAGCGTTCAGTTATTTACAGACATATTTGTGCTGAAATCAAACTCGCTTGCACCAAATCCCCATTCTTATCCTCAAGTTAATCAAGAAAACAGAATTTGTTGTGGCCCATTTCCTTGTGCGCACATCAATAAAAGCAATTCTGCAATCATATCCGGATCAATAGGAAACCAGCTGGACCGCTTTTCACTCTGAATTAACTGTAATTACCACAACCGACAGGGCACAAATCTATCGATAGCAAAGACTATCTGGCGTTCTACACAGTTTGTGAAAAATGCCATTAACACGAAGACGACAAACGCCCAGGTTATAAATAATACACGCGTGTTAGTACATCTACTATGATGCCTACATGAAAGCCTTTGTTTCACCGTCTTGGTGTCAGAAAGTTCCCTGTGTGTGTCAAGTTTGAACGGAGTGATTCCATATAGCAAACGCCCCACGACCCCAAATACACATACATGTACCATGTTCCGAGACCCCTCGTTTGAGTGCACTCCCACCTTCCTGATGCTTTTCCCGCTCATAAATCCCACTCCCCTGACCCTCATTATTCCAAGCGACATAAAAGCGTCCCCAGATTCGTTTAAAAAACTGTTGCAAAGATCAAAACGCTAAGCTACCAGATTTGGAGTCGGATGTTACCTGAGACGCTATCTTACAGAGCGATGACGGGTCGGCCCGTCGCCAAGTGGTTACCGTGCTTTCCAGGATTATATTCACATACACAAATTATTATTTGTATAAACAGATCATTACAGAAATTTGCATACAAATTGTGCCTGAAAAAAAGCCCCGTCCATGAAACCCACCGAATTCCCCTAGTAGGCGCTGTAGTGACGGTAGGGTTAGGATTAAGGTTGGATTAGCGCAATACAGCGCCTACTAGGGTCACCTAATTCGGCACAACACCAGAAACATAACAACGGCCAATTGAACATGAAAGACGAATGAAATCGGGTCAAAATAATCCCACATTGTATAATGGTAACGGTCATTGTGTCTTATTTCAGGATATCAAGTTAAGAGTCAAGAAAACAATGAAATCAAAAAACACATGAAGAAGTGTCCACAACAAGAAGGAGGTCTTCAACCACCCTTCAGTTAGCCAAGAACAGGAAGACGACAGGCTAGTTTAACAGCAACTAGCTTGCACAGTGCTTGTATGCATCTTATCCAACATTGAGCCACTAGTCAGTGAGGAGGCATGAGTCATCTAATGTTGGTTCGTCTACAAAAGTTGAGTAGGATACCCCCTGGTGGTCACCTGACCTATGTGAGTGATAAAATGACTGAAAGTTGGAGGCCACTACACCCTTAAAGTCACTCTATATATTTCAACAAAATAACAACAATAATAATAGTTATGTGCTTAATTTAGACCTCTGGGATTTAAAGGTAGGGATGTGATTAGCAGCGCTGATCAGAGGACAGTTTGAGTGGATTATTAAGGTCTATTGGTCAGGCTGTTCGTGTAGACGCGCACGCACGTTTCAGTGCAGCTCTCCAGCTCAAGCACACTATGGTGCCCGGCGCACGGGTCTAGTCTAGCAGGGAGGGCTCGGCGGGGCGGATAATGGTGGGCCGGTTTGGAGCGCCAGGGGGTCTTCTGCTGCAGGAGGAGAAAAGAGTGAGAAACAGGTGAGACATACCCACAACCACAGGGAAATGACTGAGGAGAAGGGATAAGGAATTATTAGGCGAGGCGATACGAGGAGGGATGAGAAAAGGCAATAGATAGACAAGACTAGACGAGATGAGAAAAAAAAAAGAGATGAGGAAAGAAAAAGTGACGAAGAGTTGAAAAGCGACGAGATGAGACTACTTGAGAGGTGATAAGTTGAGACAAAATTAGAAAATAAAAGATGAGGAAAGACGAGACTAGATGAAACTACAGGAGAAGAGAAGAGACTAGATGAGATGAGACTAGACAAGAAGAGATGAAAAGCGAAAAGATGAGGACAGACAACATGAGAGGAAATGAGACTAGATGAGAAAACAAAAAATGAGGTCAAGACAAGACTAGATGAGATGAGACATGAGAGGAGATTAGACTAGATAAATTGAGATGAAATAAGAAAAGATGAGACTAGATGAAACTACATGAGAAGAGAAGAGACTAGATGAGATGAGACTAGACAAGAAGAGTTGAAAAGAGAATAGATGAGGACAGACAACATGAGAAAATAAGACTAGATGACAAGATGAGACTAGACGAGAAGAGATGAAAAGAGAAAAGATGAGGACAGACAACAGGAGAGGAAGTGAGAAAAGATGAGAAAACACAAAAGATGAGGTCAGACAAGACTAGATGAGATTACATGAGAGGAGATGAGACTACATGAGATGGGATGAGGAAAGAAAAGGTGACTAGAAGAGTTGAAAAGCATTAAGATGAGATGAGACATGAGAGGACTAGATAAATTGAGATGAAATGAGAAAAGACAAGAATAGATGAAACTACATGAGAAGAGATGAGATTAGATGAGACTTGACCAAAAGAATTGAAAAGCAAAGAAAAGATGAGGGGAGACTACATGAGAGAAAATGAGATTAGATAAGGTCAGACAAGACAAGATGAGAGGAGATGAGGCTACATGAGACTAGATGAGAGGATATAAGATGAGAAAAGACCAAAGGAGAAAAACTGAGGTAAGAAAAGGTGACTAAATGAGCCTAGAAGAGATGAAAAGAGACTAAAGAAAAGTAGAAGGCGAGTAGAGGAGGTGAGATGAGAAGAGACAAGACTAGACGAGATGATATGAGAATAGATGAGATCAAAAGCTACAAGAGACAAGATGAGATGAGAGGAGATAAGTTGAGGTGAAATGAGAAAAGAAAAGATGAAGACCAGATTAAATGTAACTATATGAGATGAGACAAGATGAGGTGAGACGAGACAAGATTAATAGAGACAAAGAAGTTAGATGAGACCACATGAGAAGAGATAAGATAAAATTAGACTAGACCAGAAGAGAATGAACAAGAGATGAAATGAGATGAGAAGAGGCTAGATGAGACTAAATCGGAACAGACAAAAACAAGAGAAACTTGTTTTTGAGGCTAGATAAAAAAGAAAGAGAAAAGAAAACACAAGAAAGGACGAGATGAAAAGAAACAAGATGACATTAAACAGACAAAAACAGATGGGAAGAGACAAGTTCAGGACAGATGAGACAAAGCGAGAAAGCACGAGAAAAAATTCGATGAGAAGAGAAAAAGAAGAGTGGAAAAGATTAAAGGTGAAAAAATGAGAATAGAAGTGATTAGGAGAGCCAAGGCTAGATGAGACTAGATAAGAAGAGATGAAAGGAAGATGAGTAGAGACGAGAAGAAAAAAAAAAGATGAAATGAGATCAAAAGAGGAAAATAAAAACACTGGAGGGTTACCGGTAAGTAAGAATATGCTGAGAAAGAAATTAGGAAACAATTAGTTTGTGACAGGACAGAATGCAACTGTTAGTGAGAGAAGAATGACTCAAAACCTTGACAAACCAAGGCTTCTTAAGTTTTTCAACAAACGTTCACTCCTCTGAGCTTCATGCTTGTTCTCACACACACACAGACGAGAATACGTATCTCTTTGGAGGCGACACACTGGTTAACAGTCTTACCTGGGGACGCCCGGAGGGATACGGGCGGGGCGGGACGGGATCTGAGGAGGGGCACTGAAAGGATCCAGGCTGCTGTTACCGAAGGCATTCATGGGCTGTCCTGGCCGAGAGGGAATGGGCGGAGCTACATAGGCAGGGATGGGGTTTAGAGTGGGCGGGCCTGGTGTTGGACCTCTCACTGCTGGAGGCCTGCTGGGGGGCGGGGCCGATGTAGGCGGTCTGCGCTGGGGGGTGGGGCTACACAGGACAGGAAAAGAAGACATTTAGAATTAAAAAGGACCATACTCTAAAGCAGATAGTTCACCCCAAAATTAAACTTGGTATTGACTCATCTACATCGTTCCAAATCTCCATACAAAACGTATTTTTAAAACCATTCGAAATCGCGGGATGTTAATGTTAACAGCCCAATGCAAACACCCTTTTACTTTGCTTCAACCTTGTCAAACTTTATGAATTATTCTTTTATAGAAGGTTCAAGTGGTGTGTAAGGCAGTGTTGGGAAAGTTCACTAGTTCAAAGTTCAGTTCATAGTTCATACTTCAAAAAATTAACTAGTTCATTCACAGTTCTTTTTTTCTGTTTTGTCGACGACAGCCGCGGTGCGACACTGGCGTCTTGTGTTGCCAGATTGGGTGTGTTTTGCTATATATTAAGACCTGTTTATGTGTATTTTAGCCGGGTTTTCGCCTGGAAGGCTCTATAGAAATCTGGCACCCTACTGTACGAAGTCAAACTGAGAGAGCGTGCGTTCACAGACACCAGAATGAACGCGTTCACAGTAACGTTAATCAGGCAGTAATAAAGTACGTTCAGTTCACGTTCGCCCAAAATATGAACGCGTTCATGAACTATTGTTCATGGAACGCGTTCAGGCACAACACTGGTGTAAGACTTTGAAGCCAGCAGTTTCTAGAGCATGCAGTGTCATCTGATGTTTAAAAATAAGCTCAGAATCGATTCAGGAGAGAATAGCGATGGATTCGGAAGAAAATGGAATCGATTCGCGATGCATCGATTTATTGTCCCGGCCCTAATGAATGCGTGTAGCATCAAGTGTGTAGAATGTAATCCGGATGTACTACACCCGTTGTGTATTTGTTCTGGTGCGACTTCACAAGATGAGCAAGATACGTGGAAGAAAAGCAAAATAAATATTGGAGATCAAATTGGTCATTGTCATGTGACCCATACGGTTGCTTCGCCTCACTGCTATTGACAATTTCAGTCCCGTGAGCTTATGGGATAGTAAAGTGTCCATTGGATGTGTACTCACTGGAAGTAGGTCATTGCCTGAATAGTATGAATTCAGACATACTACTCATTTCGCCTACTATAATGCAGGAAAGTATGCGATTTAAAATTCAGCACTAGTATTTTTTGTAAGGTTTATCCCTTTCACTTACTACTAAATGAAACATTTGTGGATTAACGCGTACGGTTTCGCATACTATTTTTAAAAACAGTATACTAGAATTCCAGAGCGAACAAAGAAAACTACAATATGAGAATCTAATTCCTTCGCATCTAAGCGCATGTTGTTCATGTTCTAACCTGGACTCCGGCATCCAGCTGTCGTTCACGGGAGGAGGCACGGGCGTGGACACGGTGCTGGTGCTAATGTCTCCGATGATGCTGAGCGCCTCTTTGATGGCATGGTACATTCGCAGCATCTCGTCTCTGCGCTGGGCCTGGTCAGCAGACTCCTCCATCAGACTGTTCTGATCTCCTGAGGAGTACAGGTACGCCAGCAGCTCTGAATGGATGAAGTCTTTAGCCTGGGGAAAGAAAGAAAGGAGAACCATGTTTGCAATATATTCAAATCAATGAGTTTCAATAGGCATACAACACAAACGGTTGAGTACTTACGCTGTTGATCATGAGATGCATGATAGTCTTGGGCATGAGGTCTCGGATGGTCTTGTTGACGATACCAATGTAGGAGTCCACCAGGTTTCGGATGGTCTCCACCTGCCTCTCCAGCTGAGGGTCCATGGAGAATGTGTCGGCTGGGGCGGCATCTTCTGCCTCCACCTACACACACACACACACACACAATGAATGAATGAATTTTAAAGACAACATGAAACTCAAATTGATCTATATGCTTAATAAATGTACCGGTTTCTCATTGTGGTCAATACATTAGTGCGCACTATTCTTATAAATAAACTTTTCTTTTGTCTTTCATCAAATTGTAGTAACTTTCTCCACCTATAAAATAGCCTCTACTACCCTAACCAAAACCATGACACTAGAAAACATGACTCATGTGTGCCCATGTTAATGCTCCTTGTCCACAAAAGCTTTCCAAAAGTTGCTCATCCACACTGAAATGTCTGAAAAAATGCTTATAGTCCCCCTGTGGTGAAAATTCAATCTCCGAGTGTAGTTCTTTGCTCGTTTTTTAACAAAAAGGAAACGTTCAAATCTTTTAAAACATACGCGATAGCTGTTGTTCGACGGCGGCATCCATCTTTGTAAAGTAGGCCACAAAATCTGCTTCAAAATCCCAGCGCTGTCGTCATCGTGTAAAGCCCGCCCCAACGTTTCCGATTGGTGCCTCGATTTCGACGGATTAGAAATGGGCTAATTTTCAGAGAAAATCTAAATTTACCGGAAGTTGTCTGGGTTTTCCCAGTCTAGCAGTGAACCAAAGACAGTCTCAAAAACACGGTTTGAAATTGCTGGTGTTTCTGACGTCACAAACTACCTTGTAACCAATCAGGTCAACCTGCCGACAGGCTTTAGCAAATCATTAACAGCGAACTAGCAGGGGAGTCTCGAGAGATGCCAGGTTATATTTCGGGTAGATTTAGCAATATGGCGGGCGTATGATGTATATTACAATGTTCTGATGAACTATATGACTGACGTTCTGAGATGTTCAAATAAGTGTTCAAATGACACATTTGTACCTGATCTTTCTCAGGGTAAACACCCGCTCTGAGAAAAGAGGCTTTCCAGCTATCCATGTCCTCTTGTGTGTCACAGGCCAGCTCGATCTGACGCAAGTCCTTATACACGTTCCTGCAAGGGGGATCGAACACATGAAGTCACCGAACACCAAACACAAACATTGAGAGAGCAGTCGGCCCTGACCTTTGCTCAGTGTTGAAGATAGCAAAAATGTGCTTATTGGACATGAAGCCTTTCTCCATGTCTCTGAGCTTCAGGTTGTCCAGAGGGAGCATGTATTTCTTCTCTTTTTCCTATTAGAGTGAAACGAGAGAGAAAGAACAATGTTATAAAGCTCTGCGTGAAGATTCTTCTTTCGCAAAAAAAAAAGGGACAAAATGACGGGGAGTGAATGATGACCGGATTTTGATTTATCGAGTGAACTCTGTCCATTTAAAGGACCACCAGGTTGCCAAGCAAGAGAGGGGGATGTGAGACAGAGAGAGGGAAAAGAAAGAGAAGAGGAGGAGTCTGGATGAGGACTAATGCTGCCAACTCGTTCTGTTGCGTTGAGAAGCAGCATCTGGAAACGTTTATGTCTGCAAAGCTACGGCCCCAACAGTTACATCACTCAGAGGAACACTTCCCTGCCCCCAACACACACAGTAACCCAGTACGATTTCCTGCAAATTCCAAAGTCGGATCCCGGCTGGAACATTTCAGTGCGCTTGCCACGTCACTTTGCCTCCCCTTTCGTCCCGCTCTTCGTCTCTCCTTTCTCCATTTACCGCTTTCTCTTCGCTTCGGAAACCACCGCTAAAGGAACATTTCTCAGTGTTTCTCGTAAGGCGATGGTAAGAGGGCGAAAACCGCCAACTGTTTGCTGTTCAGATTGTGAGAAAAGAGCCATGATGGCAGAACGGTCTGGATTTCTCTTGAAGAAACGGCAGAGGCCTGGAATATACATTTGCCACGCAGCAAGTGGACTGGTGAGTATACCGAATATATACGTTTTAAATTCATTCGTAATGTAAAGATTATCAAGAAGCAACGCTGGGATGTGTTATTCTGACCGGTTTCATCATATTTTAGACTCATAATATATTTACTACAATTTCTTGTGAATATGTGGGCCAGTTTGAATTACTTGATTCTTTGTGTGCCTTCATTAACTCAGCACGGAAAGCTTTTTAAATGTACGCCCCCAAGTCAAAGGATATTATACTTTTGTATTATATTATACATATTATCATTAACATAATATGTACAGGTATTTTAATTTGGATTTTTTATTCCAATTATTTGCAATTCGACTTGTTATGATTTTACTGTATTATACTTTACAACTGAAATATCATTTTTTGTTCACATTACAATAATGGGGATGAGATTTTAGGAATTTTGATGATTAAAAAAAAAAGCTGTTGAAAAAGTTCTTAATGATTATATAACAACCTTCATTTACTTTACTTTTTATCGCTTTATATGAAATAAGCAGTGACCCGAACATGTTCTCGATGGGTTTATCAGTGTGCCTGTCTGAACTGTTTACTCTCCTCTGCAGTCGTGTGCGGTCCTCGGGGCAGTGACCTGCGGTCCAGCCGCCCTCTTGCCTCCCCCCCGCCTGCCCAGTGTTCAGACTACCTGTTCATCATGCTGCAGCTGAACAGTAGTCCGCACATTGGTTAGGCTGGGCAGGGACACACACACCCGCGCCTCGAGCAACAAGGACTCTGGCATTCGCCGCTGGACGGGGGGAGGGATTTTACGAATTCACAATCTCTCTTGGGGACTAAAGTAAGATGTGTACCTCAATGCGTTTAGCAGATGCTTGTATCCCAAAAGCAACTTACAGTATACATTGAGAAATATATGCGCTCCCTAGGAATGACGTTACCAGCACCATGGTCTACCAGTCGAGCCATGAGAACTCGTTTCAAACACGCATGGGGTTCTGAGTCCAATTTGAGTGGCGCTAAATCGAGAGGGGGAGGGACTGTGAACGAGAAATGAAGAACAGATGAATCTCACCTCCTCGTCCTTGTACCAGGACACCGATTCGGCCGACAGGACGAACCAGTACTCCTTGGAGCCGCCCTTCATGATGCTGATGTTGAGGGTTAGCCAGCCTTTACGGATCACCTGTGGGACAGGAGGGCGGGAATGGGGGAGGGTGTAGGGCATGCCACAAGGGTGGGGAAAAAAATTCATGAGACCATTCCACACACTTGTATATTCAACAGTCTTTGTGTCCTATGCTGAACCTAAAAACCCTATTGTGCCAACCTTCGACACTTACCTGCTGAGGAAATATTTTCTGGTACCCTGTCAAAACTTTTGTTGTTGTCATCACTTCTAACGACTAACCTGAACAACTAAATAAAGCTGCTTTGTACATTACAGTCGTGGTTCTCAACTGATTTAGCAACATTCAGGTGTGGCCAAATTGGCGAAATTTCATTGAGATTTAACCAATTGTCAATTGTTCATTATCAATTGTGTAGCGATCTATGAAGCAGAACTCGTAAAAAGGCCTTCTGAACTTGACGCATTGGCCAACTTGACCATAAGCAAAATCTGAGTGGGGAAATCTTTCGCCCTCAAGCGAAACTCCAGATCGCGTGGATTTAGTTAACTATAACAACCCTTTTGTGACTGGGCCGGTCGATCATATGCTTATTTGCGCTAATATTCACAATTCGCCTTGGATTTTTTTTCAAACCTGAGATGTTTAGGTTGCGACTCACCAGTTGGGAACCACAGGATCTAGCGTTAAACTACACGGAGTCAGAACATAAGGCAGTAATTAAAGCTTAGTCACAAAAGAAACGCTCCAGAAACCCTGAATAAACACTAACAAAACCGCTGGGGAGTGTCTTGAAGTCTTGAAATAGAGCAACAATAAAAGTACAAAAGAAAAACTTTGTTGTGTTTGTCGTTTCTTCCTGCTTTCAAAAGCAATGTGGAAATGTGACAGCAGATGCCATCCAGACCAACTGGCCTGCCAGAGGAGCGGAGGTCAGAGGTCGAAAGAGGTATGTTAGGGTCAAATTGGTGAGTAAAAGCTAACCTACATACTGGTAAACAAGCAGCGTTAGTAGTGTTAAATGGAGAAAGACGTCCACTCAAGTGTGATAGTGGGAAGGCATCGGTAGAGTCTACTGGTTTGCTAAGAGAAGGTTGAGGACTAGAAAGGGAATGTAAAAATGTTAGTTAAGAAAACAGTTTAAAAAGGGAGGGGGAGGGCTCTCCAATGTTATTTTTGAGGGTTGAAAGGTATCCGGAAGTCAAGGATTATGGGATCAAAATGAATCTTATTTACGATCTTTCAAGCTCCGTCCTGGTACTACATCTTTACTTCGTAATACCACACGGCATCAGTGACATTAAACTTATCTCGTAACGGAAATACATATCTGCGACAAGCATTAAGATACCATCCCTTTTCTCCCTTTCCATTTTGCTTTGTTCTCTATAAAGTCGGAGTGAAACCAAGAAGAGAGGGTTTGAGTTAGTCAGAGAGAGCCAACAGAAACAACACAGACTTAAAACTAACGGCACAGACTATATAGATGGTTTGCCTTGGTGGGGAAATGCCATCAACTTTCTCAAACCTAGAAACCTGATAACCATCTCTAAGAGGGGAAAAAGACAAAAGAGAATAAGGTGAGAAAGAGAAAAAAAAAAAAAACGCCAGGACGGTACAGCTCAGGCATCTCGTGTTAGGAGCGACCCGAACAAATGACCACAAAAACGCTCTCGAGTATCTTTTCATTAGACAGAAATCCAGCAAATATCTGCGGTCAGAGCTTGACTCTGTATTCTCTAACATGGATCCAATTTCCCTTTGCCGCCCACAACTGGAAGAAACGAGAGCATGACCCTATTTTCCGCTAGTGTTTGGATTTCTCCGCTCCTCGACGTCGCACGTTCTCACTGCCGTCTCTCTAGCTTACACTGATTAATCCTAATATCATGTAAAGTGTATAATTATCAACAATGTTATTATATAATTATTTCAACATGTTGATAGAACGGGTGATTTTTGAATTAAAGATGAGATGATTAGATCATTACCTGTGAGAGGCGAATGTTAATTACATCGACAGAAATCCCCCGATTAATTTTGTCCCAAAAAAGATTTCTCTGAGGTTGAGCAGTTAATTTTGGAAACGTGAGTAGACTGATCAGTAAAACAAAACCCAGTACTGCCACATTCTGGCCATTACTGGCACTCCAAGGGGAGGGAAAAAAAAACTGATTTTACAATTATGCTGATTTAAAACACTTTTATTTGCCCATTAAAAGGGATAGTTCACCCAAAAATGAAAATTATGCCAACCATCACATTGTTTCAAACCTTAATGAATTTCTTTCTTCTGGTGAACATTAAATAAGATATTTTGAATGGGGCCCATCAATGGCTACCAAAAAGATCTTCTTTAGTGTTCAACAGAAGAAAGAAACTCATACAGGTTTGAGTAAATGATGACAGAATTTCATTTTTGGGTGAAGTATCCCTTTAAGTTTCCTAAGGGCTTTACTTGTTTCTTTTGTTTTGATTGTTTTTCACTTTTTTTTTCTTTGAGCTGGTCATTTCAATTCATCTCGGGGAATCAGTTCAAAACTGCCAATGTCATTAAAAAGTTTCAAATCTCTGATTCAATTATCAATTAAATTAAAAATACTCATGCTTTAATTAGACTTCTATTGTTTACTTTTGATTCTTGACAAGAATGGCTGTTTGGATGCAATATAAAATATAATACAAAATATATAGCACAGTCCTACATCAGAAGCGTTGCTAGAATGAAGAAAACAATCACGTTTCAATGGAAAATAATTTCGATTAGATCTTCATGGCAAACGCACTTAAAGGGTTAGTTCACCCAAAAATGATGTCATTAATGGCTCACCCTCATGTCACCCAAGCCTGTAAGACCTCAGTTTATCTTCGGAACACAGTCTAAGATGTTTTAGATTTAGTCCGAGAGTTCCATTGAAAATGTATATACTGTCCTTGTCCAGAAAGGTAATAAAGGCATAATCAAAGTAGTCCATGTGACATCAGTGGATGAGTTACAATGTTTTGAAGCATTGAAAATACATTTTGGTTCAAAAATAACAAAAACTACCACTTTATTCAGCATTGTATTCTCTTCCGGTTCTGTTGTCAATCCGCGTTCAGGAGTCCGCAGTGACGCTGGTGACGTGTATCTGGTGCGTCCATGTATTCAGATTAATATGGCGAATTAATATGGCTTCAAATAAATATGGCTGGGCAAAAAAATACAAGTCTTCCTCTGTCGAAATCCTTAGACAAGTTTGCGAAGATTGTTTTGTTTACAGAGTGCATCTTCCTCAGACTGGAGAATGACAATACAATACTGAATAAAGTTGTAGTTTTTGTTATTTTTGGACCAAAATGTATTTTTGATGCTTCAAAACATTCTGACTAATGTCACATGGACTACTTTGATGATGTCTTTATTTCCTTTCTGGACAAGGACAGTATACCGTACATGCATTTTCAATGGAGCTCTCGAACTAAAACATCTTAAACTGTCATCCAACGATGAACGGAGGTCTTACGGGCTTGGGACGACATGAGGGTGAGTCATTAATGACATCATTTTAATTTTTGGGTGAATTAACTCTTAAAAAAAAATCAATCATTCAGTCATTAAAATGCACACCAAATAAAGAAAACTCAAACACACTCCAAATGTTATCTAGGATTCGGGATTGGCTCTTTAGTATGATTGGATGGTTTCTTGGCCCCGCCCACCCACCAAATTCCCCAGGCGACGGAAAGGCTGATTCTCCACAAGGCAAACTCTGCTCACCCAGCCTGGGCCGCCAGGACTCACGTCCAGCAACAGGACAACCGAGGCCTCCATTTCACTCATATATGCTTTTTTTGTTAAAAAAAAAACAAAATTACGTTTTTTCATGCAAACACAAAACCACTGTGCACTGTGAATTTTTCTCTAAAATAAATGGTTAGTAACGTTCTCTTGGTTTAATTAAGAAGAATTACCGAATGTTAGGTGGTGCCACTAATTACAGTGGGCATTTTATGGTGGATTCGAGGTCAGTTACTGATTACTCGTAACTGTAATTGAACAACAAACTACGAATTATAATTTTTTTATTCCAGGTTCCACTATTTTGGTTTTCCACCAGACTATACCTTCTCGACTTCGGCTTCTCTCAGGCCACCTAGCTGCAGAGTGAAAGAAAAACCATCAGCTTTATAACTCTCGGCCGTCAAGTCAGCACACAGACATCCCGCCCACACTGATAACTATGAGTTACGGCCTCAGTTCTCCTGACTGGATGAGCGCTGATGACCTCTAACTGGGTGTGGCTTGAAGTTTTGTGGTACTTACCAGTACTTCACCCTGCAGTGATATGGAGGGAGGGGGTGAGTTTTGGGTAGAATAAATGAGGGAGAGACACAAGAAACAAGGCAAGGACAATGCAGGAGGAAGTATTAGAAAGACGTGTTTCAAATGGAGATGAAAAGGTTTGAAAGGGACAAGAGAGTGATGGAGTGAGTTAAAGAAGAGAGAAGGAGATACAGCGAGAAAAGAGTTGGGAAGACAGGGAAGCGGACACATGGTGAAAGAGAGAGAAAGAGAGAGAGAGAGAGAGCAACAGAACAAAGTTACATGCAATTAGATTAACTGACAGTACCACAAATCAGAATTATGTAATAGGTTGTGTCATTGTCACAGGCTGCATTCATGCATTCATTCTGAATTACACTTCAAAACAGAGAGGGGAAGTTTGCTCTACATTAGGGCAAGACTGAAACATATAAAACAAATGCACTGATTACTCATTTGTCATGCGTGTGTTACTAGCAGCTAGTATTGCTGTGATGCTAGTGAAAGCACAGTTTCACAAAAGCAGGGGAGGAAATGAAAGGGAGTTTCCCTGTCTAATAACACAGCGTACTTTCAAGTTGCTTGTGTCATTTCCACTGAAACCTTAATATATGAAAAGCCCATTTCAGGCTCTTTCATGTTTCTAACAGTGTTACTCTTCAGTGGAGAGAAATGTTCATTCAAATGAAACGGTACACAAATAATATCACTGCGTCCTAACCAGGTGTGACGTGACAAGATTCAAGTTGCCAACACAAATTGTGACATAATGCTTCACAATAACAGCCAAATTTCATTTATAATCTAGCTGTTTAGTCATGACGTCAGTTTGTAGACAAGCCCGGAAGGCTAATAGACTTTGGCTTCCTTCCTTCAGCGTCTGAGTAAAATAAGGTACTTGTCTTGTCATTTATGTTGCAGAACAAAACATGAAACAACCTTTTAATTACCTGAAACTCGAAAATGCTAACTCACTTCCAGGTTTTAGGGCTTCAAATTAAACAACATTAGTATTATTATTATTAAAGGAGAACTCCGGCGAACAATGAACATTTGGTCTAATAAAACATCGGTACCTAGTCAATCGTTCTCTGAGATTTGTTTTCTTGATAATCGAATGTAAAGAGTTTTATCTCTAAAAACTGTTTAGCGTATAATGCTAGTTATGGTGGCATTGACTAAGTAAAAAGAAATCGCTAGTTTATACCACTAACAAGGCTCAAAATAGCCCCACACTAACACAGTAACATAATGAGGCTCCATACATGCAAAACGAAGCATTGAGAACTTTGTAAGTGTACAGACCGTTTAATAAGAAGATACTTTATGAAGACAGTTCACTTCGTGTATACAGGCAGGAGCCATCTTAAAAAATAGTCTCGATAAGTCGATCCCCGAACGCCGTTCATACAGTTCAGAAGTTCGCTGAACTTCATACAGTTCAGATCACTCAGCACGACGTTCGTGGTTTGACTTATCGAGACTATTTTTTAAGATTGCTCCTGTCTGTATACGCGAAGTGAACTGTCTTCATAAAGTATCTTCTTATTAAACGGTCTGTACACTTACAAAGTTCTCAATGCTTCGTTTTGCATGTGTGGAGCCTCATTATGTTACTGTGTGAGTGTGGGGCTATTTTGAGCCTTTTTGGTGGTATAAACTAGCAAATTCTTTTTACTTAGTCAATGCCCCCATTACTAGCATTATACGCTAAACAGTTTTTAGAGATAAAACTCTTTACATTTGATTATCATGAAAACAAATCTCAGAGAACGGTTGACTATGTACCGATGTTTTATTAGACCAAAGGTTCATTGTTCGCCGGAGTTCTCCTTTAACAACAACAAAGATAAGTCATTTTGCTTGTTGCTTGTCGGTAAAAGCAAAAACTCAGGTTTACATGGAAGCCATTGGTTTTATCGCTTGTTTTTTTTTTTTTTTTTGCACCTGGTAAGGAAACTGTACAAAAGGGTGTAGGTGATGACATGTATAAATGATAGAGGCCTTGGGGAAACCGATTGTTTAGTTTTTGCTCAAATGAGGTCAAGTAAAAGTGTTGTTTTCTAAGGGATTCACCAGGGTTTAGTGTTTGGCCCTTTTGTGTTTAACTGGAATGGTGGCGGGAGTGATTGTGTTGGAACAAGGGATGTGGGAAAAGATGTTAGAATGGATTCAACAACATGTGGAAGTAGAGAAAAATGTACCTGGTTGGGAATGGCCCTCTTCTTGTTGACGATATTTCTTTGCTGGGCGCTGCAGGTGGGGGAAACGGAAGACAATAATTACACACCGATTGGATGCTGCAGTATGTATCGTAAGAATAGCACAACAATAAAACAATATCTGTGTAAACCTCCCTGGCGCTCTGGGTGGGAGCGATCCTGCCACTGAGGCAGGAAGATGGGAGGAGCGGGAGGAGCGGGAGGAAAAAGAGGAGATGGGTGGTCTGATTAACATCTATCTAAATGTAGCTTGGTGGCTGAGGGGGCGCTAGCGCACCTGTTGTTGGCGTACCCTGGTATGGTACCGTCATCCATCCGTCTGAAGTCAAGACTGAAAGTGACGGCATGAGAACCGTTAACAAAGGTGCCCTGACAAACTCACGACATGCGCATGGAGGCACGGAGTAGCTTTACCTCAACTCTTGAACTCTCAACTCTCATGCAGACATTTCACATGCAAGTCTTAAGCTGTGCACTAGATGTCTGAGAGGTCAAAGACATGCACTAATAGTTTTAGTGCACTTAAAGGGTTAGTTCACCCAAAAATGAAAATTAAGTCATTAATTACTCACCCCCATGCTGTACCAACCCCGTAAGACCTTCGTTCGTCTTCGGAACACAAATGAAGATATTTTTGATTAAATTTGAGAGCTGTATAACTACCACATTGGCTCCTAAGGGACTGCCTCTTGACGGCCCAGAAAGTCAATGAAGAAAATGTTTAAATATCCCATGTGACTACCGTGGCTCAACTTTATGTTTATCAAGCGACGCGAATACTTTTTGTGCCAAAAAACAAACAAAAATAACGAGTTTATTCGACTATTTCTTTTCTTCCTTGTAGGCCAGAAACGAGACTTCCTTAGATTTCCACGACGCATGCGCGAGAATTGCGATCTGAAGTAGTGTAAGCTGGTGTGAGCAGATTGCAATTCTCGCGCATGTGTCGTGGAAATCCAAGGAAGTCTCGTTTCTGGCCTACAAGGAAGAAAAGAAATAGTCGAATAAACTCGTTATTTTTGTTTGTTTTTTGGCACAAAAAGTATTCGCGTCGCTTGATAAACATAAAGTTGAGCCACGGTAGTCACATGGGATATTTAAACATTTTCTTCATTGACTTTCTGGGCCGTCAAGAGGCAGTCCCTTAGGAGCCAATGTGGTAGTTATACAGCTCTCAAATTTAATCAAAAATATCTTCATTTGTGTTCCGAAGACGAACGAAGGTCTTACGGGGTTGGTACAGCATGGGGGTGAGTAATTAATGACTTAATTTTCATTTTTGGGTGAACTAACCCTTTAAGTTACGGTCCAATGCATTATCCATAATGCACAGGCAGAAACTGATCATTTTAGTCCACTGCACTGACAGTACACAGGAGATGCAGCACAAAAGATGTTTTAAGAGGTTAAAAACATCCTGCAAATACCGATATCAATTTTCTAAATATATAAACGACATCTTAATATTGCCGATATGTTTTAAATGCGCCAAGAACAACCCAGAGAAGGTAATATAGCTTGGGGATGTCAAATGTACTGATGCTTCCAAAGAAGGTTCATACAAAAAAGTTATGATAAAAAAAAAAAAGTCTTTTCATGAAAATGTTTTCAATAATCTCTTATGCTCAACAAGGCTGCAGTTATTTGATCAACAGTACAGTAAAAACAGTAACATTGTCAAATGCTATTTACATTTAAAACAACTGTTTTAATATATTTTAAAATGTAATTTATTCCTGTGATCAAAGCTGAATTTTCAGCATAATTAATTAGTTAATTCATAAATAATTAGTTAATCCAGTCTTCCTGTGTAACATGATCCTTCAGAAATCAGTCTAATATAATGATTTGACGCTCAAGAAACATATCTTATTATTATGAATGTTGAAAACCGTTAATGCTGTGCAATATGTTTGTTGAAACAGTGCTAAATTTATTTTTCAGGATTATTTGATGAATAAAAAGTATACCATTTATTTGAAAAAGAAATATCTAATATTATATGTCTTTACTGTCACTTTTGATCAATTTAATGCATTCTTGCTAAAAAAAGTATTCATTTATTTACCTGCAATTAAACAAGTTTACGAACCTGACCATGTCTGTGAATTGTATGAAGGCTACATACCATTGTCGTAATATTCAATGTTAACATTTATTTAATCATTGAAAAACTAAATGATGTGCAAACTTTTATATTTGCACACACACACACACATATTTATATTATATATATATATATATATATATATTTTTTTTTTTCTTTTATTTATTTATTTATTTTTTTGAGCCACCAGGCACTGTTGTTGTGCGAATGAGCGGGCCGGAGCGCGAGTGAATCGATCAAAACTAACTTTAGCTGGACAATAACTTTATTCTAGAGTGGCTGTAAAGCCAAAACAATCTCTGTTACTTTCCTTTCCTATTATCACTGTAAAGCTGCTTTGAAACGGTCCATATTTTTAAAAGCGCTATATATAAATGAAAGTGACTTGACTATGTCCGTAGCTTTGAACCTTCTAAAGATTCGAGAGTCTTGTTTGAGACACATTATATTCTGCTTTCCTCTCATGGTTTCAGATAAACTGATGTGAAAAGGTCAATTGTGGTTGGTTGCTTTACACAAGTCGGCCACATGGCCTGTCTACGTCAGTCTAAATAACACTGCATCGCCGGCCAGACTTGCATATAGTCAAAAGTCTGGATACGCAAGACTAAAGCGCTGCTAAGGTTAGGGGTGAGAAATAAAACCCAGAATTCACCACACTGGATGCTACACATACTTTGCAAATCCAATGAAGTCCTCATGATTGGTGTTGATGTACGACAGCTCAATGTCAATCAGCAGAAGGACCTGGTAAAAACAATCGATTAGCACAATGAGAAAATAATGGAAAAAAAAAACTCAGTGATAAAAAGGGGATCTTCTCTCGTTGTTCTCGCACCTGGTCTTTGGTCTTTCCTTCTCTCTCTCTGACGTAAGTGGTGACGATCCTCTCGGTTTCTTCTCGCAGTCTGGGGTAAGAGCCTAGCTGTGGGGAAAAACACCAGATAGATGCAGGCTACAGCATGTACACATGGCCACACGCACTCTTACAGAAACACACACACAAGCGAGCGTTCTGCGACATGAAAGTGGTAGAAGCTAACCACAGTTAGACCTTTAAACACAGGTCGATGTGAGGACTAGTTTTAGCTAAGCCAGCGTGCACAAGAAGAATCAGTGCGGGAGAGAGAGCAGACATGCGCACATTCACACCTACAACCATGCAGATTTGGGGATTTCAGCAAGTTGTGCAGGTAAGACAACATTCACTCCCAGCTAGGAATAGACAGTGAACGAATAAATGAAGGTGCAGTAAACCAAATTTAAGGGATGGTGTTACTAGGGTTGGGAATCGAAAACTGGTTGTGGATATGATTGACTTCAATTTAAAATATCAGATTTGTTTCATAATTGACACATTTTGCAACATCGACACTGTTATTGAACTGAATTGAATCAACACTGAACTCACTCAAAGTGAATAACGACACTATCGCCTTCTGCTTCTGGCTGAATTAACGTTATTTCATATTTGATGAACTGAATCAATGCTGAACTATTCTCACTATTTTTCTGTTTATCTCTGTAAAGCTGCTTTGAAACAATCTGTACTGTATAAAGCGCTGTATAAATAAAGATTTTTTGTTAAAAAAAGTTTTGTTCTGGTAACAGTTATTATATATAGGGATGCACGATATATCGGTCACATTATCGGTACCGATAAATGATAATTCTTAATGTTATCGTTATCGGCCCAACAAGAACATTTAGCCGATATCTAAAAGCCGATAATTAATGTATTATTTCAATTATTTAAATTGCTTGAAATATGATTGAAATCACTTTAAAAAAGGAAAAATCCAGTTAAAGTGCAAAATGTGCAGCGCAAGTCTGTCATATCGGCTACACAATATTAAAATAAGAACATCATAACTGTGTTTGTATCTTGACTTTTAATGAGGAGACTTTTTTTTATAATCAGGCTCTCAAAAATTGTCTAAAAATTTGGATTTAGATTTATAGGCCAATATATCGGTTATCGGCTTTCAAATATAAAGAATTATCGGTTATCGGTATCGACCAAAATTGTCATATCGGTGCATCCCTAATTATATACAGTCTTCCGTTGATGCAGACCTTCAAAACCAAGGCAAAATGCGTTGTTTTAGTGATTTCTTAAAACTCTTTATGAATCAGCCAAATAAATCTCAAACTCGTTGGTCTTAAACGACTCACTCACTGAATCAGCCGTAGTTGTTATTGAGACGACAACGGACTAACTTCAAGTCCTTATTTTTGGTCAAATTAGACTTGAAATAAACCAAGAAGTGTGTTTTGTGTTGTATAGACCTTTTTCTGTTAATATAAATGGGACCTGTTGCACATAAAAACATAAAATCAGTTTAATTACTGATTGGTTGTTCATATTACAGAGTGTATGAAAGATACACATTTAGAATTGTGTTGTGAAGGATAAATGTAATATATATATATATATATATATATATACATATAAACAATATCGTTCAGTATTTTTAAAATTTAGAGTTTTTTTAATGTTTAAAAGAAAAAATATGTAATATAGTACAACGTCAATAATTTGCCGCTTCCTCAAATGTATTGAAATAATCATTCAAAATGGAATTGGAACTAGAATCGCTACTTCCTCACGATCCCCATCCCTAGTACTTAAAACTGATCAATCTTAAGTGATAAAATTATTTGATGTTAACAAATATGTTGTGAAGTGCAGGATATATTTACTTTTTGAGGAGAAAAATATCTTCCAAATCTGAGAGTGAAAAAGTGAAAAGATTTAAAGAAAAAAGTGGGAAAAAAAGGGGGTGTGACATTGGGGAGGGAAGACAGAATCAACACAAATATTGCACTGCGGTTCCTCCTAGGGCCACAAGATGGCAGGTGACTGGTTCTTTGTTGCTATGACAACAGCAGCAGCCTTTATGTGTCTGGAGTGGTTGGCAATCCATCTGTCACTGTTTTGTTTTTTTTACTTTTAAAGCCAGAGGTTCAGATTAACTGATGCTCTACTAAAGCAACAAAGAGCGAGATAAGGTGATGAGCCACTGACAAACACTGGAACTGGGGCTCAAAAGCTGATTCAACTTAGAAACACCCTGTTATCCCAAGCAATCCGGATGCTATATGTTGAAGTCACAGGGACTTTGGAAATGTGAGGCTCATTATGGAACAGAACACCAACTTCGGACATGAACACATTCCAGACAGACGATGGGCGGGGGCTGATTTGATATAGATGGAAAGCTGATAGGGCAGGCGGGCGGCAGTGTGGAAATGAAGGAAGGAGGAGGGTTTTTTTTGTTTTTTTTTGGGCTCTGCTTCTTCTCGATCCACGCTCCAGATTACCTTGTTGGCACTTTTCCTGACGAGGGTGGTGACTTCGGACACCACCAGGTCCACACATTTCAGGCTGGGCTCTTTCAGTTTGCGGATCTGCTTTTTCACTATAGTCTCAAAGGCTAGGTCAGGGGTGAACAACCCCGTTCTGAGGGGGTCAGGGTGATGCCGTTGGGGGGGGGGGGGGTGAAGAAGAAGTGTGGAGGTGTTAAAAGAGGACAGAAAAAAAGAGAAAGAAGGCAGAAGAGAGCATGGAGAAGGGGAAGAATAAAAAGAGAGGAAACTTTTAGTTGATTAATCATTGCTTATCTATCAACAGATAGAAAGTTAGGGTCCAAAAGGGGGAATCGCAGGTTTTCACATCCATGAATTATGAGTTATGTATTTTTGCAGCACAAAAATACACAACTAAATAGGTCTAAAACATGGGAGTCCAATCCTGTTCTTGGAGGGCCAGCATCCAACCAGCTCAAACAGGAAGTTTCTAGTCTGAAGACCTTGGCTAGGGCGTGTTTAAAGTCCCCGTGAACCGGAAGTTGCAAACGACTGTTCTCCGGTGTTGTCGCGTATTTCCGAGAGAAACGGAATACTAAATGAGGCAAAATAGTGGGCGTGGCTTTTTTTTCCAACTAGCACCTGATTGGATCTAGAAAAGTGGGTTTTTCCATTCTGAAATGGAGGATGACGCAAGTTTACACACGCTGTCAATCAATGCTCGCTCGGCGCTCGCAAACACACAGCAGCTGTCAGTTGGAGGGGCGTGGTTATGAATGTTAGGGAGACACCCAAACCGTAAAGCCTACGTCATCGGGCAAGGTCCTCCAATGCAGAGGGGAGGGGCATTTTCAAAAATTGATTAAAGTTTACAAAGCCAAAATTTTTGTGTGTGGATTGACTTGCATGTATGAATTGTTCACCACAAAACGATCAATTTAGGCAAACAAAGTAAGTATGGTCGATTTTGATTTCATGGGGACTTTAATTGGGGTTAGAGCTAAACTCTGTTGGACAGTGGCCCTCCAGGAACAGGTTTGAACCCCCCCTGGTCTAAATGATTTTGAAAAATATTCACACCAAGTCCAATGCTACAACACGTTATAAATATATTAAAACTAGTAACCTATAGCCTTCAAAGATTCATTGTTTTGGTTGAAACATTTTGAAACACTGGAATCCATTGGTTTATATGACACTTCCGTTAAAGTGATGAAACGGATGTGTGTGACAAAATTTGGAGGAAAGGATCGGATTATCGAAAGCATAAATGTCAGACGGGATGGTTAATTGGATTTTGAGATGTGGAGGTTGCACTCAAAAGTGGAGGCAGGGGTGGGTTTAAAATGGACTGAATATGTCAGCAGAGAAAGTCTGTCATTTTTTAACAGAAAGTCCAGTTTTGACATTTTGATTAAACATTACCAGCTTTACTTTAATTTCATGTTGACTTTAATAGCTGTTCAACATCTGTATTCTTCAGCCAATGTGGAGAGAATGGCACATTAAATTACTAAGAGTCATTCGACTGAATCTACAGCACTACGGCAAGCAGTCTACGATGGGAATGAAATAAAAATAATGCCAAAAACAAGACCTCACACATAATGCGAAATAAAACGTGTGACATACACAACCAGTATAGTCCAGTTGTGAACAAATTACTTTGGTACACTGGTTCTTTGTAATTAATCAGTCAAAACGACTCGAATCTTATGAAGACCCCCAAACCAACAAGTTATTGATTTAAATTGGTGAAAAAAATAAAATCTCCAACTCAAAGAGTTAACAGTTTCAATCAGTATAAATTGATTGTAGAGGTCTTTGACTTACTTGCTGAATGACAAGGCATTCATTTTGAGACAACTCGACTCCAAAAAACTGTTACTGTGATGTATTCTCGCCCTAGCAAGAACACTAAAAAGTGTACTACTTTGTTTGCTTAAGTGTATTTCTGTATCACAAGGACAAGACTCGAGGTTCATATGACAATGTGCGGTTAAAGCAGCACATTTTGAGTTGTGTTGTAAAGTTACCGTCACGTCGGTTATGTGGTTTCGTTCTAAGTTGCCTTTCATTTTGTAGTTTTCATAGTCATGTTTCATGTTCCGGTTTGTCTAATGTGTCCTGATCTGATTGGTTCCTTGTTCCTCGTGTCATGTTTTCATAGTGTTTCTTGTTAGTCTTTTTTGTATAAACAACCCTCATGTATAAATATTTTTGGCTTGCCGTGTATTGATGCTGCTGTTAGTGAGTCCATTGTCAAGTCAAGTTCAAGTTTATATTCATGTCTGTTCTGTTCTCAATCAAGTTTACTTCAGTCATTGTCTTTTTGGGATTATGTCAATAAACGGTGTTACTGATGTCACAAACTACCTTGTAAACAATCAGATCATGGAACAGGGGTAGGTTTAGGGGTAGGTTCAGGGTTAGTGCTAGTTAGTACCCAGTAATTGTAGTTACTAAAATAAGTACATAGCATTTACATGGGTAACTGGACTGTAAAAGGAAGCATTACCAAACATTTTTGGTGATCAAAGATTTGTTTTAAGGGACTAAAATGAATGACTGCAGAGGGACTTTAAGACATTGGAGAAATCCAACATTTATTTGATATGTATTTCGGACTTGATGTGAATGGGCCTCAATAGCCCTTACATTTCAATTTGACCCTTGGCTATAGAGATGCTCAGCATTCAGCAGGATGTTGCGGACCCACGGCTCATCCCTTTTAGACCGCAGATGATCAGAGTGTCATTCTCCAATCATCTCCTTATCACAAGACTCTCACAACACCCCAACACACGACAGCAGATCCAGCGCACAAGGCAGTCGAGGGGGCCGAGGGGGCCACACCGACACGCAAACAGGCTCCCTGAAGTCTAACTCTCCCTCTGTGCTTTTAGCTGAAAGCACCGTCTGTTTGTCTCAGGTGTAGTGTGACCCCCTCACTGGAAGCCCCCTGTGGCCAGGCTGGGGCACTGCAGTACCTTGTTGGTGCACTGCCTGAATGTGTTGATGAGCTCCTGAATAACCAGATCGATACATTTCAGACAGGGCTCTTTCAGCTTAATGATCTGCTTTTTCACGATGGCTTCAAACGCCAGATCTGGAGTGAACAGCCCAGTTCTGAGAACGCACAGGACAGACAGACAGCAGGACGTAAGAGGACGGAGACGAACAGTGAGGTGAAAGAGAACAAACGACAAAAGTGCCAAAAAAAATAACTCAATGACAAATATTTGTGACAATGACGTGAAAACGAAACTTAATAGAAGTGAAAATGGGATACTTGAAGGTGAAGTGGAGGGAAAGAAGAGGATAAAGACATTGGTTTAGCTCACAAAGACTGGAAACAGAATCTTAAATAATACACGGACAGATGAGTGTGACTTGCTGTGGGGGGAAAAAAAAGTCAATTAAACATTTCAGAGACGACTAGGTTCCTCAGTGATTATAAGAATCACTTTAGGCCATGCCCTCATGACAGTTTTTGCAGTGGCGAAGATTATATTTTCATGGCCTTGGTCATTGAGTCTGAGTCTAAGATTATATTCTCATGGTCTTGGTCATTGAGTCTGAGTCTAAGATTATATTCTCATGGTCTAAATCATTGAATCTGAGTCTAATATTATATTCTCATGGTCTTGGTCATTGAGTCTGAGTCTAAGATTATATTTTCATGGTCTAAATCATTGAGTCTGAGTCTAAGATTATATTCTCATGGTCTTGGTCATTGATTCTGAGTCTAAGATTATATTTTCAAGGTCTAAATCATTGAGTCAGAGTCTACGATTATATTTTTATAGTCTTGGTCATTGAGTCTGAGTCTAAGATTATATTCTCATGGTCTTGGTCATTGAGTCCAAGTCTAAGATTATATTTTCATGGTCTTGGTCAGAGTCTGAGTCTAAGATTATATTCTCATGGTCTTGGTCATTGAGTCTGAGTCTAAGATTATATTCTCATCGTTTAAATCATTGAATCTGAGTCTAAGATTATATTCTCATGGTCTTGGTCATTGAGTCTGAGTCTAAGATTATATTCTCATGGTCTAAATCATTGAATCTGAGTCTAAGATTATATTCTCATGGTCTTGGTCATTGAGTCTGAGTCTAAGATTATATTCTCATGGTCTTGGTCATTGAGTCAGAGTCTACGATTATATTTTTATAGTCTTGGTCATTGAGTCAAGTCTAAGATTATATTCTCATGGTCTTGGTCATTGAGTCCAAGTCTAAGATTATATTTTCATGGTATAAATCATTGAGTCCGAGATCTAAGATTATATTTTTATGGTCTTGGTCATTGAGTCTAAGATTATATTCTCATGGCCTTGGTCATTGAGTCTGAGTCTAAGATTATATTTTAATGGTCTTGGTCATTGAGTCTGAGTCTAAGATTATATTCTCATGGTCTTGGTCATTGAGTCTGAGTCTAAGATTATATTTTCATCGTCTAAATCATTGAGTCTGAGTCTAAGATTATATTCTCATGGTCTTGGTCATTGAGTCTGAGTCTAAGATTATATTTTCATGGTCTTGGTCATTGAGTCCGAGTCTAAGATTATATTCTCATGGTCTTGGTCATTGAGTCTGAGTCTAAGATTATATTCTCATGGTCTTGGTCATTGAGTCTGAGTCTAAGATTATATTTTCATGGTCTTGGTCATTGAGTCTGAGTCTAAGATTATATTCTCATGGTCTAAATCATTGAATCTGAGTCTAATATTATATTCTCATGGTCTTGGTCATTGAGTCTGAGTCTAAGATTATATTTTCATGGTCTAAATCATTGAGTCTGAGTCTAAGATTATATTCTCATGGTCTTGGTCATTGATTCTGAGTCTAAGATTATATTTTCAAGGTCTAAATCATTGAGTCAGAGTCTACGATTATATTTTTATAGTCTTGGTCATTGAGTCTGAGTCTAAGATTATATTCTCATGGTCTTGGTCATTGAGTCCAAGTCTAAGATTATATTTTCATGGTCTTGGTCAGAGTCTGAGTCTAAGATTATATTCTCATGGTCTTGGTCAGAGTCTGAGTCTAAGATTATATTCTCATGGTCTAAATCATTGAGTCTGAGTCTAAGATTATATTCTCATGGTCTTGGTCATTGAGTCAGAGTCTAAGATTATATTCTCATGGTCTTGGTCATTGAGTCTGAGTCTAAGATTATATTTTCATGGTCTTGGTCATTGAGTCCAAGTCTAAGATTATATTCTCATGGTCTTGGTCATTGAGTCTGAGTCTAAGATTATATTCTCATGGTCTTGGTCATTGAGTCTGAGTCTAAGATTATATTTTCATGGTCTTGGTCATTGAGTCAAGTCTAAGATTATATTCTCATGGTCTTGGTCATTGAGTCTGAGTCTAAGATTATATTCTCATGGTCTAAATCATTGAATCTGAGTCTAATATTATATTCTCATGGTCTTGGTCATTGAGTCTGAGTCTAAGATTATATTTTCATGGTCTAAATCATTGAGTCTGAGTCTAAGATTATATTCTCATGGTCTTGGTCATTGATTCTGAGTCTAAGATTATATTTTCAAGGTCTAAATCATTGAGTCTGAGTCTAAGATTATATTTTTATAGTCTTGGTCATTGAGTCTGAGTCTAAGATTATATTCTCATGGTCTTGGTCATTGAGTCTGAGTCTAAGATTATATTTCCATGGTCTTGGTCAGAGTCTGAGTCTAAGATTATATTCTCATGGTCTTGGTCATTGAGTCTGAGTCTAAGATTATATTCTCATGGTCTTGGTCATTGAATCTGAGTCTAAGATTATATTCTCATGGTCTTGGTCATTGAGTCTGAGTCTAAGATTATATTCTCATGGTCTTGGTCATTGAGTCAGAGTCTACGATTATATTTTTATAGTCTTGGTCATTGAGTCTGAGTCTAAGATTATATTCTCATGGTCTTGGTCATTGAGTCAGAGTCTACGATTATATTTTTATAGTCTTGGTCATTGAGTCCAAGTCTAAGATTATATTCTCATGGTCTTGGTCATTGAGTCCAAGTCTAAGATTATATTTTCATGGTATAAATCATTGAGTCCGAGATTTAAGATTATATTTTTATGGTCTTGGTCATTGAGTCTAAGATTATATTCTCATGGCCTTGGTCATTGAGTCTGAGTCTAAGATTATATTTTAATGGTCTTGGTCATTGAGTCAGAGTCTAAGATTATATTCTCATGGTCTTGGTCATTGAGTCTGAGTCTAAGATTATATTTTCATGGTCTTGGTCATTGAGTCTGAGTCTAAGATTATATTCTCATGGTCTTGGTCATTGAGTCTGAGTCTAAGATTATATTTTCATGGTCTTGGTCATTGAGTCCAAGTCTAAGATTATATTCTCATGGTCTTGGTCATTGAGTCTGAGTCTAAGATTATATTTTCATGGTCTTGGTCATTGAGTCCAAGTCTAAGATTATATTTTCATGGTCTTGGTCATTAAGTCCGAGTTTTAAGATTATATTTTTATAGTCTTGGTCATTGAGTCTGAGTCTAAGATTATATTCTCATGGTTTTGGTCATTGATTCTGAGTCTAAAATTATATTTTCATGGTCTTGGTCATTGAGTCCAAGTCTAAGATTATATTTTCATGGTCTTGGTCATTAAGTCCGAGTTTTAAGATTATATTTTTATAGTCTTGGTCATTGAGTCCAAGTCTAAGATTATATTCTCATGGTCTTGGTCATTGAGTCCAAGTCTAAGATTATATTTTCATGGTCTTGGTCATTGAATCTGAGTCTAAGATTATATTTTCATTGTCTAAATCATTGATTCTGAGTCTAAGATTATATTCTCATGGTCTTGGTCATTGAGTCTGAGAGTAACGTGGCGTGAGCAGTAAAACGTTTCTGGTAATTGTGTTGGGAAAGCATGGCCTTACTATAAGACATTTCAGAGAAAGAAAGTGTGTGATTAGAATGAAAGAGTAAGGGATTAATCAGTGAACAGAGGATATAAGAAGTGTCGTTCCTTTCATGCCAGCGTAAGGCCTGCAGGGCTAACAAACGCCTGCCGTCAATGGGACACCACTTGCCTGACACCATGGACGTTCTTAATGGCATGACTGATTTCTCGCCGGAGCTCCTTCTCATCAAAAACAATCTGAAAGAGAAAGAGAGACTTCACAACAGGGACTTGCCATTGCACCGGGTATACCGGGTCCTCTGGGAACTTGTTGTGACTTGTTATCTCAAGATCATAGTATTTGCTGGATTCTAAACAAGTGCAAAACTTTGACAGTTCAAAAGCAGACAAAACAAAGAGCTCTGTAAAGAATAGAGGCATTTACCTTGACCAGCTCGAAGGGGAAGCGTTCATGGAAAATTCGGTTAATCCGGGCACCTCCAGACAACTCTGCTGTGTCCACCTGGTCTCCGGAGCCTTCGATGCACTTCTCAAAGTCCACTCCGAACTGCTGGACCATCCTAAAGAGGTACTCAGAGTTATACACATCTGCCCAAGCCTAGACATTGCTTTAGTTCGAGACGCTAGTCCCGTCACTGGACTCACTGCAGCAGAGCCTTGGTCTTTCGCGTAGGGTCATCTGGACGGAAATTCTTATACTCTTCCACCTCCTTTTCCAGTGAGAGAAGCTGAGACTGGAGTTTGCTGCGTAAGCCGGGTAGCGTGTCCCGGATGTGGTTGGTCAATTGCTAAAAATAAAAAAAATAAAAGGAAGTGAGAATGTAATGCAGTATATAAACATAATGGCACCAAACAGAGAGTGACATTCACCAAACAAAGACATTTTCAGGAATTAGAAATATTTTTTTGAGCATATGCTAATCTTTTAAAAAATGGATTTATTTGTGGAATTCCATGACTAGTGTCGTATTCCTACCTGGTTGAGGGTCTTCTGCAGATATGGTGTTCCCATTTTTTCAGCCATGTGTCTGTAGCTGGGATGGGACAGGAAGAACTTCCTTTCTGCTGCCATTGCAGCACGAATATCCTTCTTGCCATCTATATCTTTCTGACTTCTGTTTACAACACCAATATAACCTGGGACAGAGAAAGTAACATTACAGCCTGGATGGACAATATATACCCCATGCACTGGTAGAATTATGCCAACTGGAATCTCCTTTTGTCCATCCAAAGAACACTTTATACTGTATTGTATTGTATTCAGAAGTTTGGGTTCAGTAAGATTTTTTTTTTTTAATATACTTTTATCCAGCAAGGTCATTTTTAAAATTTTTATTTAACAAAAAATTCTACAAATGTATCATGGTTTCCATAAAAATATGAAGCAGCACAGTTTTCAACATTAATAATAATAAACAGCAGATCAGAGTATTAGAATGAGGTCTGAAGGATCATGTGACACTAAAGACTGGAGCAATGATGCAGAAAATTCAGCTCTGATCACAGGAATAAATTACATTTATTTAGATAGAAAACATTTAACTCTATTAGTTTTTATTAGTGTTTTAACTGTATTTTTAGTCAAATAAATGCAGCCTTGGTTTGAAAAAACCTTACCAATCCCAACGTTTTGAATAGTAGCAGTGTTTCCTCTAGGATTTTTCCAAGCTGTGGGGGCAGGCCCATTTCCCCAGGGGGAGGGGGCGTGGCCCACAAGTGATATTCCCTTAGGCCACGCCCCCTTGTCTCCCCAAAGTATTATAAGCGATCATGCGCATCCCGTGTGCAGAATGATGCACTTGAAGCAACACCAAGTCACAGCACGCAACGCTTCACATTAAAAAGAACATAGCGAAGGGAAGGGGATTAAACATGCTTAGTAGGGCTGCACGATTTGGGGACAATGTCATTGCCATTTTTGAGCCAATTTTGCAATTGCGATATGCGATTCCGATATAATAAAATGGTTTCATGAGTCCAACTTGCTTGGTTCTAAAGTAAAATGCACACACAGATTAGTGATCATTCTGTGTATTGATGTTTATTTCTCAACTTAAACTAAAAACAACAACTAAATGATTGATAACACCTATAATGATCAATAAACCATCAACCAAACCAACATTAAAGTGATTCCATCTTTACAATTGTAAGCTATCAACGTTTAAAAAAAATTATAGGCTTAAAAAAAATATAGCAGCTTTTAGATGTAGTGAACTTCAAATAATCCCCACATAAACCCATAATAAAAAACATATTTATTGTGCCCTTCCTGTCTTAACAGGTACAGAAATTGAATAAAGTTATCAAACAGTCTGCGCTGCATGAATCATAAATTATATATAGAATAATCCTTATTAAAGCTACAAAAGTTCTTTAGTCAAGATCAGTGAGTAATTTTCTAATTTCCCTTCGTTCTTTGATTAACTTTACTGACAGAACGCTTTATTCGCCGCTGGCCCTTTAAGAGAACCCGTTGCCGAGACGCGGATCCCACGCGCCTCATAGCGCACAACTCTTTTCGTCCATAAGACTTTTCTTATGTTATGAAGATACTAGACAAAACGAAATTATGGCATAATTGTGTGTGCTATTGTTCGTTCAAGCTCGAAAGAGCTTGATATTATATTGTATATTCTGGCACGCGGTGAGTGCATGCGCATTATGGCACGCGTCTTTCTGCGAGTCTCATATTCTAGGGCATTCACAGGCAGCTTTTCTTGTCGTGCAAAATGCGAAAAGGCATTTGAATTTATTTGTATTTATTTATTTCTTCGGTCAGTCATTTAGAAATCATGTCATAAATCATGTAACACAAAAGAGAGAAAGAAAAAATAAAATAAAATAAAAATAAAAAATAACACATAAATACTGACCGAAGGGGTTTAGGCTGAAGTCAAGACTTATTTTGCCTAACCCCTTTTACAACAACAACTTATCCTGACTATTACAATAACATCTAGACACTAAAAAATTAATCCTCAACAATCAAAATTATGTCATACTTAGGGTTGGGAATCGTGAGAAATTTTCCGGTTCCGGTTCCGATTCCGGTTCCGCCAAACGATTCCGGTTCCGGTTCCGGTTCCCATTCAATTAAAAATATTAGTAAGAGAAAAATCCACAATCCTTTTTGTGTTTATTTCTTATAGTACATGACAAATTAGTTTAACAGACTGGTAATGTAAACAAACTCAAAATATTATTAAGCAATCTTTGCAAAAAAAAAAATATATATATATATATATAAAGGAAATTAAAAAATTCTGCATTCTCTATAATAATTTAGACCTCTCCTTTATTGTATCTCCAACAGTGAAGAATACCCTCTCAGAAGGAATAGTATATGCTTTAACACACATATGTGTGTAGAACAGATTATTTTTTAAAACGGTTTGAATGATTGATTCATAAGGACTTTACTTATTTCATTACTGGATAAATCGGCGCTCTAGCAGTTAATAAACAGAACTGCAGTGCATGCGTCTTGCGGAAGAACATTGTTGCCGGAGCTACTTCTCTCTGTTTATGTCCATGACGAGTCACGCAGGCATTGGGCTACTCCGCAGCTGCTGCGATCCGCCGGCCAGTCTAAAGAAGTCCGAGTATTAACGCTTATTACAGGCTTTACGTAGTGATTCAAGATAAGACAAAAACACGGTTTGAAAAAAAAAAACATTATGATGCACTCGCTCATTGTATATATTTTGTAAATTCTGAACACAAAAAATATACGGACTGCATCTGTTTTGACCACTACCGTCAATGTTTACTCAAACTATAATCTCACTAATTCTGTAACGGAAATCATTTGAATATGTGAAACAAATAAATATTGAGACTGAGATTGTAAAGCAGTTTCATATCGACAACTGCTCTCTCTCTCTCTCAGCGCAAACAGATTTGAATGTAGGCTAGAGAGTGACTCGGCGGTCGGCGCGCGCAGCGTGCGTGTGTCTGTGTGTGACAAATGCAGCGCGTGTGAGAGCAAATCGCAACTTCAGTGGTGAAGTGTTTGTCATTTAGGAATAAGACGGCGTCTTCTACTCCCAGCACTTCGCCCACATGATGATATCGCATCGGCATCAGAACCGTTTTCGGAACCGAAACTTAGGAATTTTGCACGGTTCCGGTATTTTTTCAAAAACACAACCGGTTCTGGAAAAGAACCGGTTCTCGGTTCCCAACCCTAGTCATACTTCCACTATCGCTTACTTTTCTTACTCTTCATTCAAGTGTTCTATTTTTTTCCATAATGTTCAACTTATATCTTTTCTTGAATCCCTTAATAGTTTTAGAGCTCTTAAGTTGAATAAGAAGACTGTTCCATAAATCTACTCCTTTAACTGATAAACATCTTCTCTGGTATTACTCTTAGCCATGGGTTTTTGTAACAATTGAGTTCCTCTGAGGCTATATCTCGATTCTCTGATTCGAAACATCTCTTGTAAACAGTGAGGAAGCTTGAAATTGTAAGCCTTGTACATCACAACTGCTGTGTAAACATCAACAAGATCGTGAAATTTTAATATATTTAATCTGATAAAAAGTGGATTTGTTGGAGCAAGATATTCAGCATAGCTAATCACTCTAATAGCTTTTTTCTGTAATAAAAAAATCGGTTGTATGATAGTTTTATAGGTATTCCCCCATATTTCCACACAATTCATTTGCACGAATAAGAGCGGGATCATGTAAGACTAGTCAAAGGATGACAAAAAAGAAGAGATGCTGCGTTAATAGTCCTAATTTGTTTATTTAATATAAAATCGCGGCATTTTGCGTTATAATTGCATAGGTTTGAGATCGCTATTACGATTGCGATATGATTCATCTTGCAGCACTAATGCGTAGTGTATTCTATCTATGCAACAGTTTTTTGAGCATTTTATTTTTTAACAGTTTTAAATTTCAGCGCGCATGAAGAACAATAGCGCACTCTCTCGACTCTATGCTGTAATCTCACATACACCCGGGAGAAGGGAATGTGATTTAGAAAGGGCAATAAACTCCACTCCAGCAAGTCATTTTATGCAAATAATATAGACCTTTATGCTTTCTCTACAAATAAAGTATAATATTGGGAACATTGATCTTGAAGAGAGTGTCGGCGTGTTACTGTCGCAACCGAACGCGACGCGCTGTGTGAATGCTGAACGGAGAATGAGGCGAGATGACTTTCCGCACACATTATGCTATTGAATGACTTTAGAAGTCTTGGAGTATAGTGTGAAAACTTGATTGTGCTTTACAAAGTTTTTTTTATGCCTTTAGTGAGGCTTAACAAAATAACACACACTCTAAAAAATGATGTGTTGGATTTACTTAACCCTCAGGTGCTCTTCGTTTCGGAGTCACACTTGTTATCTTCCCGGTCAAAAGTGACCGGACACCTAAAAATGAAACTTTCTCCATCCCAGTAAAACCAATGCAATTTATTTTTGTTCTATAATATTTTTTCTTTTTAATTTAGTATTTTGAGACAATTTAATTGAATTTATTAATATTTATGCAATATTTATGGTTTATTTTTGCCATGGAAAAATATATATATTTTACTATATATATAATATTTTTTTAAAAAAATATTAATGCAGTATTTTAGTTTAATATAGAGTCTAGGCCTTCAGAAAAAAAAATATTTTTTGGAGAAAATTAGCACCATCTGGTAACAGTATAGAGAAAAAGCATAGAATCATGGTGTAACCACTAGATGGCATGTACAGCTCTCTATGGAGAGGCATGTGAATTCCCCAGCTGTTTATGAACACATTTTTTTTTTTTTTGATTTTCGGATTTGTATATATAGTTGAAACAATCTCAAAAACTATTTCTTATAAAAAAAATGACAAAAAAAACAAATATTCACATTTTTTTTTCCTTTTTTTTACAATTTCCCATTCATTTCCTATGGGGTCATTTTTGACCAAAGACCACAAGTGTGACTATTTTTTTTAAGACCACTTAGCACGCTCAGATCAAGACCTCAATTTTTTTTATGTGTTCACATACATAATGCCATAAAGGTCACCAAGTTTCGTAACATTGCGATGAAGCTGTGATTTTTAAAAATTCAAAACATACTTTTTGTTATCAAAATTTATTGGTGTGTATGTGTATAAAAGTGTGTTTGTATGTGTGTGTGTGTTGGTGGGTGTGTCTGTTTTGCACTCTAGATGTTGTAGAGTGTCACCCCTTTCCTGCGGTGTACTTTTTTTTTTTTAGAATTGTGGCCGATTTGTAAATTGTACATACAAAAATTCAGAGAATTTTTTTTTTGTCAATTTCCCATTCATTTCCTATGGGTCGTCATTTTTGACAGAAGAGCAAAAGTGTGACTCATTTTTTTACGACCACTTAAATTGCTGGAATCATGACGTCAATTTTTTTTTGTGTGTTCACATACCCAATGCCATAAAAGTCACCAAGTTTCGTAATTTTCTGAAGAAGCTGTGATTTTTAAATATTCAAAACAGATTTCTTTAATCACAATTTATTGGTGTTTTTGTGTATAAAAGTGTATCAAAAGCGTGTATGTGTGTGTGTAGGGGTGGGTATGTCTGTTTTGCACTCTTGATGTTTAAGAGTGTCACCCCTTCAATGCTGAGCACTTTTTTTCTGCATCGTGGCCGATTTGTAGATTGTACACACAAAAATTCTCAAAGTTTTTGTGTTTTTATCAATTTCCCATTCATTTCCTATGGTCGGTCATTTTTGACCGAAGAGCACAAGTGTGACTATTTTTTTTACGACCACTTAGCATGCTCGGATCATGACCTCAATTTTTTTGTGTGTTCACATACCCAATGGAATAAAAGTCACCAAGTTTCGTAACATTCCGATGAAGCTGTGATTTTTAACATTTCAAAACATACATTTTTTCGGTCAGAAATGACCGAAGAGCACCTGAGGGTTAAAATATATATGCACCATTTTTTGCATCATACTTTTTAAGTAATCCCAACTTGGAATAATTTTACTTAAAATTAACAAGAAAATCTTTGTTATATGTACTTAATTATTTGAGTTCACGCAACATTCTTTACTTAAAAATGTATGCATCACGTTACATATATTTTTAAGTAAAGAATGTCACGTGAACTAAAATATTTAAGTTTATTTTATGTAAAATTATTCCAAGTTAAAAAATTACTTAATTAAATGATTACGGATTACTTAAAAAGTATGACACAAAAATGGTGCATATATCTTTTAAGTAAATCCAACACAGTGCAGGCCATGTGAGATCAAAACAAATCTTAGTTCTGTTTACTTAACATTTAAGCTCATTTATATATAAAAATAAGACAATTAAATCAGTTGAACTAACCATTTTAACTTATTTTAGATCTTCAGCTCACATGTCTTAAAATAAATTAAACATGCAAATCACACACAATAAAGCATTTCACTTTATTATTTATTTTTCACCCAAAACTTTTAAATTGCATCTTAAAATAATATATTAAAATAGAAAATAGTTGTTAAAATAATAATAATAATAATAATAATAGTCACAATATTACAGTTTTTTCTTGGATCAAAGAAATGAAGGCTTGGTGGGCAGAAGATATATAGGCATATTTATTTTTTTCAAAAATCAATAAAAAACAATTAAATGTAACAAATTAGTCCATTATTAAATGCTTATAAATATAAAAATTAGTCTATTAATATCTATTAATTTAAACAAAATAGAAGTTAATTAATGACTTTTGTCCAAAGGTTTTGAACGAATATCTCTTCAAAAACATTTTAACAGTAACTACTGGAAAACAGCAAAGATCTACAATCTTTATTTGAAGCTAAACTTTTGTTTAAAGGGTATTTACTTATTTTGATAATAATTTTGAAGGTTTAATTTACTGAATTGTCTCTGTCATTTAGGATTAATATTGTGCAAGAATCAAGATTGCCATTATTTAATGATTGTGCACACGGAGCTGTAGGCAATGTGTGTTTTTGAATGTAATATTTATGTTAACGTTACCAAAAGTAGGCTAACCCGCGCCCAAAGCCCCCTTCCCCGCGATCCATGTATAGATAGAGAATATGGGAATTTGTAAATATGCAAGGTACATTTGTTTTATCCAAAAACAACTCGCTAATAAAGTAGGCCTATAATCTAGGCTATCCGTGGGGGAGAAAGCGCCGTCCGAATTGGTAACCGAACGCGTCAAACACGTCGCGTCTAGTTAGATGCTTGAATCTTCCGCAGCCCGCTCAAGTTCAAATTTTTCTACCGAGGAAGACGTTCGCGGCAAACGAGTCACCCAATTCGCGACGCCCGGCGCGAATGATGCGTCTTCGCGTCTTTGCATTGACTATGAATGTAATCTGCTATCGCAAATAATTAAATTCACGTTCTGTGTGAACACACCATTAATGCATAAGCCAACATCATGGTCATATATTTTGAAAAAACACAATATACTCTTCAAATACTCGCGTGCAAAACACTTATTTCATTCATTAACATGTAGACTACAAACGTTTACATTCGTAAGTAACACGTTTCTAATTGTTGATGCAAAATTTGTAGCAATTCTGAAATTCAGTTAAAAGTCAATTTCTTGGCTTACCTCTTCTCAACGTCTTCACATGTGCTGTGAAATAAAATGGCTTAAAATTTTGGTCTGGATAGGCATCACGGGAAATTGCATATCACGTGGCTCATATAGTACTTAAAATGATATGCTAGATTTACTTAATTTTGACGCAAGTTGACATGCCTTATGTATTTTTCATTTTATTTATACATACATTTAAGTGCACCTAGTAACTTATATTTTTGTGTTACACACACTATATATGTTAAGTAAACATTGAAAAGTTATGAATACTTAATTTTTTATGTTTGATCCAATTACTTTTATAAGTAATGGTTGTTCGGCCAACGAATCGTTTTTTAGAGAGCAGAATGTCGGACGTCACTGAGAAGCTGCAGCCGTGGCGGGAGGATTTTAAGTGTGGCGGCCCGCCACGGGAGAATGAATGTAGAGGAAACACTGTAGTACTATATATGGTTATGGTATAGTGACAAAATTATTCATAAATGATAAGATAATTGGCCATAAATCACACTCCTGTAATGTTTAAAGCACATACTGCCCACCTCTACGCAGCGGTAAGAGTTTATTTTCCAGGATTTCCCGGGCGTCTGTACCCTCATCCATTAGATCCAGTTTAGTAATCACACCAATGGTGCGCACTCCTGTTGAAATACAAAAAAAAAAATACATTAACAACTTGTGTTCCCACTCTATTGACCAATGAATTTCCATGACATTTCCAGTTGTCTGTGATTACTTGATCAGGATTATTAAAATAAAATCATCTAAATTCAAGTTGATTCACTAGAGCATTTGGGATTCACTAAAAAGAACAAACTTAAAAGAATGATTGGCTCATAAAGTGGAAATCACTGTGGTTTCCATGACTATGTGAAGATTTATCCGCCTCCTCTCGTTCTTTTATCTCTTCAGCAATCCTCACCTTGAGGGTCCACCTCTTTAGCCACCTTGAGGGCATCCGAGTTTGCCAAGTCAGTGTTGGCGGGGGTGACGGCGAGGATCAGGCAGCTTTCCCTAGTGATGAATTGCATAAGCATGTCTCGAATCTGGTGCTCAATGTCGGGCGGCTGGTCGCCCACCGCAATCTTGGTCATACCGGGCAAATCAATGAGAGTCAGATTCAATACTGTTGAAGGGAGGGAGAGAGAGAGAGAGAGAGAAGTGACATTTTAACAATGGCTGCCGAGATTACGAGTGTGGACTGAGGAAAGCAGTGGTATTAAGAGTCTTTTGTTGTATTACCGTGTGGAGAGTACACTCTGAGGTTGATGGGAATGGAAGAGATGCCCTTATTGGATCCTGTAATCCTGTCGGTTTCTGCTTCAATTTCCTGCCGGACTTCATCAAAGTCCACAAACTTCCTCCCTTTGCAGTGCAAGAACTCGGCATATTCTTCAAGACAGAGAGATGGAGAGTGTGATTAAGGGTGATAGGGAGATGGGCGGACGACATTTAAGCATCAAGGCAAACAAGACATTAAAACCATATTGTGGTATTTTCACCTAAAGCCTAAACAGTGTCACTGCCATAAAATGTAAGCATTTCACACCAGGGTTAGTATATAGTTAGCTAAAACTAAAACCACAAAAACATCCATTTATTATGATGTTAATATGTATAAAAAAAATATATATGTTTCAGCTATGCATTTGTACCATCCAGGAATTTAACCTCAAGAGAATTATTTTGCTTATGGAGTGCAGATCTGTTTGCTATAGTATAACACTTCTTTTTATTCAATATAAGCAGTTCAGCTTCGTTATGTTCCCCTTTATGGTCGATTATGCTTATTTGGTAGATCATTTGTTCTGTAATGTCTTTCTGTTTGAATTAATTCTCCATCTGCACTTCCATGTTCTCGCTACATTACATTACCTCATACTGAAAGCAATATAAATGATAATTGCTCATGAAGTGGCAGAGAGATGTAAATGTTACAAGGGGAAGTTTCAGAGGAGAACTGCCTTGTGTATGAAATCGGAATAAGATGAAATTATTAGTTAAAGATTAATCGTGTCGTTATTGTGTCACTAGCAACATGCAACTTTTCGAAATTTGGATGAAAATGGGTTTAACGTTTATTTAAATGACAGCAACGTTTTAGGGGGTTGAAAACTGCTTTTCAAATGGCATTTCACCATTTAATTTGGTAAAAACTACACAGCAACTCATTGGTCTTCATAACAGCCTGCCAAAATTTCGGTTTAACTTGAAGAAATTTTGACAGAAATATATTACTATAGTAAAGTCGAATGCACCGTAACTATACAAACAATTAAAACATTGCTTTTAAAAGATTTTTATCCCTTTTTTTAATTTAAACCTATGTTTGCTTGCCAAAAAATAAGAGGAATTGTTTCAATTTCGTTTGATTACATTGTATTAATTAAATTGCTAACATTTTATGCATTCATTTGATTACCAGTGTTTCAGTATTAAATCATAAAACACAGACTGCCGAAAATTAAAACGGACAACACAGAACAAAAAAAAAAAAAAAAGTAAAATAAACATTTCATAGGGCACTAACATTAAACAAATAAATTTCACAAAAATTCTATTGAATATATATATATATATATATATATATATGTATGTATGTATGTATGTATGTATATATATATATATATATATATATATATATATATATATATTTTTTTTTGTTATTATTATTATTATTAAAAAAATTGACATTTCAAGTCCAATCCAGAAAAATTAAAAATTTACGCGGAATTTGCAGAATTATTAAATTATAGGGCCCTTGATGTGTCATTTGATGCGACACATTTGCCACACTAAATATTACGGGCACCGTGTATGAATAAGCATGAAAGCGTGTGGTTTCAATCAACCACATATTACGTACCTGAGAAGGCTTTGTTCAGTTGTGCTCATTAACACACTCACCAGCTTTGTTGTTAACTAGCTGCAGAATGAGAGGTCTGCGGGTGACGATGCCTGAGCCTCGGGGAAGGAAATCCCTGTAAAAAAACAAAGAGATAAAGAGAAAGTGAGTATGGATGGACGAGAGGCAAACACTTCGGAGTCATTCATAGCAATTTTCAGGGGTGGTGAGTTTGATCAAATTATTCATGAGAGAGGAGCGAAGGTTTAGGAGCAACCTCTTTGCATTCATATCAGAACACACACACACAAACCAAGACGCTATCATGGTCCCTTGTAGCAATGAATATTAAAACATGGTGGCACCTTTTGAACGCCCACAATTCCAAAGAGGCTGCGATGCTTTTGCAAATGAATGGCCACAGCCGTATCTTGCATCCAAATCAGGGTACATTTAATAACTCGTGTATTATAAACAGCCTCTCAGATCAAACTGTGAGCAAAGAGCAGTTTCAGCCCTTTAAACCACAGGTTTAACACTGGGACACAGCCAGACACAACATGTACGGTTTTAATGCTAATATCAGGAAAAATGAGCCAGACATTCAATCAACCCACAAACAGAAATGCAAGTATGACACACACACAACACAGTTGTGAACACACAGCCCTGTTGCACATACATATAGTGTGTGTTCATGATACTGTGGTGGTTACAGCCTCCAGTACTCAAGGGGGCGATAGTGTCACCTTTAGATGTTGCTAGCTATAAACAAAAAAGTAGCATGTTATTACTTAAGCATTAAAGTGACTACATTTTCAGCAAAAAAAGTATATAACATAAGCGCAACCATAACAAGAATAGCAATGTACACTAGGAGATTTACAAGATTATTTACAATTAATATGCAATAAAAACACCCAAAATTACATATTTAAAAAATAGCTTGAATGCAACTCTACACCCTTGCTTCATTTAGTATGATGACCCATATGCAAATTAGCCCTGCCTCCACTCACTCACTACAAGTTGGTGTATCAGAATGTTAATGCGTTTTATGTATCGCTCTCTACAGTGTTGGACACATTACGGTAATTAGTATGATTAGCCTTTGGCTTGACTACGTTATGAAACAGCTAATGATGTGTTGCTAATGTTACACAAACCATGTTCCTGTTCGCCATCTCAGTAAGAGAGCTGCCTTCTAACAATCAGTATCTTTAGAAACACTTCGAACAACTCAGAACGTCAGTGGAGAAAGACATAATAGTTGATCATAACCTCATAATATACATCATACACCCGCTATATTGCTAAATCTACCCGATTTTCCATTTCAACAGAAACATTTACTGAGATAACCTGTCATCTCGAGACATCACTAAGGTAAAACCAGCAATTTCAAACCGTCTTTTTTTCACTGCAATTTTAAGGAAAAAAAACTCTTTAATGGTGTTGACTAATGAATTTACACATGGTTTGTCTTAAAACATATTAAAAACAACAGACATATAATCAACATTAAAAACTCGATTTTCACCACAGGGGGACTATAAAACGCCACAAGGCATAGGGATGTTTATTTTAGTTTGCTTTTAGAGGTTGTTCTCGTACTGTGTAATGACAGCAGACCTTCTCAGTCGCTTACAAATGGGAAAAACTATTGGTGTAGATTATTGTCGGTAGCCGATAGTTCTAGAAATCGGTTATCGGTACCGATAAATCGGCAAAACTGATCTATCGGTCAACCTAATATCTAGAAAATTAACCAAACAAACTAGCTCTGACATTAATCACAACATTGCAAACTGAAAATTAGATGAAATGTACAAGACATGTATTGATACTCTTTGATGAGGGAATATGGTTCTCATACCACAAAGCATTGCAAATTATGAAATAAGTCTTACAGTTAAAGCCAAAATAGAACCAATTTGTCAGAATTCATCATTGGTTTGCAAATCGACCTACACTGGTTGTGCTGTGTCTTCGATTCTTTAAAAGCGTCGAATGGGTCTCGTGACCTCAGATACCCACAGAGAAGACAATGAATAGTTGAATAAAGTCGTTATTTTTGCCGCTCAAAAAGTATTGTCGTCGCTTGATAAACTTAAAGTTGAGCCACTGTAGTCACTTGGACTATTTTAATTTATATTTTAATGATGTCTTTAATAACTTTTCTGGGCCGTCAGAATGAAATTACATAGAAGCCTATGAAGGAGTGAGAAAGCTCTCAGATTTCATCAAAAATATCTTGATGAATGTCCCGAAGATGAACGAAAGTCTTACAGGGTTGGAACAACATGAGGGTGAGTAGTTTCTGATAGGATTTTCATTTTTGGGTGAACTAACCCTTTAACTAATGCATAGGCTTATACAACTATTTAAAGGAATAGTTCACATAAAAATAAAAATTCTGTCATTATTTATTCACTCTAATGTTGTTGCAAACCAGTATGACTTTCTTAGAACCTAATTCTTCAAAATATTTTCTTAGAAGAAAGAAAGTAAGAAAGTTTGCAACATGATTAGTTGCAGGGTGCATGATGAATGAATTATATTTTGAATGAACCAATTCTTTAACAAAACTGCGCTATAAACAGGTCTGTTAACATAAAGAATTCTGTTAAAAATAATAATAATAATTCTAGAAACTACTCAAACTGTCGATCTACCATGATAGCAGCTGACCTGAAATATAAATTTGAACGTAGAAGAATTAGTTTATACTTTTACTTTGCGTCCGATATGTTTCAGGCCTTTGGTACACTATAAAACCACATTATGAAATGCCTATGATGTGTCTTTTTTTCCAAATGGGAACCTTTGAAGGCATCCCACATGCTGTGAGTGTGTTGAGCGTGTCTGCGGGTTCGAGAGTCGTCCAATCGCAGCCTGTCTTAATGAGTAAGCCTGTCTCTCCATGAGTTCCTGCTCTACATCTGGTCCTGATCAAAGCCAGTGCAGTCAGCTGTGAATCCAACAGCCATTTCCCTGAAATCACCGGCCCACCTAACGCACAATGCAGCAGAGCCCGAGGGGAAAGACAAACCATGCTTTAAAAACACACACAGACAGTAACACAAAAAAGAAAGGTCATACACAAAGAGATTATGAGACAAAACGTGGCTTGACAATAAGGACTGCCCAATGGCCCGGGGTTCCAGCTGTCACTGGAATTGTCAGTGGCGGCCAGACTGCTGTGTTGCCATGAAAGTTCATCATTTCCAAATGTTTCCAAAAGTCTTGCCAGCTTAAAGGTTCAGTAAGCGATTTTTGAGAAACGCTGTTGATATTTGAAATCCCCAAAGCAAACACGCCCCTATCTTGATAGCTCCGCCCCCAAATTCACAAACATGCTATGCAGCACAGGCACCTCCCCCCTCATGATTGGACACGCTCCTTACTGCTGATTGGCTTTTAACTTTTCTCAAAAATCACTTATTGCATCTTTAAAGGTGAAGTATATCATTTCTGCAACACTAGTGGCACCTAGGAGAATTACAAAAATAATAGGGGTGGGCAAAAAAAATAGATTTTTCGATTAATCGTTTTGTATTACATCCATATTCATTATAGTTTAATTGATAATCAAATCAGGAATCGAGAATCGAAAATGGAAATCGAATCGAACTGAGAGCTTGCGAATCGAAATCGAATAGAACATGTGAATCGATACCCAGCCCTAAAAAATAAGGCATATTTTCAAACAATCTTGGAAATGCCTCTTTCACGCCTCCATCAACTTAAACATCACGACAGCTCTTATTGGTTCTCCTTATCAATGCATGTCACAACATGTGTTTTCAATAAAATTTCCAAAATATTAGGAATAGTTTTAGCTGTATTGTTATGCGTCATGAGCAAGTACTGTAATTTAATAGACTTACACTTTGTCTAAGCTCTAGAGCGAATGGGCGTGCCTCACTTACAATAAACCTACCCAACGTGTCTGCACCGGGGCACATTTTTTGACATGACGTGCCACAACAGTTTGAGGCGGTCTATTACTGGACAAATCAAAGCAAAATTTCTAAACTAATTTCAATCCCTTAGGGTGCCTATGCAGCAGTGATCCACCTCTCAAATTTAAGCAAAAATATCTTCATTTGTGTTCCGAAGACGAACGAAGGTCTTTCGGGGGTTGGTACAGCATGGGGGTGAGTAATTAATAACTTAATTTTCATTTTTGGGTGAAATAACCCTTTAACCCTTATGCTGCATTAGGGACATTTTTGGTCTTTTGCAGTTTAATTTCTTTGACCATTTTGGCTGTTTTAATGCAAATGGTATGAAATTTGGCAAAATTGTGACTTTTTGGATACATGTAAAAAATGTGATCCCATTTTGCAAAATATGTATAACACACACTGTGTAGATCAAATAGTAACACTCAGCACCATAAAGACCAAAAATGGCCCATTGAAACCCATTAAAACGTTGTTTAAATCTGAGGCTGTCAGTAATACATGAAACATGATTTTTGCACAAACATCCTTTCATTTTGAAGCAAAAGCATTATATTTGCATTATATAGTGTATTCCACCAGATGACGTCACTACATATTTATTCCCTATGGGTGGAAATGCACCTTATTTTAGGCAATAGGCAATGTTTAATAGGTGGCCATTTTTGGTCTCTAGCGCGCTAAGTGGGATTTTTTGCAAAGTGGGACTGTGATAATCCAAATCTAAAGTTTTCTCGTTGCATTTAGTTTATTGAAAATAATTGGATTTTTGGGTTTTTTCCTCTTATACAAATCGATGGTTTCGCAAACAAAACTGGTAATTAAAGGGTTAAAATCCTGAAATTGAATAAATTTTTGGTATTTATGATGAGGACTGATGCTGGTTAAAAGATTTAACTTGGTAAAAGTGGAAAATAATAATAATATATAATATTTTAGGCAATGTTTAATATGTGGCCATTTTTGGTCCTTAATGCACTCAACGGTGTTAAAAATCTAATGCAGCACAAGGGTTAAGTAAGACAAACCATGTGCAAATTCATAAGTCAACACCTATTTTGAGTATTTAAAACTGCAGTGAACCAAAGACAGTCTCAAAAACACAGTTTGAAATCGCTGGTGTTTCTGACGTCAAAAACTACCTTGCAACCAATCAGGTCAACGTGTGATCGTCAACGAGTGGATCTCTAAACAGGTGTGAATGAGTGGAGGCGGGGCTAATTTGCCGTATCCTAAATGAAGCAAGGGTGTAGAGTTACATTCAAGCTATTTTAAGGCATGAAGATTTTTTTCCAAGGAAAAAACTTTTCCGAATGTGATTTTGGTGATCAAAATATGAGTTTTAAGGGATAATATTGTCTACAGGGGGAACGTAAACACTTGGGAACTTAACCCCTGGGGATAAAGGTGTATTTGGGGTCCTTGAGATGTTCTGACATGCCCTGACATTTGTGCTTTTTTAAGATTTTTAAAATTTCCATAGAGCTGAGCCCTGCAAAAGTAAGCAAGAGCTTTCAAGTGTGGCCTATGTTGAAGTCAGCCTGTTTGGCTGCATGAAGCACGTGGCTATATGACAATGGGCAATGCCTGCAGGGGGAGAAGAACGAACAAATACAGGCCATAGAGAGCTGTGTGCTGGCATAACCGCGCATCCATGGCTCTCGACTTACACCCACTCTGCCAGCAAAGTCAAACACCTACACACACCCACACACACTCATTAAAAAAGATGCCCAGCAAATACACACGTGCGCAACGGACCGAGGTGCTTCGCAAATAGGAACAAATTCACATATGGTATATGCTACGAGAGCTCCGGAAGACTCTTTGCTTCGTTTCTCGCTTCTTTCCAGAGCAAACAGGCAGGTGGGCTGCTGTCCATTATTCATGGGCTTTAAATGATAGAGGAGGCTGAGCAGATTGTGTATCATTTCATCCATTATGCATGCACAACCGCAGAGCGGTGCAGAGAGAGTGGAAAGAGACCGGGAGGGACAGACAGGACTCGTCTCACTTCAGATACACCCAGCGTGAGTCTCCATCCACCAGCTAATAACCTGCTCTCATTATACAAAATATATGCACAGAACAGAACAGCTCGGAAGAGTTCACTCATTATAGAGAGGATGGACATGGAAAACTACATTTTTCTTGTTTGCTTGAAATATGAGCGTGTAAACCCGCCAAGAATGGGTCTCGTTCAGCCCAAAATCAAAGAGAAACAAATGAGAAAAATGGAAGCCTATTTTTTGGGCCATTACGTTAGGTGATGTAATCATTTTTTTGGAATAGCAGGTATAAAATGTCCCAGACACCTGACTGATATATCACTGAAAATAGATGTGCTGAGTAATTACATCCGCCTCGAAGAGAAAAAAAAAAGTTAGCCCTCACTTTTCTAGCCAATCAGAAAAGTCTAGAAATGGGTCAGTGTGTGGTGGTGGTGCTTTACAGGGGATGGATTTAAAGATGTAGACTTCCCTTTTTGAGAGCGTTTTAACAGTGTTAGTCTATAGAACGGTAAAGCACAGCATGCTATTGAAGCTTGTTTCTTCTACAGAATAAAAAAAATAAAGGTAACTGCATTTTTTTAAATCTCACGAGTCACAATAATGACATTTTCCTCGCAATTGCGAGTTTAAATCTCGCAATTCTGACTTTTTTTCCCCAGAATTTTGTTTATAGCTCGCAATTCTGACTTTATAGCGTGCAATTGGGAGATATAAAGTCAGAATTGCATGATTTAATATCTCTCTGAAGGCAAGGGCGTGGTTAGCTGGTACCCTCTGACATCACAGGGTACCACAACTTCCAATAGGAAAATTCAACTACACAGTTACTAGGGGTGGGGGAAAAAAATCGATTCTCGATGCATCGCGATGCGGACGTGGACGATCCTGAATCGATTCACAAATGTCAAAAAATCGATTTCAAATTGAAATAGTATTTATAATAACGTAATATTGACGGAACGCGAAAGACGGAACTCTGAAGCGCGGAAGTGCAGTGGCCGGACCGTCTGTGGCGTGCACATAACAGAGATGAGATGGCACGCGAGATCCAAACACCTTCCTTGTTAGGTTAAAAGCTGACGTGTGGAAATATTTTGGCTTCTGAAGTTGAAGGGGGAAAGGAGCTGGACAAGAGCCGCACTAGTTGTACGCTTTGTGGAATAAAACCAACGACGGAAACACGACAAATATGATAAGCCATATGACACCTTTCCAGCCAGAGGAGGAAAAACACTCGGCTGCACCAGTCGTTATATTATTTATTTACTACAAGTATGCTCCTAGTTCAGGCACACATTTATTTTCCTGGTCGTTCTTTGTAATGTTAATAAAATATATTGTACATTAATTCTTTATGGGTCATTACTTTGTACTTTTAAAGCAAATTATTTATAGTCACACACAAAAGATTCAGATAATCGATTTGTAACATTACAAATGTCTTATACTTTAACTTTTGATCAACTTAATTTATCTTTGATGAATAAAAGTATAGATTTCTTTTTTGTTTTGCCCAAAAAATTAAATAAAAATTCTTACCGACTCCAAACATTTGAACGGTATTGTTTAATGTTACAAAAGCTTTTTATTTCAGACAAATGCTGTTCTTTTGAATTTCTGGGTGATTCTCTGAATCGGGTGCCCTTCAAGTCCCCCAAACTTGCTTCAAATATTTTCAATTGAAGGAAATCACAAAATACATTTTAATGCTGTCAATTAATAGAACACAATTGCAACACAATTGCTTTTGAAAAAAAATTTAAAGTTAATAAATGTAAAGATAATGAGTTGCCTAAGTAGTAGACAACAAGCATGTTTGCATGTCCTCACTAACCATCATAATATTTTCAATGAATATCAAACAAATAAAAAGTGCAATTAATACCAAAATGTTGCTGCTGCTAATCATATGTTGGTCTAGTGTATTTTCGTTTACGGTTACGTTTACTGTTTACTGTTACTTTACGAAATGGAAAAATCAATAATCGGTAATCGAGAATCGTTAATAATCGAAAATCGACTGTAATCGAATCGGGACTTCAATAATCGTAATCGAATCGAATCGGGAAATCAGACAGATTAACCACCCCTAACAGTTACCCAACCATGGTAATGAGGAGCCATATAGCCATTCATGGTTATGATCTTATGCTACAGTTAAACTAGGAACTATGTTAAAATATTCATAATGAGCACACAGTGGAGTCAAGGGCTTTAGAGCTGGACCTCCATGAATAATGGACCAAACTATCATTTTTCTCCTCTGATTGTTCGGAACAAATCTGTCCTTGTTTGCCTTTATGTATTCAAGAGATGACTTAAATCATTAAAAGCCTGATGAAAGGGAAGCTAAGAAGATATCTGAGCTTATAGATATTTCATTTTCATAATGAATTAATAATTGTTTAATTTATTTGATTAATTAATTTCATAATTCTAAAACAATGATCTCAGCCATGATTATTTATAACCGCCATTTTACAGAAATAGCGCTAACAGAATAACATTAAAATGTTAAAAAAAAAAATATTGGTAATTCGAACTTAGCACATCAGGTCGTCCATTCGCATACGATCTAGCCGCAGATGTACAAAAATTTCAATGCATTTGAAGAATGTTGATGAGTTTTTTTTATGTCCCACAGAAGAAAGAAAGTTTTACAGGTTTTAATGAATCCTGGGAATCCAAGGAACCAGGAAACCCAATTTGAATGATCGAGTGTTTTCATCATGAAAACACAAGTTTCTGTACACAGAGATCAGCCAATCAAAACAAAAGATGACGCAAAAGACAAATGTGAGACTTAAAGGTACAGCACCAAAAACATGCTGTTTAATCAACAATGAGACGGTGGAAAATGTTCATGTAACGTGCATATTTTTGGACGTGATCACAGTACCAGTTCTCAATGGTAAAAAAAAAATAAGTGTGTAAGTGCTGCACAATAAACATTTGGAATAACAAAAAACAAAAAAAATCCACTTCCTTTATCTCATACAATTCATAATTAATAACTGATGCGTTCAGGAAGAGTTTCACATTTGTCACAGAGCCTAACGCTGTGTTCTCGCTCCACTTTTATTATACTCCTCCCAGAGTGAACAACACAGCTAAATGAACAACAGCCCCACCTAAAGCAGCCGGCGGAGCCAGATAGCAGAAGTCACGCAGAACAATGACATCAGCCCTGCAATAAACAGCCATGATGGAGGCGCTGGCCTGCATATTGGATCAAGTCGGGTGAAACCAGCAGGAGAAAGATCTTGAAAATCCAGTTCGGCGGGATGAAATTTGACCAACAATCTCAACTCATTCCACTTGGCATGTTTTAACGGCAGATGCGACATTGATTGGGCTAATTAATATGTGTAACTTACTAATGTTTACTGAGCTCTGATTGTGTCCGAGAGATGAATAGTGCTTTTGTTTGTAAATTCCCAGCTGTCTAAATGTTAGTATGGCGGATAAAGGCCCGACAGAAGGTCAGAGAGCTTGCTAAAGCACTAAGGTAACACTGGTGCTCATAACGTGCCATCCAGTTTTTATTATTATATTTGAAAAGACGTTGTTTATCAGACTCTGTGCTCCAGTGGTTATTTATTCAAATACGGTGTCGCCTATGCAGCCAATTGAGCTCTCACGCCAGATGGAAAGTGTGCCAGTTTGAAAGAGTTTCGAGTCAGCTGACAGAACAGTCTTGCCCGTATTCGTATTGAGCCAATGAACTCAAGTCATAACGTGCACTTGCATATGTTTTTATGATAAGAAATAAATATTCAGTCAGTTATATCTTACAGACGGGACAAAACATCTGATATGCTATATTAGATCTGTGAATGTGTGTGAATGCGATCTATTTCACCTGCCGCTGTCTTACAGTTATTCATTCTTAAAAGGGGTTATGTGTAAGAATTTGCATGTATTAATCGCTTTTTGCATTGCCAATGTGTGAACAGCTTGTGTTAACTTGAAAACCGAGACCTTCCTCGACTTCCTAGGTGAAGGACTTGGGGTGGTGTCACCAGTTAAATCAAAAGGAAGCGGTGTTAACGTGTGCTGCTTCCTTTTGAATTAACTGGTGACACCTCCAAGAACCTCTCTTACATTCACATGAAACAAATGCGTACAATGTTCAGGATAATGCCAAAAAAGAGCTACTGCAATGTCCCCAAAGTCCAAACCATAGTCTTACATAGCCTATACATAGACTCGAATATACTTTATAATCAAACTATCATAACTCATGCTAATTGCCTCATCTGTTGACTAGGGCTGGGTATCGAATAATACCTTGAATTCAATACTGGTTCTTTTTTTTCTATACCAATTTTATGAAATCCATTTTAACAAGATTACATTACATATTACCTAAAAATATGCAATTCTCATTTTCTAATTTAAAAATTCTGATTTTAGTGCCATTTTAACTGCATTCCAATTCATCACACAGTCATTTGTTGCCCTGCATCATGTTCGTAACTAAACTGCAGGTCTAGGCTTAAGGCGTTATTTTTTTTTCCATAATTAATTGCACCCAAAAATATACAGTTGATAGACATTACATCCCCACTCGCAACAGATTAATAAAATAATTAATTTTTTGTAACTTGCCAGTGACTAATGGGTCTTAAAGAAGCACTGTATAAGGCTGGTCTCTGCTCACTTGATTTGCTTCATAGGAGGAGTACAGATACATTGCAGATGCATTCAAAAACAGGTAGAGGAAGTGTATCTGAATAGCGTCTCAGATGGGTTTTAAAAAATGTTGACTATTTTTAACTTGCCAGGCCACTTTGGGGCATTTAATAAACTATAATAAATTATAACTAGTCAAATAAATCCTTATTGTTAAGTCAAAAGTTCGATAACATCAGAAACATGGCTGAAAAACAAACAAAACAAGACTTTTCTAGGGTTCAGTGCTTTTATTCCAAGTAAACCAAGTTAAACCCATCAAACAGCCCACGGTCTGATCAAACTCAATAAACTGGAGCGAGTGAATTCAAATAACACCACCTGTGAGACACAACCCATTCCAGGAAACCATTCCTCTGAGCCTTACAGTCTCACAACAACTAAAGACTCATAAACAATAACCAATTAAGTTTACTGGACTCTCACAGCAGTACAAGAACATGCCTCTGAGCGCCATGAAAACAGGCCTAATTAAAATCACAAAAGTCTTTCAGATGAAATGTAGTCTATGTTTGTCTACGTCGGTGATTAGAAACGAGAGCTTCCAGAAATTCCTGATGAGCAGACATGTGTTAGGTGATCGCAAGTGTGTGACTCCATTTTGCCTCCCTGAAGGACGGCCCTGCCCTGCCCTGCCTCTATCATAAACACTGCACAAACGCACACACAAACATGTTATTTCTATAAGCATGAATGCGTTTAACTAAGCTTATGGCAACAATTCCCATTCTTTCTGACAATAAAGCACTTGAACGTGACTAGCTCGTAAACATAACTTCAGGTATGGGAAGTTGGGTACTTCAGCATTGGTGTCTGTGAATACTTGACAGGTTTGGTTCGATGAAAACGCACTACTTTGAGATTTCTCTATATGTGCGGTTCATTTGAATGAGTGTGAATGGAACGCTGGCATTCGAACCCTGGAGCGAACCCTGGCCGAGACCCACACTTTCAGCTTCCAAAAAACTCTGGTGCGATTCGACTAAAATATAATAATACACAAGACGGACCAAAGATATCTAAACGAACAAAAAAATAGGAGGATGTGATGTCACAAGCTACGCTGCCTATTGGAGTTTGGTACAAGTGTCAGAAATGCTGTCTCTTTTTGCAGTAGATCTTCATTTGAGAGAAATGGAAAAAAAAATAAAAATTGGTCCAGACCAAAAGAACGAAGTGTGAACAACACTCTAAATTGACCATTTATGCATTTTTTATTAATTATTTGAGAATTATGGATGATATCTAAAAATCCTTAAATTTTTAGAGCGATTCGGTAATAAACCATTCAGACCAATTCAGAGTCAGTTTCATTCAAAATTGGTCAATTTACTCAAAAGACCGATTACTGTGTGTTTAGTGTTGTCAAAAGTACAGACTTCGGTATCAAATTTTAAATATGTGACGATACCAGCAATTCCCTCTAGCATTGAACTGATTCTTAAACACCTCTGATTGGCCATTGTGTTGTTCAAACGCTTAACATATAGGCTATGTCTGTGATTGGCTACAATGATCAATGTTTGAAAACATGTTTTTTTCATTGAGCGCTTACACAGATCCGTCTATCAGTGGATATATTAGCAATCCGCTAATAGACGCCTGCTTTTAAACACTTGTATCTGTGCAAGTGCTAGGTGAAGATAAAGTTTTGGAAGCGTTGATCAATGTAGCCAATCACAGACGAGCATGTGAACACTATGACCAATCAGAGACACAAATGTTGAGCACGTGAACACAATTGCCAATCAGAGACGTATATGTTGAGCGTGTGATTGAATGGCCAATCGGAGGTGTTTAAGAATCCCTTCACAAGCGGGGAACTGCTGGTTAAAATGTCAGTACCGACTTGGTACAGAAGTGGGAACTTTTTACAACACTATACAACAAGTTTTGTTCTACACCAAATTTAGCTAATGAAATATTAACATTAAGCAAGTTTTGAAACTTTTTCAGGCTTGGAAAACCTTACAATTCCATGATATTTCCAGCTTTTCCATGGCATTATGAATGGAAAGTCTCTTTCAGGACATGTAGCCTATCCTACATCACACCCACAAGCTTATCAAACAATGATTCATCTATGCAATCAGGCCCATAGTGATAAAACATCAAGAAATATGACGTCAGAGATTTGTGATGATAATGAAATATGATGACTCAGACAGACGGCATTTCTATGACTTTCCAAAAGAGGAAAAAAAAGAAGAGAGAGAAAGATCAACATGACTTTTGCGTAAACATACACACCACTTTCAAGTCAAGTGGTGTGTTATCTGATACGCATTTTGAGCTATCCGTGTGTATGCGTGTATGTCTACGCCGTTAAATGTCTGAGCGAAACAAATCAAAATGTAGATCTACATCTGGGGAGCGATATTTTTTTTCCTAGGATGGCAGGGGAAGACCCAGTGACGGGTAGGTTTAGAGACGGGGTTGGGGTAGGTCATATATTTATACAATAATGTAACGTTAAGTTAACGGCATTCATAAACACGCTGAAAAGCGATTATGCGTGTTGATAGCACGCCAAAAATGGAAATACGAATTGGCGTGTCATACATACGCCATTTCATGAGATCAGTCTGGTGAGGGTGTCGTTGAAGTCGTGACACCACAGTGTAGTTTGTTTATAGCATGCATACCTTTAGCTTTTTACTTCTGACAACTATTGTTTTGTTCCCATCCACATGTGTTTATCCGAATTAAGTGATATCGAATGACAAATGCCTTATGGAAACGATTGAATTTCATGAATATCGACTCAAATTTTATCTTGATCGATATACGGCTAATGGTATAAACGCTGATGGAAAGTTATTATGGTGGGATCCATTTTTTGTCTAGCACATGTTTGCTTGAATGTTGTGCAATTCGGTGAGAAAATTAATGGAAACACCTTAACATGTCTCAAATCAATTTGATATACCAATTTGATCGCAAAACAGCATGTGGCATCATTTCGCATTATTCACTTTAAAGCCGTTTGATGGAAACATACTTTCACCAGCTTTATTCGCATGAGGTTTTTTACCGGACTTCATATAATTCGCTTGACAAGTGGATGGAAACTTGGCTTGTATTTAGGCTTCAGAATTCAAGTTATCTTCTGCGAAAATGACCTTAATAGACAAAATGTGCAAGTATCATAAACAATACTTCAGTCCCAACACCCATTGTCATTTATGACTCACCATGACGGATCAGGCTGATATTGTGTAATCTAAACCTGGCTTAAGATGCCAAATATAGCTTTACCTAATAGTTTATGTCTAAATTCTACTCTCAGTTCCAACAATGATTGTTGATCCTGTAATGGCCAAACCAGCCCAACCTGATTATGAAATCCAAGATAATGTTGCTATGCATCCTTAGCCACCGGGAGACACCTCTAGGGATGTTCATTTCACTGAGAAACATACTGTAACTTATTTTGCATGGATATCATATAAAATCTGTTTTTATCATGCATGCTTTTCCTAATCATCTCAAAACTGATAAATATATCAGTCTGTCACGACTAATCAGCTTCATTGACAAAAGAAATGGATACATGCATACACAAGCTCTCGAGAGACGAATGTTTATGGGAAATGGAAACTGAATTTCAGACAATTAGTCTGATTCATACTCTGCCCTCTACAAAACATCATCAAGACTAAATGTATTCAAATTGGACCGGAGACAGAGCAGTCACATCAGGAAGATTGTGGGAGGAAATGAATGCAGGAAGGTGCAGCTCAAAATGCAAAAGAAATATTGACAGTAACAATCTTCTATATGCCTTCCTCTCCCAGATGAGAGTGAGCAGGACTGATTTGGTATCGGTGAGGTTTGAGAGGCCTATCAGTGACTGCTGTCTGATACAGGTGTGGCTGGCAGTGCAGTGACCTCGGCTATGAATATTTGCAAAACAAGCGGTTGCCCACACAAAACCCAAGGTCAGGTGGAACAGGATCACTCCCTCCTGTATACAATACATAATACTTAATTCAGCTTATTTGTCACAAGATAATAGCATGTAAAGAGTATGCAGAACTAGTATGTAGCTAGTATAAGTGAACCGTTTAGATATGTGCTATTTTCTGAAACATTTTGATTTTTAATGATTTTTTTTTTTTAATTGAAAATGGCCATTGCTGTAGCGCTTAAAAACCTAGTTTTCATTACTGTCTGCACAATGAAAATAATGCTGAAAATGTATGTAATTGAGTATTCATGCTTGTACCGCTTCTAAATGATTCTGATTTAAACAGAAAAAAAATTAAATGGTCTACTACAATAATGAGAATCTAATTTAAAAGACCTTTAAAAGTAAGTATTACAATGATGCATTACGGTAATGATATGGGCTACTTTTAAAACATTGCGATTTTTAATCAATTATGATTTTCTTCGAGTAGTAATGGTCATAATTATTATTTGAATTAAAAAACATTGTCATGCTATAATGTGGGAATAATATTGATATTTTTAAGTGTTTATTCAAAGTAATTGCAAAGTATTTATATGTGACAATTATTCTGGTTTAAAAAAAAAGTATGTATTACTATTACAAAAATGAGAATCTAATTTAAAGCAGCACTATGTAGTTTTTTCAACCTTTATAATATTTTTCCAAAACACTCGAGATGGTACATCAACTTACAATAAGTTGAATGACAGGTCTGCCATAGCCTGACCTGGTCTTTATCTCTTTTACTGGCACTCTATATTTTTGGGGAGCGGGTAGGAACCCGAGCACAAAAAGAACTACAAAATTCGACTGTTTTACGGCATACATCACTTCCTTAAATTCCGATGCGAGACGAAAGCAACGAGCGTTTTTTTTTTACCTCAGTATGTTGTCATGGCTGAAGCAGAAAGTAAAATCAAATGTCAAGTGCATCAGAAATAGAGTGGGGGCAATCAATTTTTACTGTTGGTAAAGTGTTATGAAGCTCCGCCCCTCACCGCATCCAATGTAGACTGGATTGCTTTCTTTTGAGGAGGCTTAACACACTTAAGCATCCCCGTAGAGTCGGGACGGGCAGCTCGCACCAGCTCGAGACGTGAAAGTATACTGATTACTGAGTTTGGTGGGGGCAACATTTTTGCAAGTAAATAAAACACGATTAGACGAACAAAATAATTGGTCAGGATAACTATACTATGTCTGCAGGCTGATAAGTCATGTTTGTTACTTATTTTTCTGGTGAAAGTGTCTTGCCTCAGGCTATAATGCAAATCGATTTTTCAAATTTGCAGATTCATCTATGGTAGCTTGATATTATAATATTGACGACATGGCTATTATCTACCAACAAACATTGAATTAAATTAGCATATCCATTATGTAAAACAGTAGCTAATAGGCTAACGTTAATATAAAGACGCTGGCTTGTAAACGTGAGCTACGTGATCTTTTGACGTTTGGAAAAAAAAAAAAAAAGCCCATGACACTATATTCATAAGACATGCTGAGATATATGCCAATGTACCTGGGATGAAGACATTTCACACGCAACACTGGAGTCTGCCCAAGATGTGAGAACTTCTTCATTCTCCAGAGTTCCGGGGAATCGCTTGTCAACAAATGCGCGCGTGTATTCCCTGGTGTAACCGTGACAGATTTTACGACAGTAGTAGAAGACAATACTGTTTCCCAACTGTAGAGGGACCCCGAGAGCAAAATTTCGAAAATAGCATAATGCTGCTTTAAAGTACCTTCAAAAGTAAATATTACAATGACGCATTATGATGATGATATTTTATTTTAGGGCAATTTTTAATGAATTATGTTTTCGTTCTTTCTCTTACCAAATGGTCATATTTCTCATCACCACAATTTGGAAATACTTTATTGCAATTTGAATCAAAATACTCAGAATTGTATTACAATAATACATCTAATAGAAAAATCTTCAAAAATACTAATAATTCTGGTGTTTTATAGTAAATTGTTTGAAATGTGCTTATTAATCTCGCAATGGAAAAAGAATCGTTGCACTAAGAAAACAATTACCTTGATTAATCGCTGTATTAAAAAAAATACCATGGTACCACTCTTTTCTCTGATGCACCTTGGAGTATTTCGCAAATTTCACGGCACATAAATATCACGACACAATTAGTGCCATGTTATATATTAAAATACAATTTAATTACCTCCTAAATGAATTACTCAACCATGTTAGAGTTTTTAAAAGCTCATATACACAAAAGCATGACGTCAATTTTTAGAGAAGTGTCAGTGTCGTCACTGTCATGTAAACACGTTAACACTGTGAATGAGGAAATGACTTTAACAACCTAAGACACAGCAATGGATATCTTAGCGGTTTTGGTTTCCCGTTTTGGCAATTCAACTCTCAAGGTTGACACCAGGGTTATAACTTCATCGGTGTTTGTGTGTGTGTGCTGTGTGCAGTGCACTGTGTGCCGCCAACTTCCCCATTTAGCGCTCCGCTCCCACTTACGCCCATTTCATTTCAATGAATGAAGGCGAGCGTCTGCTTACGTCAACTGCGTAACTCGCATCTGTGAATTACACCCTATCCAAGTGAATCGAGTGTAAAAACGCAGCTGGGAAGTAATAAATAAGACGTGTCTCTTCGTATTGGGTTGGATATTGATAAATGTAGCGACCTAAGCGTTTGCACGCGATCAGAGTCAAACCAAAATAGAAATTGATAACATAATAATAACCAACCTGCCGACGAAATTTTCCAGCACGGAGCTTTTTCCGGCGCTCTGTCCTCCGACCACGGCTATCTGCGGCAGGTCCAAGTTACAACTTTGGCCAATGGAACTGAAAGCATCTTGGAGTTTATTGATCAGGGGGATCAAATCCTCCATCCCCCGGTTGCCCATGGTTTCTGACCGTCTCTCGGCGCGCAGGAACGGGCTCGCGGCAGCACGGCACTCGGGTTACTCTCAAGTGTTCAATTTCCACCCTTCAAACACTTCCAGATCAGTCTGTCAAAGACTAATAACTCACAAGTTACTCGCTAACTGGCAGATGGCACGTATTACGGCGAATTCGTTAAGATCCGTGTTGTGATCTGAGGATAAATCATTCGTAAACTCACAAAACAAAACTTCTCGCTATCATCCGGTCAGGCGACATCCGACCTCCACCGGTGACGCGAGTCCCGCCTCCTGTCAACCGATGTCGTGCTGTCCGATTGGTCCGACGAGCGCTTCCTGGTGTGTTCTGTCTTTTGATTGGCTCAACCTTCTTTTTGACTCAAACTGCTGAGGAGTGCTATTGGACGGCTCTAATGTCAATTTAGTTTCAACGTCAACGTTGAAATATTGTACAAATAAACAATAATTACGATTTTATTCAATGATAAATATACAATTTCTGTAAAATCGCCATGAATAAATTAACCATGTTAACAGTTTAATAATTTGTATTATATTTTCTTCCTATGAGAACACAATGAATACATTTTGTTTGGGGTCTCCGGTTTGTTATATACCCAGTAGTAGAAAAAAAAGATCACATCACATTCTCACAATCATGCAACATTATATTTATTTTAGGATTCTGATGTGGTTCATGAGTCATTTCTTGTGAAGGGAAGTCCGACTGCAACTGCGAATCGGTTCCTTTAAACAGTTGGTTCAAAACAATTATCCATTGATTATTTTTAATAATCCGTTAAACTGTTTTATTTAACTTTTATAAATAAGGTCCCTAACCATAGTTTTATTACAGGTAAAGTGTAGTAAGCATGTTTTTTGAACCATGTTCTATTTGTAAACCACATTTATTTTCTACAAAATCTATGATTAATTTATCAAAACCATGGTTAATGTGTGGTTTACTGATTCGCGTACGAATCGTTTGGCTCTTCTTGACGAATCGCTATTGAGTCGGATCTTTTTGATGAATCGCTATTCAAAATGGCTGCGCCCGGCACACATGAGTGTGTAGACAGTATGGCATCAGTAAAGGCTGCATCCTCTGCTGCTCCTCTCGTTCTTCGTATCGTGGCGGAGTGTCCTGTGAGCAAGGCAAGAGCCTGCACACTTACACTTCCACACTGCGCAGTAAACACCCCGGTGTTCATGCCGGTGGGCACTCAGGGTACCCTGAAAGGCATCACTGTAGACCAGCTGGAGGATCTGGACTGCCAGATATGCCTGGGGAACACATATCATCTCGGCATGAGACCGGTATGTGAGAGAGGAAATACTTCAAATTTTGTTTTGAGTGTTTCATCAGAACCAAAGCACTATGTTTAAAACTTACTTAACTGTTGTTGTATGTGTCCTAACAGGGTCCTGAGTTAATAGAGAAAGCCAATGGATTGCACGGGTTTATGAAGTGGAATAGAAATCTCTTAACGGTGACTATTATTATTCTCAAATTATTCCCAAACACCAAAAGTACTATTAAAAGTCAAACGTAGAGACAGCAACGTAGTATTGTCCCAGACCCAGCCCACATCTGGTACTGTTGATGTACCAGATGTGGCCCGGATCTGGGTTAACACTATATGTCGCTGTCTGTGATGGTTTGTTTTATTATTTTTCCAATGCAGATTTAGCAAAGTTTCTGTTCGAAGGATACAGCCGGCTGGAAATGTTATAAAATTTGAGCGATTTTAGATTATTTAAGAAATTAGGTCATGCTGCAGTGTATATTCTTTCTGACAAAATGATTTTTTTTTTTTTTTTACCTTGAATGCATGTAAACCCGTTTGTAGGAGAATCCCAGAGTTCAGCATTTCACCCCCAAATTCCTTTTAACAGGACAGTGGCGGGTTCCAGATGGTGTCTCTAGTGGAGCTGTCTGAGGTGACGGAGGAGGGCGTGACGTTCCGTTCCCCTTACGATGGAAAGGAAATCCTGCTCACCCCGGAGCAATCCATCGGCATACAGAACAGCCTCGGTGCGGGTCACAGGGTTATTGTACTTAACTAAAACTACGGTTAGTTCACCAAAAAATTCTGTCATCATTTACTCACCCTCATGTTGTCGTGGTTGATCTTCGGTTTACAATATTTGATGTGCTCTATATTCGTTCCCTGATCAATTTTTAAATGTGAATAAAATACTAAATTCAATCTGTCCATCTTATAACGCAATAGTTTTACAATCTCTTTATGAGCTTTTCGAAGTGTCAGAGTTTTGGGTGAATAAACTTTCAGAAAGCTCTCAGATTTCATTCAAAATATTTTCATTTGTGTTCAAAATATGAACGAAAGTCATATGGGTTTGAAACAATAAGAGGGTGACTAAAGGATGACAGAATTGTCATTGTGAAATAAATATAAAAAACGGAAACTTTTTAAATTTAGTTTAACTTGATGTAATAAAATGACTAAACAACATTGTTTAAAATTAAACACTATACAGTAATATTTTTTAAAACTTTTAATACTAATATATTTTACTTAAAGGTGCATTGCGCAACATTTCATGTTAAAAATACCTGTTTTTTTGTAAACCATACATGCTTAAACAATTGCCTGATGGTCTGAATGAGCCCTTCTCTGATCACTGCAATTGCCTCTATAATCCTGTACAGTAAAATAAATAAGGGGATTCGGGACGGAATTAGAGACTGGGCGTGACGTCATGCGTGTTCACAGGTTTGTTTATTCGCCGGTATTCTCTGTATCAGCGAACTCGAGCGACACAACTTTAGTCAATTTTCGACAAAAAAGTAGAAGATGGATTCAAAGAGACCGGCTTGTAGTTCATTCCAAACCCTAACGCAAACTCCACGCAAGACAAAGAAAATAAAACTTTTGTCTAGTGCCAGGAGTCAGAATAAGACGAGAGTCAACATCGGGAAGCTTTCAACAAATGGAGAGGTCTCCGGTCGGCTCTAGGGCTCAAATGGGATCTTATACAGTGTAATAACTTGTATTGTTCATGAATGTTTTTCCATAATGATACAATCGTAAGTGGATACAGTACGCACATAAAACAGTTCAACATGAAGATAGATGGAAACAAAAACCGAAGTTTTCTACTACCCCCGTTTTCCCCTCACACACACACACATAAGTGTGTAATTTACTCGAATGCCTTTCCTTTCATATATTTAAAATGACTTGCATATTTATAACTTTATTACATTATGACTGTAACAAAAGATTTGTGCGGCTGATGCTCCTTTTGTAATGAACAGCTCGTGCAAGCGTGCGTGTGCGTACACACCTCTGGTTGCAGTTTCGCTTGTCGCCAGAGGGGGCATAGTTCTGCAAAAACTCAAGAGACTTGCGCAATGCACCTTTAATATATTTTACTATAATACTTAATACATTTTTCATACTTATTAATAAAACTTTCACATTTAAATAAAGATGGGTAAAATGAACATAAAAACTTATTCAAAATATAATTAATATGAAATAGTATAAAAACTCGCAATAACCCTTTGAGGTCGAGTAACGCGGCTCCACGTTTTGGAGTTTTTTTTTTCACATAGCTGCAGTATAGACTTAAAATACTTTGTCATTAATGGTCATATAAACAAAATCAATACATGATTATAAACTATAGAGGGTCTTCTTTTTTGTGTGCACTAACATCAAAACTTTGTGTTTTTGTAAAATAAATAAAATAAAGCTTTCAGCTCACTCTGTCTCCGCAAAAATCTTTCTGAAACGCGTCTGAAAAATTATTTGTAACTCAGTAAATTGTCACAGAGACACGATAGATTTCTCTTTATGAAGCTGAAATTCTCTTCTTTTAAATGAAGCAATTTATATAAAAACAACTATTCCTAGTTGATGTAATCTGTATGAAAACAGAGAGACGGTCTTTTTTCCTTTCACCTAATTTTAGCGTATGATGTGTTAATGTGACCTGAGAGCGTGTGCTATTCAAACGGTAACTTGTATAAAAACTATATGTATATTATGTAGTGTATATCAATGAACCTAAAATGACACTGATGATTCGTGTGTCAGATCCTCGTCTCAGTCATGCTCACACATGCTTGTTGAACTCTGTGTGCAGGTTCAGACATCATGATGCAGCTGGATGACGTGGTCAGTAGTACGGTGAAAGGCCCGCGGGTGGAGGAGGCCATGCACCGCTCCGTTCGCTGGCTGGACCGCTGCATCAAGGCAAATAAGAACCCGGACCGACAGAACCTGTTCGCCATCATTCAAGGGGGGCTCGATGCCAAACTGCGCAAGGCCTGTTTAGATGGTGAGCGCTCCAGGACTGCAGAAGTGTGTCTGTTATGATTGAGTGGCATTAGAGCGACAGCACATGGTAAAAATCATATTAAAACTCCATTAACAGGCAAAAGTTTGGGGTTCGTAAGAATCGTATTAAAGAAATAAACACTTTTATTCAGCAAGGACACAGCACAGGTTAGTTTGATCAAGACGTTTATAATATTACACAATATTTCTATTTCAAATAAACTTTCTATTCATCAAAGAATCATGGAGAAAAAAAGTCACAATTTCTATAAAAATATAATCTGTTTCCATTCAAAGTTGGGATTTTAATATCGCAGAACAAAGAGTTCCCATGTGTTCAAGAGAACAAAATGGTCATTTCTTGGGAAACTGATTAAAAATATCAGCAATAAAAATGGAAGTTGCTCCAATAAGGGAAGCCACTGTGACCTTTTTACATGTACGTCATAAATGCACCGATGAAACGCTGTCCTATTTCTTTGGCTCAGGCATTTCAGAACGACCAAATCAACATTTGAGATTCTCTGCTATCAAATTGAAATCCCCTGAGGGAAAGTCTTGTGGTTTATTGGCTGCCCGTCAATTTTTTTAATGTTGTTTTATCGGATGCAATATCCTAAAATTTGCATTAACATAAAATAAGAAATAGAGCATCAAATCATCATATTAGAATGATTTCTGAGGGATCATGTGACACTGAAGACTGGAGTAATGATTAGGGTTGGGTATCGTTTGAATTTGAACGATTCTGATTCCGATTCCGATTCCTTGTTTCGATTCCGGTTCCCAACGATTCTCGATTCCGATTCTTTTAAGAGGCAGGGTCAAAAAAGTTTAGCTAACCTTGCTAACCAACGGTCTTTCTGAAGGAAATACTCCTTCTGTCACAAATACTCCTTTTGTCACAAATTTAGCATTTTGCCGAGATTTCGTTATTTTTAGAAAAGTGAAGCTACACTTTGGACCGCCGACGTAAGCTACTCATGTTCGACTCGCGCGGTTATGCCAACACTTCCGGTAGACGCTTCTTCGTTGGTGTTGTTCAGCGGTTTCTTCTTCTGGTCGGCGGACTGTGAATATCGAAACTAGGAAACGAAATTTTAACTTTTGAACGATTCCGGGAAAAATGAAAAGTTAGTCCCGGTTCCAATCGATACTCGATTCTCGATACCCAACCCTAGTAATGATGCAGGAATAAATGACATTTTACAATATGTTACAATAGAAAACTGTTATTTTATTTAGCCTTGATGAGCACAAGAGACTTCTTTCAAAAACATGAATACATTTTACCGACTCCGTAAAGGATTTGGACACGTCTAAATATTTGGATGGCATTAATTTAGAGGCAAAATATCAAATCAAATCAAGTGGCCTCTTCAATTTTCTTTCGCCAGCTGGTTTCAGACTCACTTCTCCTCAGTTTCACACAGATGGAGGAACCACAGATGTAGTTCATCACACTATGAACGTGATACACTAACATTTTTCAAACGCAAACCAGAAGCATTAAACATAATTACTCTCCACCTTGCTAAAAAAAATGTATTTCCCGTTTCTTCACTCAGAAATGACGAAGCGTGATGTGCCGGGCTTCGCCATTGGTGGGTTGAGTGGGGGAGAGGAAAAGGATGACTTCTGGAAGATGGTGACTCTCAGCACACACCACCTCCCCAGAGAAAAGCCCCGCTACCTCATGGGAGTCGGGTAAGACACACTTCCTTTGAATTTGTGCTTGTGCTTTCGTTTACTATTGGTAGATGTGTCATTATTTGTGAGTATTGTTTGTTGATTGTCTCTTTACGGTGTGTTTTAGCTATGCACTAGACCTGGTGGTCTGTGTTGCCTTGGGCTGTGATATGTTTGACTGTGTCTTCCCAACTCGAACAGCAGTGAGTGATGCATTTCCCTTTCTGTTTAGTTTGGAGTCAGTACAGTTTTTAATGTCTTTGAAAGAAGTCTCACCAGGCTGCATTTTATTTGATCAAAAATACAGTAAAAACAGTAATATTGTGAACGGTTTTCTATTGTAATATGTTTTTAAAATGTCATTTATTCCTGTGATCAAAGCATCATCACTCCAGTCGTGTCACATGATCCTTCAGAAATCATTCTAATATGTTCAAGAGAGCTGCATTTATTTGAAATAGAAATATTTTGCTTGATTGTTGTCCAACACGTCACAATATTCCTCATTTAAATAAATTCCGCCCAAGGCATACGCCAAATAAAGGGGGCGGGGCCTGGTTGAGCTGCATTAATAGTGTTGAAACTCACAGTTATGGTCCGGGCCAGTTGACTAATCAAAACAGAATGATCCGGCTGACCAATCAGAGCACATTGTGCGTTTCAGAAGCAGGGGATTCATAGAGAAAGGAACTAAACAGAGTGATACTGACAGACTGGGAAGAGAGGTGCTGCAACAATGTCAAATATGTGAAAAATAATGTGTTTACATATTCTAGGAGTCCCCGAAAAGATAATCCTCTTTAGACCTGTAGAAATAGTAGATTAATCCAGTATAAATGTTTACTATGATCTTGTCAGTATTTCTCTCATTTTAATGAGGCAATGTCTGGTTGTTTCAGAGATTTGGATCCGCTTTAGTTCCCTGGGGATCTCTGCAGCTCAAACAGAAACAATATGCTAAAGACTTTCAGCCGATTGATCCTGACTGCCAGTGTCCCACCTGCAAGAGGTATGGACATCTGTCTGGAAGTTAACTGACTAAATTGTAATTATTATTGTTAAATTGATGTTCAGCTGTCTGCTGTGCTAAGGAATAGTCCCGGGTCAAATTCAGAAAATCTCTCTACTTCAAAACCTAAAGATGATTTGTGAATCCTTTTTTCATTGTCAGACACAGTCGGGCTTACCTTCACGCCCTGTTCAAGAGCGACACTGCAGCCATGCATCACATCACCATCCATAACATCTCTTACCAGGTAATTATCAACCAGGCTGACAGATGCATTACACGTTGTTTAGACACAGTGTGTGTTATTACTGCAGGTCGCTTAATTTCTTCCTGTCCACGTCAGCTCACGCTCATGCGCTCAGTGCGTCAGAGCATCATAGATCAGAGGTTTCCTGAGTTTGTGAAGGCGTTCATGAAGAGGATGTTCCCGTCCAGCGATCAGTACCCCAGCTGGGCTGTAGAGGCACTGCAGTCAGTCAACATCACCGTCAGCTGAGACGCCCACACCAGGAACATGAAGACAAGAAACACACTTGCTGTTTTTTTTTTAATGGATCTGGCTCTTTTTTTAAATGCTTACATTTTTAACATATAATATGTGAAATATACCTGTTTTGTAAATAAAAACTTAAAAAAAATCTATGCTCTTTCACCAAAATAATCAAATGTGAAATGGTAACGTTGACTTTTTTTATAGAATATATTTAGTTTTTGTCTTCATTTTGAACAGCATATCTTTATCATATTACCTTTTTCTTTTAATATTACTACAGGTGAGCGAACAAATGTGTAATATTACGTTTATTTTTTATTCATAACATCAATATAGTCTCGTTTGTAACACCATAAATATAACCCTTATGGGATTGTGTGTGTTTATGATATACGTACACACACACACAAATTATAACGTTCAAAAATGTGGGATTGGTAAGTTTAATGTTTTTGAAAGAACTCCCTTATGCTGCATTTATTTGATCAAAATAGTAATATTGTGAAATATCACTATTTAAAATGTGAATTTATTGTAAAATGTTTGTAATTTATTCAGTGATCAAAGCTGAATTTGCAGTATCGTTACTCCATTAGTGTCACGTGATCCTTAGGAAATCATTCTAATATGATGTTTTGGCGCTCAAGAAACATTTATTAATATTATAGATGTAAAAAAAAACTGTACTGCTCTCAACTTAATACATTCTTGCTAATATAAACGTATTCATTTCCGTCCCCAAAAGTAGGCTATCACCTTAGCCTTTACGTGAGTGTTCTTTTATTGTGTTTTATGGCACGATTAGAATCGCTCGAACGCCTCAACTGAACAGATGTGCTTGTAAAAAGACCATCAAAACCTTTAAAGGTTGATGTTATATATATATGAAGCCTTTCGGTCGCTAAGCAGGGCAGATTTATTAGGATTTATTGGGCTTCTCCCACAAACAGCCACTGAGGGGCAGAGCTCTCAAGATCTCACTGCGGGTTATTGACAGGAGAGAGAGAATCGATTCTGTTCCAGTTGAGACATCGAATGTGACAACACAATTCATTTGACTCCAGCGTGGAAATTTGACTTATTTGATTTTGATTGCATTATTATGCTAACTGAATATGCATGCGGATAGAGCATGTCAAACACAGCAACAGGTGTCCCCCCTCACTTTATGTCCTCGGTAAATTCGCTGCAGTATTTTTGGTAAAGCTGATTTAAAAATGAATCATTTATGGCATTGATGGAGATGGGATTTTCATTACACTATTAGCCTACTAATTTTTGACTGACAGTTAGCTTTGATTGAGTTCCAGTATATGAGGACTTGTCGCTATCTCATGCATTTCACAACAACGCAGCAGACGAAATGACTTCAGGCGGCTTGCAAGTACATTAATAATAAATGAACTTTCAACACATGCTTCAATCAATTCAGGACAATGGTGAAATAATGCACCGCAGCAATAACTGGCAACAGTTACAGCTGATGTGAAACCGCTTATGTGAGCAGGATGTCCAGGCAGGCGCTCAGTGTTTTGTGAGCTCAGCTCGGGGAGGCACCAGTTGCTCAGTCGCTGCTGTGATAGTGGATCCGTGTCTCCGTTACTGAGTGATGACAACACATTATATGAGCGCGAACTGAAGCAATCACAGCGGAGTGACAAACGAGGGCGAAGGCGTTTTAATTGATTTGTGTCGACCATGGTGGAGCTGGAGAAGGAGGTTCTGCCGCTGCCGCCGCGGTACCGGTTCCGAGACCTGTTGCTCGGGGACTGGCAGGCGGACGACAGGTAAGTTAACGTTACAGCAACTTCAACTCCTCAGCTTATGTTTACATTCGTGCTTCCAGTTAAAATAACTGCATGTAGGCAATGCACAGGGTATTATTATAGAATTATGGCCATTGTAGCCTAATAGTATGAGTGTGATCATTAGAAACAGCCATATAATATAGCATTGACTGAGTAAGAAGTCCAGTTGGGAGTATTACCTACTGGTATTGGATATTGGTATTAATTAGGTCATTTGAATGCAATACTTGTTGGCTTTAGAATTCAAATTAGTGTAATTATTTTCGTAGCCAACTAATATCAGTGTCAGTTTGTACTATTTTACAGTCTGGCTGTGTTTTAAAACTTAAGCATCTTGTGATGTCCACAAATGCTGTCTAGCTAGCTAGCTCTAGTCTGCGTGTTTATCCTGGCATATATGCGTAGTTGTTTTATGCAGGCTTTGATACAGCGTGGTCACAGTTTGATCTCTTTGACTTAACAGCCATTTTACAGACGGCAAAAGCAGAAAAAGATGAACTGACAAAAATGTGGGTTTGTGCATGCTTGTGTCATATCTAATGTCGAATGATGTGATGATGTTTTGCACACCTCAGATTATATCACCGGTTTGTTTGTTTATTTAATTCAATGTAGCAGTTTACAGCACTGAGTGCCATGCATCGAGTCTCCAAATTAATGTGGAAAATGTTTGTTTAATGTTATCGTTTTACTATGTAAAGAAGGCCAGTCCCTGCAAACAAATTTTAGTTCCCAGAATGTTCTGGGAACATTCTTAAAACATGTATAACGTTTGGTTAGCCAAGAAAGTTTTTGTTTTGGAAAAAGAATGTCTTTTTAGGTTTGCAGAACGTTCCCCCAAACCCTCCTGTAATGTTTTAATGTTAAAAATAACCTGCAGGCACCGTTCTGGAAAGTTTCTCTACGGGGTTCTTAAACATTTGGAAGCCAGGGACCCCTTACAGGGGGAAAACATTGATGCCGGGGACCCCCTTATATTTATAACAGTGATTAAGCCAAGTTAATGTGGGAGCGGCTAGTTAAATATTTGTGCACAAATGGTCTCTACCCAGGGTCCTATGCAGGAATTTCTACATAGCCTACTGAGGTCCCAAAAGTGATCTTGCTAGGGGGGTTGGGGGCATCACTTTTGAATGAAATTTGTTGAAAAATTTCAACAACCAAAAAAATTAGTGCAGTGTTACACTCACTCATACTGACACTTACTGGTGTGCGTTCGTGCAGCATCACGCAAAAATAAAGGTTTACAGTAACATGACTGTAATACGTTATTCGTAGTGACCCAGGATAGATTTATTTTGTGCAGTTTGTGACTTTGCAAGATAAACAACATAAAGTAGCACTGGTATTTCAAAACATTCAGTGGCATATACGAATCAACTACAGACGTGACACAAATAACACGTTTGAAAAAATATTACTGACTTTAATGCATTTAATTGAGATTTAATTATTATGATAAAATTAGGATTAGCTATTTATTTAGAATTTTGTGTCACAATTACGTCAGGGTGCTCGATTAATCTGTCAGTCACTACTGCGGGTGTCACAACACGGTGACATGTTCCGGTGTCAGTCAGGTGTCCTGTCAGTGTGTCGCGATAATGTCAGTGACACGTGCCACTATCCACTGGCACATGTCAATAATGTCAGTGACCCATGCCACTATCCATTGTATGCCAATGAAGACCGGATATGCCAATACGCATAGAGACATGTGCCACATACTTTTGCACAGTGATATACTGTTAGCAAACAACCAGACGCCATCCACGCTGCTTAGATGAATATGTAAATAAACACACAACAAAAAAGACAGCGGTGAGTAAGCTATTAGGAAAGCAGTACATAATTCGCCTATAAATCTAGACAAACCCTTGCGGCAGCAAAAAATGATTTTGCTGCCAGTGTGATCTAGCAACTCTCCGTTGGCTTGCGAGCTGGAAAAAACAAACTCTGGTCAGGCCAATCACATCGTGTATAGAGTTGGTGGGCGGGCTTAACATAATGACAGCAGAGTTGTGACGGTTCCACGTGATTTCGCTGCTACTTGAAAACAAACAAGATGCTGCTGGCGAACAGCGGTCTTTCAAATCGGCTTTGGACGCGACTCTGGGTGACTTGGTGTTAAGGGAACGTCACTTGGAAAAGGAAGGAAGATGAGGAAAAAAGGAACGTCAAAAAAGGAAGATGAGTTCAGAGATTTGACGACCGGATACGGCAAAAGTTTAATATATCAACTAACTCCGCTGGACGGAAAACGCCTTGGGACTCAGTCATTCACAGCCGATCGTTGCTCTGGTTGGTTGTAGCGCTATCCTATTGCGTGCAGAGGGATTTTGAAAGACAACTGTTTATCCCGCCCCTCGGATTGAGGCATGCCAATTGTGAGCTCCCAGACCTAACATCTTGATGTAGGTCTGGCTTGCCAGGCTAGTACAGAATGGCTCTTTCGGCATTATCCTGAACATTGTATAAGCATTTATTTCATGTAGATGGAATAAAGGCTCTCGGAGCACGCTGAAACGTCACATCCTTTGGATTATCCCTGCAAAAAGGTCCAGAGTCTTTCACATAACAACCTAGGAAGTCAGGGACAGAAATGAATGTTATTTTCGACAGTCCTAATATATCAACAATATCAATCACTTAAAGGTGCAATGTAATAATTGAGGTAAAAATATCCAAAAAAATGAGCTACACGCATCAAAACAATGAGAAGAAATAAGTGCAATGATGTAATTAAAAAACTGACAAGTTATAGTGCTGCCGAGATATAAACCTAAATTAGCATGCTAAATTACTAGCCCCGGCCCGGCAGGTGTCGTAATACCAGTTTCGGCCATGGGAGGCAGTATGCGGGCGGGCAACATTACCACCAGCTCTGAATGGCGCTAGGTTGATCAACATCAGCGAATGCTGTCTGTCAAATTAATTCAAACTAACAATAAAAGTGTAATATGAACAAAACGAATACCATAAACTTAAAATAATTGCCCGCAGGCTTTTATTTTCCCATATCGTCGAAATGCACCAGCAATTTGCCAACTGTTAATTTGCCAACTGTTGCAAATCCACTGAGCATTTAATGCTTTCTTTAATAATGTCAATTTACCTGTGATACCAGTGGTATATTGTGAGGGCCACAGCACTTAAAGGTACACATGTGCCATTTAGCCAGTTGGTGGAACATAAAAATCTGCATTTTATGCTTGACACTCCGTTGCTAGGTGAGGACGGAGGACCGAAACACTTTAGTCCTTTAGAAAGATAAGAATGAGTTTTCTCCCTCGCTACTGGTCTTCCTGAGTGGGTGTATAAAATGCACTAATTGGCGAGCGCTCATTCGTAAGGGGGTTAAAAGTACACGTCTTCTTAAATGGAGCAACCACTTCAGGTGATAATTCCACATTTGAAACAGCCTCCATTTGACAGTTTCAAAGGGATCTCATTATTGAAATCATATCTAATCACTCTCACCAACTGGGGATTGATTATGTTATTTGCGTATCAGAGAGCGTGCGGGGGTGGAAAACACGGTGGTCTGTCGCTCTCCCTGTGGATGCGTTTTGTAGTACAGCTGATAAAGATAGAGAAGCTTGTTTCCTCTTCAGACAACACACTGAACACTCTCACTGCATAAAGCTTACAATCCAATTCTCTGTGTGTGTTTGTGAGAGAGAGAGAGAGAGAGAGAGAGAGAGAGAGAGAGAGAGAGAAACATTAACCTGCTCAACCTGGCTCCTTGAGGACTCAAAAATAAGGATGTCTGGCTCCTTCGGCTCTGAATTAAAGACCTTGTAAAGGCAGAAGGCAAAGTGCAAGTATACAAATCACTTTATGCCCATGTAAACAGAATGTTAGCATTAACGTAATACACATCCACATTCTGTAATATACAATCCACATTATTATTGCAGCATGAAAGAATCTGAAGAATCATCATCTGCTCTTTTCCATCCATATGTTTCAGGGGCGTTTCCTCTGAGAAGGCAAGGGAGGCAGTGCCTCCTCAAAAAATTGGATGAAAAAATAGTCCATATTACAAAATAAAACAAATATCACAAAATGTGACATTAAAAAGTGTATAGTCGCTCGCTTTTCTATAGTAACACTGTCCAACAGCCAGAGGCGGACACAGCTTCAATACTTGAGTAAAAGTACAGATAGATCTTGCTAAATATCACTCAAGAACAAGTAAAAGGACTACAGTGAGATGTCTACTTAAGTAAAAGTACTAAAGTACTTGTTTTTAAAAGTACTTGGGTATCAAGAGTACATTTTCTAATAGCGCTTTTCCACTGGAATTGAAAATACGGTACTTAAAAATTGATACAAAAAAGTGTAACGGTACAAAAATTTTTACTTAAGTACTGTACTCAAGTAAATGTACTCCGTTACTGTCCGGCTCTGCCAAAAGCGACACCCGCCGATAAAGTTACAGCGGGACTCTGCGTCTCTCTTGCCTCCCCTGAACACATTGACTTTTAAAGTCCCCCTGTGGTGAAAATACCGCTTTTAATGTTGTATATTTGTCTATGTGGTGTTTTTAATATGCTTTAAGACAAACCATGTACAAATTCATGTAAACACCATTGCTGAGTATTTTCTCTTTAAAACTGCAGTGAACCAAACACAGTATCAAAAACACTTTTTTGAAATCGCTGGTGTTTCTAACGTCACAAACTACCTTGTAACCAATCAGGTCAACGTGTGATCGCCAACGAGTGGATCTCTGAGCTGGTGCGAGTGAGTGGAGACGGGGATAATTTGCATATTCACAGAACCACAAATACTAAATGAGGCAAGGGTGTAGAGTTACATTCAAGCTATTTTACAGCATGAAGAAATTTGTTTTCAAGGGGGGGGGGGGACGTTTAAATATGTCATTTTGGTGATCAAAGATGAGTTAGCCTAATGGAAGGGATATAATTATTGACAACAGGGGGACTCTAACAGACCCATAAAGCGTGTGGTGGGTTTGATGGATGGTGATTGAGAATTATTGGGGTCACATGAGAGGAAATGCCTTTGATTGGATATGATTTGTTTGTGTATAAGCCCTGCCTCTTGTTTTCATGCGCAAGTATCGGTCTGAATGAACAACATATTGGAGTTGAAAAAGTAGTCAAATTAAAACGAAAGTAAGCAACTCGCCTAGATATCACCGATTTGTCACGTCAAAATCTAACTTGAAATGGCCTGAAAACCAAAGACCTGAAGACCAAAATGTACATCATCATTCACTGAAAATCTTTGGCCTCAGCTCTTAAACAATAGGGGTTTGTTAGATGAGTCTGGTTTTGACGTCACTGAGGTAATGAGGCACGTGAAAACTTTCATTATTTGATTTGTCGGTTACTATTTAAGGGTGTTTATGAATGATTACTCTCTTTACAGAAAACAACTCAACTCTTTCACTGATCAAATTGAACATAGTTTACGTTAACTTTGTGTCGGAACCTCAAAAGTTAAACCTCTTTTTAGTTATAGTGATAGATAGTGTCTCCCATCACATTTATACACTGTTGTTTTTAGGAATCCAGTCAGTTTGAATGTAACATCAACCACGACAACAACATAATACAACTTAAAGATGGTAAACCAGACGTGTGTGTGTGTGTGTGTGTGTGTCAGAGACAGTCATTTCTCCTTCCTGGAGATCCATGGCTTGGTGTTCCTCACTTCTTGTTATCACTAGCACCTCCTTTCATGCATAACAAATACTCTCTGGATAGCTAGATAGAGACAATGCACAGTGGCTTACTGCATTTCAAGGGATTACATGTGATCCATGTAAATGTGTCCTGTGATGGATGGTGAAATAGTGCTCTTGATGGAGAGTTATATTGTCTTTCTATTAAAGGCTTAGTTTAATTTCTTCCTCATTAAGAAACTCACTGGAGTTGTTTGGAAATTGGCATGACGGTGATTAAATTATGGGAGAATTTTCATTTTTGGGTGAATTATCCCTTTAAACCAAGAGAATTTCTCTGCAACATGTTCTGTTCATCCTTGTCATTTAGAAAGTGTAAATCTGGTTTACAGTGGGTTCTAACAGAGAATGTTCTAAGAACTTTGACTAACATTCTGACAAGGTTCTCTCGAAGTAATGAACTTTCTTCCAGTAGCGTTACTAGAATGTTTGTACAAAGTTATCGATTTATGTTCTCAGAACAGCACTACTTGTTTCAGAACATTCAAAAGTAACGTTCCCATAATGTTTGTCGAATGGAATGTTCCCTTACCCCTCACAACCATCAAAAACCATTATAAACCATTATGAATTCATTTAGTTCAGAGAGCTTTCAGAAATGACATTTTCTTAGCTTAATGTTAGCATTAGCAAAACGCTATGAGAATGTATTTGGGTTAGCGCTTGACATTTCATTTTTAAATAGCCCAGTTAACGTTTAATCTTGACAAATTACCGTGAAGTGATTCTGAGAATCTTGAATGAAGCTCCATTCTAAAAACATTCATTTGCATTTCAGGACCAAAGTCAGTATACATTGACGCGTTGTTTACCGTGATTTTGCCATACTGATGTCTAGAGTCCGACCGATAAAGGATTTTGAAGGCCGATACCGATACAAATATTTTTGGGTTTTAAAATCCGATATTCCGATATATCGGCCGATATTTTTTTTTTTTATTAAATATTGTTGGATTTCACACACGTGTAAAAGAAAAACTAACTTTTCTGCACAATATACAATTGATACTTTTTCTCTATGTCTAAATGTTCACTCCTCGCAAGTATAACTTACATTTTACAATGCAGGGGCTGTAACTAGAGATATGCTAGTTATAAATACAGTAATCATTACTTTAGCCAGAAAAAGTTCATTGTGGTTTCCTAGCTCATTAATGTTAACGTTAGCGGTCTTCCACTGATGATAGTGGCATTAGCTAGCTTTGTGGTTAGCTAGTCTATGATGAGCCATAATTTAGCAATAGATAACATCATACTGCAAATTGTAAAACATACATTTTCATTATAACAGGCCAAGGAGAGATGATTGAAGCATGTTTCATCCGTTTTTATTTTTATTTTTTAAATATTAATTTATCGGCCATTATAACTGCCGATACCGATATTTTGGAAAATGCCTAATATCGGCCGGCCGATATATCGGTCTGGCTCTACTGATGTCTGTGTAAACAAACAGCTTGAACGAAGCGTTGCAAAATCATGCTAAACGTATAATAGAACTGACCTAATAGATTTACCTCAACTGCCAGTGACAACGCAGCATCCCATTGGCTGTCTGAAAGGATGTGAAATCTTTTTACTATGTCAGACTCAGGCTGCATTTACTCTTCTGAAAGTGACAGAAGGCTCAGAGACGTTAGGTAGTAAGTAGCTATTTGAGGAAAATTCCTGACAAACATTGTGTCAGAGGGACTTGGTTAGGTTTGAGCAGAAGACAGTAGTTCTGGGGAATGAAGGCCTAGCGCCGATTAAAAGTGACAGACAGGTTAATTCAGCAGCCAAAGCTTGTCCCACATGTCTCACACCTCTCACTTCTATTAATCTCCTACACAAGTCTCTAGTGCACACGCACAAACACACGTATGCCTACGCATATAAATGCCACAACACTCTGTTAGCCACTTATGTCCTCTTGATTCTTGCTGAACACACTTGTGTTTTGAACTTTCGTTTTGAACCATTTCCCCTGCTACATATTATTCCCTGTACTCTGTGCATGTTTGTTCAGATTTCTTGAGTACCTCTTCGGATAACCCTCATAACCAACCATTTTACCTTCCAAAAAAAAACTCACACCCCCAACAATGGAGGCTCAAGCTGTGAGCTGTGGTTGTACTACAATTTGCATTGGCAAGTTCCTTTACAGCATATCCGTTAAATTGAACTCGTGTTGGTTTTAAAAAAGGAGACCATTATTTAATCTTGAAAGATAAACAGAACTGTGGCTCTAATGACTTTTATGGAGTCCCAGCTGTAATTAACAGAATACACGACTAAAAGCACGTTTGGTCTGTTAGTGGCGTCATGTGAGTTGCCATGATTTTCTCGAGCTCAGAATGTGGTTCTGGGCAGCAGATGCAGAGGCAGCCTTGTCTGCTCCAGCTGGAACGTTGTGGAAAACCAGCATTATTGACAGTATCTAGAGATCTAATTATCTCTGTATTTTCTTTAAGGGATTGTTTTTTAATCATTTAATTTTTTCCTCAATCAAAACACCATTCACAGCCCATTTACTTAAAAAAAATACACGGGAAAACTTGCAGGGCCGAGACTACTCATTTGTTGAGGATCATTTAACATCAAAGTTAACCCACCCACTGGATATTAATGTGAAAACGTCTCTAAAAATTGAAAATAATATGAATTATGAAAAGAGTTAAAATTAGATAATTGATAATTAAAAAGAAAATCACCGATAGCGACATTGCACATCTGGGGGCGTTTTTAGGGTCAGTGAATAAAGTAAAAATGACAAAAGAAGCTTGAATGTAACTCTACACCCTTTTCTCATTTAGTATACGTGGTTCTATGAATATGCAAATTAGCCCCGCCTCCATTCACTCAGACCAGCTCAGAGATCCACTCGTTGATAATCACACTTTGACCTGATTGGTTACAAGGTAGTTTGTGACCTCAGAAACACCAGCGATTTCAAATGGCATTTTTGAGACTTTTTTGGTTCACTGCTAGCCTGGGTTTTCCCATGCTGCCTTGCCGCAGTACGATTTTATTCATGCTGCTAGGCAGCCTGGACACCATGAAGCAAAAGGGAACCAATCACAGAACGGGGAGGAGGCAGCAAGACGATGGCGACGTACATACGACACAACGAAGCAGTTTGTATATGGATCCATCTTGGCAGCGGACGCTAAGCTACCTTTTGATACAGCCTTTGTGTATACTTAAATCTCCTAAATCTCTGACCCATCGTCTTCTTCCTCGTCTAATTTTCTGTCGCTCTTCATACGTCATCTGGTATCATTGAACCGATTTGCTATGAGCTACGTACAGGCGCATTTGATAGACAGTCTTAGCACCCAATAATACGGCTCTGGGCATTCGTAAATGAACCACGAGAAAATGAACATGTGGTTTCCAGGTCAAGTCTCATTCTCAATGATACGTGGCCTGGCTAGTAGGGCTGCACGATTATGACAAAAATCATAATTGTCGATTATTGGCTTGAAATTATAATTTCGATTATTAATTACGATTATCACAATTTACATTGAATGATGTTTTGAACAGCTTTATGCCATTGTTCGAAGTGACTGCATGCTAGGGGTGCAACGGTACAGATAGCCCACGGTACGGTCCGTACCTCGGTTTTTGGGCCACGGTCTCGGTTCGGTTTCGGTACATGTTTTGTGCAGAAAGAGACTGCTATTTCATCCCAAAAATATGTTTTATTTTTCTTATGAGCATAAACAGAATGTCACAGTAAGAACATCAATGTGTATGGAATAAATTAACACTCTAGTCTGTACTGAACAACACTAAGCAATACAACCTCTTCAACTACCACTTATGAAATACAAAATGTAAACGAGCAAACTTTAAAATATTCAAGTGGATCCCAAATCCAAACCTTGATAACTGGTAAATGAAGTGATCAATGTGAAAGAAAAAGTGCACTTTTACCTTTAACATAACTTAGCTTGTGGTTTGAATAAAAAGAGCAGAGCAAAATAATATAATTTAAAAAAAAAATACTGCATTCAGGATACAAAGTGCAATGTTATTTACTCATCCACTTTTGAGAGATTATTGTGCAAAAATATACTGCAGTCAAACGTTTGACTGGGTTTGCGTTATGCATCTGTGCTGGGAATGTAGAGAGTAGGCTACGTGGAGCCGGAGGTGAGGCGTTTATTTAGTAAGCGTGAGCGCGCTGGGGCATTCGCAGCTGACTCATATGAGTATTCAATGTGCAGCGGCTCGCTAACAACAGTGGGTTGTTTTGAATGAGACGACCCGTGTGAACGGGGAGCGCTTTATGAACGTCTATGACGCGCGAGCAGCGCCGGTCTGTTCGTGTGTCTAGAGTGAGCGCTCGTGAGCGACACACACATTACCTGATTTATACGAGGTTGAACTGGCCGTGTGACAAACAAAGCGGGCATAAGCTGGACACGAGCGCGAGTTCGCGGGCGAATTTAATAATGCGGAGCGTTGTTAACTAATTGATCCATAGCTAGGCCTATATAGTAAGGCGCTCCCGAATATTAAGGCACACTGTCGTCTTTTGAGAAGATTAAAGGCTTTTAAGTGCGCCTTTTATAGTGCGGAAAATACGGTAAAAGGATCAGCACGAACTCTATGGCAGAACCGAAGTCCCGCGGGACACGAGGTTAGATTGTCCCGTGCAGGGCTGACCGAACGGTCCGGGATTTTACCGTGTACCGTTGCATCCCTACTGCATGCAAATTGTTATATCAAAATAAAACGGCTGAAAACTCCTGAAAAACTTTCAATGCTTTTCTATGGTTTAAAGTAACACCAAGTAACTTTTCCTCTTCGTTCGCCCTACTGGTTGGAAATGAAATTGTCCATTGCCGATGTCGTAAATAATTTAGCCTACCGTCGCACGCACGCACGTTTATCCAGCACCGGCTTTAGAATGAACGATGTCCACAGACAAGGTAGAGTATGTTACATGATTTCATGAAAGGATGATGTATTGTGACATCAGAAATGAAGAAAAACAAAATAACGACAATTGGAGTGCATGATATAAAGCAGTCGAATTTTGTAGTTCTTTTTGTGTTCTGGTTCCTACCCGAACCCCGAAGTTACATAGTGCCAGATTTTGGAAACATTATTTTAAGTAAACAATGTTAGATAGTGTTGCTTTAATGCTAATTATAATGTTACACTAACTATAATTAAAACAATGGGGAAAAAAACCCTTAAGATAAGCTGTAAAAAAAAAAAAACACACAGAATAATATAAGTGGACTTTTTGTAATTGTGCCTTTAAACGATTACATAATTGTGGCATCCATAATTGTGATCGCGATTACAAATTCGATTAATTGTGCAGCCCTACTGGCTAGTTCACTGTAGTTTTAAAGAGAAAATACTCAGCTATGGAATTGACTTATGAATTTGCACAAGATGTTTCTTAAAGCATATTAAAAACACCACATAGACATAAATAACATTTAAAAGCTTTTTTTTTTTAAGTCATGATACTCATTTCTGACAGGAAGATTCATTCAAAAGGGTAGGATAACATTTAATTTATACAGTAAATTACAGTAAAAGCAGTAATGTCGTGAAATATTGCAACTTAGAATCACTGTTTTATATGTTAATATGTTAAAATGGAATTTATTCCTGTGATCAAAGCTGAAATTTCAGCATTATTACACCAGTCTTCAGTGTCGCATGATCCTTCAGAAATCTGACATGACATGTGCAAAACAAACAGGTTTGCTAAAGAGCCTCCACTATGATTCGCCAGCATTTTCACTCAATCATGGTAGTCCGTCAAGGTAACATCATAAAGGCAGGATTATTGTTGCCATACTGTTGCTCAACAAACCTTTCCCCCATTGCATAATTCCACCTAGCAGCACCAATACATTCATCTCTCTTTTGTTTTGGCTTGTTTGAAAGCTGAAGAGCTTCTGTGCTCCTAATGGTCAACGTCACAGATTCTGTCGTCTTTCTGTCTGGACATCGTGAAGCGATGCTTGTCGTCCACCGTGACACAGATCAAACTATCGATTCTTGCGTCCCGATGCCCATTGTCCTTTACGTATCATCACAACAAAATCTGGCTGATATTGTGTAGACTGAATTTGGTCGTGCTACAGCTCTACTGTTGAAAAAGAAGAATTATGACAACTGAAATTGGAATTACTTTCACGCTACTAAAAATATAGCAGCATTTCCTCACTCTAGAGATCCAAACTAAAATATTCTTTAGTGAGATTTTTTTTTAACGCACCTTTCCTTGATCATAACAGGTGGTCCAAATTAAACATTCTTACCAGTCTATTAAACCAAGAGAATTTCTGTTTCTGACAATAACCCATGACTCAGAAATATTACATGACTAGCTGGAGCATTTCAGAACCGGTGTGGGTTGATGCAACAGTTCTCTGTGAAAGGAGCAGTCTAGCCTTTTGCTTTGAACTACACTTAAAATAAAGAGAGCATGAATGCCACTCTTTATTATTGATTTACCCTGAAGTCATGCCCATGCATAAACACCATCCAATCACATTCAAAAAATTATAAAATCAACATCTCTTGCCTCACACACAAATTCACACACACTCCATCTATCATGCTCAGACACATGCCTTTTTTTGCAGAACGTGCTTCACTGGCAGCACCGTTCTTCTAAAGCGATAGATTGGGACTGCAGTGGCCCGCAGCTCCGCGATGGCACTCGGCTTGGTATTACCATACATATAACAGCCTTCTGTCTTACAGGCTAAATCTTTTATCGACTTCGCCGCTGTGTCTCCCACTTGACTGACTTCTCCCTGCAGCCCCATTATTCCTCTTTAAGCTCCTTGTCTAGCATCGACCTTGATGAACTAGCTTATACAGCTCAGAGAGGGAAAGCTCTGGATTAAATCAACAAGTCACTTGTTGTGTACACTTAAATGAAACCAAAATTGACTTGAAACCAAAATTGAAGGGTTCAGTGGAATGACCAAAAACATACATCATGGTACTAGTAATTTTGTGTCACAGTAGTGGCATTCAGTATTTCACAGTTATTTTTGCTGGGAATTTCAGAGAGAGGGGAAAAAAAAACTAACAATGACCATATAATACTGATTAAATATTTTCACCACAGGGGGACTTTTAATTAAAAAATCTAAATCTAATTAAAAAATGTTGTGAAAACGAATGTCTCATATTTGTTAATGAATTACCAGGAGTTCAGAGGTGTTTTTAGCCACTTTTCGGTGTAGACACCATATTGAATTAAGCGTGGATTAAAGCAATGGTAAGAGGGATAGACTAAAGCCTAGTTCACACTACATGATTATAATCCCGATTTAAAGCCGGTTTGCAAATCGTTGAGCTTGCCGACAGTTCAGGGTGTTATTGCGTGCAAATCGGGGAGGATTAGTAGGTGATGCTCGCCAATTTTCTTGCCAGAAAAATATCTAGCATGCTAGATATCCCGAGTTGTCGCACGACTGAACCTCAGTGATGTCATGAGCTACAGCCAATCAGACCAAGGCATAGGTTGAGGTCACCAGGTAAATCTTTTTTTCTTTTTTTGCATTTTTTCATCACTCAAACAGTGTGCAGCACTAGTTTCTGTCTGACGTCCATATTCGTGTGGTGTGTTCGTCTTCTTCGCTGGATATTGGCGTGCGTGCTGTTTTGCGTCATTTCCGGTTCGCTTTATCATCGTTTTATCACCACTTCTTATACTGTCTATGGTTTTATCACACAATTTTTCATGACTAAACGTGTTTGTGGACAAGATAGAATCATTGGGTGACAGAGTTGTTGTCAGCTCGTGTAGTGCGTTACCTCCTGTTGTACAACTTGAACACTCCTGATTTCAGAGAGAAAGTCATGTAGTGTGAACCGCACAGTTCAGCCCGACGTTTTAAATTCATGTAGTGTGAACCTCTAGCCTGGTTCAACCAGACTCTAGTTCATTTCATTTCCACATAGAGTCTGGAACCGCTCCATTGAGAAACGTTTCCTTCCTTGTAGGCGGGTTCACTATTAAAGTTCAAATCTATTGGATCTGCCCAAAGTCACTCACGATCTGCCATACCCAATCGCTAACGGGGTGTCGTGAGTGACGTCACGTGCCGAAGAGGATTATGTTTACAATAGGATTTCAGTCAACGAGTGCCGCAGGTTTTGTTAATCTAGGAACAATTATTAATTCGAAATGTATATATGACAAGAAGGACAGTGATATATACATCCAACGGTGGAAGCTGTGTCTAATCATTACAAATACGCCGCTGTGGTCGTTTTCTGATCTGCCACAAATGCTGTAACGTTAGCTGCTACAGTGAATGATCAGTCTTGTCTCTATCTGCAGATGTGTAATAAACAACAATTTTTCATATTACGTCTTATTGTTTCTTAATTACCTTAATTATGGTCTTCAAAGTATGTGTTTGTACGTTTTTATATGGCATTTAGTTTTTTTAGTAAAACAAATCAACCATTGCCATCTAAAACTGAAAATCAAATATCTTCAAAGTATGGTTTTTCACATTTTTTATTTATGACAATTATTTATTTTAAATCACAACCAATTTGTATGATTTACAACATGTAAAATCACAAGAATCAGTAAAGTTACAGTGAGCGACTGACATGACTCCTGAGCGGATCTTCAACAATAGTTTAGCAGTCAGGACTCGGGGCTTCCGAACACCAGGCTAAACCGTCCGTCCAAAATGTCACGGTCATCGTGCACGAGCTGGCCAGCACAAACTTTCAAACTTTCTGCCTCCTTCACTTGGTCCTCAGTTGTGCAACAAGAGGTGAGACGATAACAATCCGGCTTTAAATTCTGTATATTCGGCAGTTTCTTTTCCAACAACGGACCGAATAGCTTTTCTCACGTCTTTCTCCGCTGCCATTACTGAACTCAAACTGATGCGCTTACATCAACGTCATCTTTCTCAGCCACTCCCTCTATTCGCTGATTGGTCCTACAAAAAATAGATTTCTGGAAACCTAAGGATATGGAGCGATCCCAGACGTAGTACTGAAGTAAAATGAAATTGAGCGGAAGTGCGTAGGAGGGCGCAGCCAGGCTAATGAACCTCACCAGCCCTGTCAAAAATTACATACATGCACTACTCTGACTAAGATCTGTTAGGGCACATAATACCATCAAGTTCCCTTATTTTGTAGGGGGGACTAGGAAAAACTGTACTAAAAGTTCACTTCTGATAACTTTGTGAGGAGTTTTTTTTTTTTACATTTTCTGAGTACTGTGATGTTAGTATGGCTTCAATGGCTTCATATGTCACGGGCTTGGTTGAAGCAGGCACGGAAGCAGGATCAGAGTTGCACCAGTTTTTATTAAATAAACTAGATATCCTCCAGGAACAGGTTGAACGGGAACAGAACAACCACCCATATAGTTACAACGACAGACAAGGAACAGACTGAAACACAGGACTTAGGCTATGTTTACACGGAAACGATCTGAAGAGAAAACACAAAAGTGGCATTTCGTTATCACTTTTTATTCTACGTTTAGACAAGCGTTGTAGGTGGAAAATCGGCATGCATATGGTGATGCAAAATGGTGTGAAATTTGATGTAGTATGCACTCCAGGCAGCTAGGTGGCAATGTGAAGCACTGCCACACAACACAGGGCATACATGTGACAGGATGTCACTTGTTAAATATAATCTTTGGCCTAAAAAATATTTATACAAATATTGCATTTGACTTAATTTGTATCTTGAAAATTTTACAAGCATGCTTACCTAACATGATGAAAAATCAGATATCAACCAGAAGGAAAAGGCACGATGGGATATCCAAGTGCATGATCCCGTTCCACTAAATATGATTTCAAACAATTACTCATTCCCTCATTAGCTTCATCTTAGTAGCTAACTAACTTACAGTCTGAGCAAGTCTGAGATTCCCAAAACAAGACTTTTAGATGCCATGTCTGCTATTTAAAAAAAATAAAATGAGATCTCGGAGCCAAATCAAATAATTAGCAGAAGTTATTACTCCACCAACTGATGTGGTGTTAAGAACGGTTCTATATTGAACCATCATGTTATATGGGTTTGTAAATGACCAGGTAGTTCATTTCTCCAACAATACATCATACTATGATAATTAAGTAGTGAGATACATCCTCTGATAGTATTTTACATACAGCAAGCAACACACTCATTAATGAAATCTTCGACTTTTATCACTTTCCTGTTTATCCATCTCACTTTTAATAATGTAATGGTCACTTACAAGCACATGGAATATATACACGCAATATATACAGTCAGCTTACCCCGCCGACCTGTATACTTTGCACCTTTAATTTGACGTTAATTAGAGTGTAGGTTTAATTAACTTGGATAGTAATAAACCTGGAGCCTCGAGCTTGTTGGAGAGTGATAGTATCATGATTGTGGACCTGCCAAATTAAACCAAGCTTCCCACACCTGACTTTATTAAAAAAAAAAAAGGCTCAATTTAATTAATAATACAAGGCAGAGAAGACTCTTGTCTGTCCTCTGGGGATAAATTAAAGTCCTGAAAATGAGGCTAAACGGTCTGTGTGCTGACAATGTATGGTAATACCTGTCAGGGAATACCCTCACTAGCTTTGGTGTAAGCTAAAAAGATACTCCCATGATGCTTGTCTGTGCAAGTGTAGCATTGTGTACCTCTGCTGCCAGGATAAACTCCACTCATGACTGGATCTCCCCTGCTCCCAAATCACATTAGTGTAATATGCCGGCCGAAATTCATTTGGGCCTCTGCAACCTCCGAGACACTCCATTGGCTTTAAAGAACAATGCACTTACCATATTTCATAATTTTTTTTTTCATTTGTAAATTGATTTTAGTGGCAGTTCATGACAGGCCATGTAATAGACTGACATTTATTTTCATTAGATGAAATGCCAAATATATGTCCTTATGAAATTTACTGGGCTACTGAGCAAGACTCTTGCTAATGCTGATAGAGCTCTGGGCTGTACTGCGGCTCTGGGGTAACATAATGGAAGACGGCAATCTAAATGGGCTAATGGACATTAAAAGTAGGGGCTAGACCGGGGGCACGTCTCTTCAAATTACACCAGCATTATACACCTCTACATCCATATTAACCTGCCACTTAGGGTCATTCGCATTTAATTTTATTACAGTAAGCTCAAAGATGCGTGCTTCTTTAATAAAGAGATCTGATAAGGGATTTAAAAGCAGCACTGGCACATGAGTAGAAACATGAGTAAAGGATAATGTGAGATAGAAGGTGATGAGTGTTTTAATCAAGTCTAGTCAGTAGGAGGGAAACTATTGAGTGCATTTACTTATTGTCAAAGGCTCATGCATATGGTGGGTAAATGATGGCCTTCATTTTATTTGTTGGCTCGAACGCATGCAGCGACAGTGGGAGTGTTAAGACAAATGCTCCCATCAGTCATTCCTCAGAGTGGCCACTTATGCAACTTTAAAACCCGCTGGAGAAGCAGGGACACAAAAGATTAAGCAAATTGAACCCTCATCCCTCGTGGTCCTTCTCACTTTCATGAGGCCTCACCTAGTATCATTTGCTTGTCCTTGTCCACAAGACTGTACTGCAGTATTCCTTATTTGGGGGCCCTGCAAAGTTTAGCTCAAACCCTGATCAGACTTGCTTACCTGTAATTTTCATTGATTAGACCTTGAGTAGCTCAGTTGGCATTGATTAGGGTTGGAGCTAAACCAGTGAAGTGGTGCTCCTGGACCAGATCTGAGGAACCTTCTTAGATGGTGTCTCATTTGTCATTTAAAAATTCTAAAGGGTGTTCACAAGTTCATGTATGTACTTTTGTGCGAACTAACTCATGACATCACCAATGGTGGGACCACAAGGACCCCATTTGATGCCAGTTTCTATTGCATGGACTTTTGGACAGGAGATCATTATGAATGATTAGTGTTGTAGTACTCAAGACTAGACTCAATCCTCTCTAGAGTCAAAGACCGTATTTGCATGGTCTTTATCTCATCATGGACTTGGAAGTATTTGGGTCAAGTTCTGTCTTGAGGATCTGTGCATATTGTGATGCTGACATGAAACTAGACTTCATTTACCTAAGTGGAAAGCATATTTACACTTTCTAAATCATTCAGACCATTTTCAGATCTCTGTCTTGACTCGAACTCGACTCTATTCTGGTCTCGGTCTTGACTTGGACTCGACCCTATTCTGGTATCTGTCAAGACTCAGACTCTACCTACTTAAGTCACGGCACGGATTTGAAATGGGCTGGTCTTGACTACAACGAGATCAAATGAGACACTCTATGGCAAATGAGACATCCTCTATGGTGTGTTCACACTTGCCATGTTTGGTTAGATTAAAACAAACCTGGTGTGATTGCTCTGTTACTGCGGTTTATTTGAATAAGTGTGAACGCTGCCTCCCGAAACCTGGTGTGCACCAAACAAGCGGACCGAGTCCACTGAAAAGATGGGTCTCGGCCCACTTCCAAACAATCTCTGGTGCAGTTCGAATAAAGACATGTAAACAAACCAAAAACCGCAAGATGAGACCCTAAAAATGACAGAATGCTCGAGCATACCTGTTTTTTCTCATCATAGTCGCGATAAGGCCCATCTTAGTTCAGTACAGGTTTCCGAACCGCGTCTCCTCACTGCAGATCTTCGTATGTGTGTCTGACGGAGGGATTCCTGCTGCTGTTTGACTTACAGCAGGTCAAAATACCTTTTAAAAATACCTATTTATACCAGAGTGCACCATTGTTTGTGATGTCCAGTAAGTTCAGTCTCAAAATACGTCATATTTCATAAAAGCCGACCAATCAGGTTGTGAACGTATACCTATCAGTGATGCGCGGGTTGATCCGAAATGAGCGGGTGCCTGCGGTCACCCGCGGTTACCCGCAGTTACGGGTCATCCAAAAATGTTTTTAATGATATTCGGGTCGCGGTCGGTCGGGTCGTTTGAAAAAAGATGCCAATTAAACATTTGTATTTAGTACTAGACACAATTTTTGATGAAATATATAGGCCTACACATTATTGGCTGAATAACTGGCACGAAGATAACACACAAGCTCAGTATAAACAGTTCTCGGTTCTTTAAGTGAATGGAGAACCGCTGTCCCTGTGCGTTCGGTAGTACGCAGTATCTATACGCAGTATCAGCTGCTCGTGCTCATCACTTCTCTCAACAGTGGCACCAACATGTCTCGGTTCAGTGAACTGTTGGAGTTACTGGAGTAAAATATAATTCAGGATATTGATTTATTTCAATTCGTAGGCGACTGTCAGGCATGTCTGAAAGTGAGTAACTTTAGTAACTTGTGGATCAGCACTGACGCAAGACGCGAACTGTTTCGAACGATTCAGTTCGAGTGTACTGGTTCGATCGGTTCACTAAAAAGAACCGGTTCAAAAGAACGATTCGTTCACGAACCGGCCATGTCTATGATCACTACAGTCTGCAGAGAGATGGAGGCGGCAAGAGAAAAGGTGAAGACTGGGGAGTGGAAGCTCCGCAAATACACAAATAGAAAGAGTAAAAGTGTGGGAGACATTTGCTGAAATAATGCAAGATGATGACCAAAGTACTGGCTTTGCCTTTGTTATGTGTATGCCTACGTCTTCTTGCGATGCCGTGTTGTTACACGTCTATGGCCCAATAACGCTCCGATGAGCATTTAAAAAAATGCGGTCAGGAAGCGGGTCGGGTACAATGTTTTTTTTTTTTTTACTTTTTTTGCGGTCCGAGTTGCGGGCGGGTAGCTGAAAACGTCGGTCGGTTGCGGGTTGTTTATACATTGACCCGCGCATCACTGATACCTATACCTTTAGGTATAGGGATCTGAATGTTTAACAGACCAGGTCTATTTTTTTTATTAGATTTGGAGCTAAACTCTGCAGGGTAGGATTTGAGGTGCAGGGGTTCTGAAATCTGGCCCTCAAGATCCATATTCTTGCGGAAAACACGCCTGAACCAGCTAATCAAGGTCTTCCGAATTACTGGAACGTTACAGGCAGTTGTGTTTGATCATGGTTGAAGCTGAACTCTGCAGGAATGTGGACCTCAAGGGCCAGAGTTTACAACCCGAGCTCTGTGTTCTTGTGGATGGACATGCGTAGGTTACAAGAAGACCTCATAAAAAGTGCTATTAGTAAATGCATAATCATTTCAATATCTCAGCCCTGTTTGCTGCAAACAGCAACTGGCGTAGCAATCTAACGTTTTTTTTTTTTGCACTCTTAATTGTCCCTAAACTTACTTTAAAAAAGCTTTAATGTTTGCTACATTATGTATTATCCTTCCCTTTAGTCAGTGGCGGACATGCTGATGTTTGCCCTGCGCACAGCTGTTCCAGATGTACGCTCCATTTCTCTTCTGTATGCTCTTTGCTCCAGTGATATTACTTCACCACCATTACTGATGTACATCTAGTGTCAAACAGATGCTATTTTAATGTTGTTGTTTTTTTATTCTCACAACCTCTCTGGGGAATATTGTCCACATCAGCTCATTCTCTGGTTAGGGACCTGACAAGAATTAGTTAACAGAATATGGGAAATGTGTTTCCTTGTGACATTGTCCTGAGATGTACCTCCTAAACGTCCCTCTCCACAACACCTGAAAATATGTAGTTGGTCAGGGTCAGGCAGCCTCAGCCTCCTTTAGGCTAGATAAAGTAGACTACTCAAAAGCCTTTCTTTAGATGTAGCGCCTGAGAGGTGTGCAATTTCTTGCTTTTCGCTGTGGTTGAGAGAGCATCTCTTTGTGTCTATGAATGTTATTTTTCCTGTATTATTAGAGAGCTGCTTTTGTCTGCATGTCGCTCAGAAGTGTGTGTGTGTGTGTGTGTGTGTGTGTGTTCCCCGTATCTTATCGCTCAAGGGAAATGTTTCTTTCAGATTTTAATCAGCATGTATTGTGCTGGAGTTCATTGTGGAGTCATTGTGTGGCACACTAGAAATAGTTGTCTCTTTAGTAGAGGCTTTAACTGACACTCAATTACAAATTAAAATGTTCTTTATGATTAAGAAAAGCCAGATAGAAGTGTTAGCTGCCTCAAATACATGCTGTCAATATTATTTAACTTTTCATGAAAAAAGGTAGCACCTGAGCAATGTTTGGAGGCCAGATTATTTTTATGTACTGTTTGCGCAACTCAATGCATCCATCATATTAATTGGACTGAGTGCTACTATCACAATATAACAAATGACGTGAATGGACTCCAAGGCATATAATTGATCAAGTGCTGGGTAGGGCTGAGGTCAGATCATAAATCTTGGTTGACTTTTGACAAGCTTGTCTTTTATTACAGGACTCTGCTGTACCAATATAAGAACATGCACTCACCTAAAGGACTATTTGGAATACTAATACTGTGTTTGACCCCCTTTCGCATTCAGAACTGCCTTAATTCTACGTGGCATTGATTCAACAAGGTGCTGAAAGCATTCTTTAGGAATGTTGGCCCATATTGATAGGATAGCATCTTGCAATTGATGGAGATTTGTGGGATGCACATCCAGGGCACGAAGCTCCTGTTCCACCACATCCCAAAGATGCTGTATTGGGTTGAGATCTGGTGACTGTGGGGGCCTGCTGGAAGTAGCCATCAGAGGATGTGGACATGGTGGCCATAAAGGGATGGACATGGTCAGAAACAATGCTCAGGTAGGCCGTGGCATTTAAACGATGCCCAATTGGCACTAAGGGGCCTAAAGTGTGCCAAGAAAACATCCCCCACACCATGACACCACCACCACCAGCCTGCACAGTGGTAACAAGGCATGATGGATCCATGTTCTCATTCTGTTTACGCCAAATTCTGACTCTACCATCTGAATGTCTCAACAGAAATCGAGACTCATCAGAGCAGGCAACATTTTTCCAGTCTTCAACTGTCCAATTTTGGTGAGCTCTTGCAAGTTGTAGCCTCTTTTTCCTATTTGTAGTGGAGATGAGTGGTACCCGGTGGGGTCTTCTGCTGTTGTAGCCCATCCGCCTCAAGGTTGTGTGTGTTGTGTGGCTTCACAAATGCTTTGCTGCATACCTCGGTTGTAACGAGTGGTTATTTCAGTCAAAGTTGCTCTTCTATCAGCTTGAATCAGTCGGTCCATTCTCCTCTGACCTCTAGCATCAACAAGGCATTTTTTCCCACAGGACTGCCACATACTGGATGTTTTTCCCTTTTCACACCATTCTTTATAAACCCTAGAAATGGTTGTGTGTGAAAATCCCTGTAATTGAGCAGATTGTGAAATACTCAGACCGGCCCGTCTGGCACCACAAACGTGCCACAGTCAAAATTGCTTAAATCACCTTTCTTTCCCATCCTGACATTCAGTTTAGAGTTCAGGAGATTGTCTTGACCATCTCAGGACCACACCCCTAAATGCATTGAAGAAACTGCCATGTGTTTGGTTGAGTAGATAATTGCATTAATGAGAAATTGAACAGGTGTTAACGTTCCTAATAATCCTTTAGGTGAGTGTATTATACAGTTTATGTAAAAATTATACAATAGCACAGGGATTCCCTGTCACACTCTTTTGACTTAAAATGTTTACTTGATATATCAACTGAGAAAATACTCAGCAATGGTTTTGCCATGAATTTGTACATTATTTTTCATTTTTTAGCTTTTCATCAACTCACAAACCCCTTGAAATTCCTTTAGAAACCCGTAATAAGTGATAGTTAATCACCCAGTAAATGAAAACTCCCCTCATGTCATTTCAAACAGGAGAAGTATAACATGACAAAACTCTTCAAAACAATTCAGGAAAATATTGTTATAAAAAATAATATTTTTTTCAGTGTAATTAGTTAAATGTATCTGTCTAATGTATTCATCCAAATTGAGATCCAAGAAAGGTTTGTGCATCTAAAAATGTAGAATTCTTTCTTGTATGATTACTAAATATCTTATCTTATATTCATCAAAGTCCTTAGACAAGAACGGGTATTGTTCAAAATTCTTGTAAGCCTGTAACTTTGATGAGCGGTTTGATCCGCTTCAAATGTTGACTACTGTATGTTAACTTTTTGTCTTTTGCAATTTACTTTAATTTACTTAGTCTTGCTGCTGACATGACATTAAACGAAACGAACAAACAATCTGATTGCTATTAAGTATGTTTTCATTGTATGAAAAAGGATTAGCACGAACATAGTGCTAAATTTATCCTTTTGTGCTCCACAAGAAGAAAGTAAGTCATATGGGTTTGAAATGAGAGAATTTTAATTTCTGGGTGAATTATTCCTTTAAGTGGCTAGGGATTAGGGATGCGTGCAGGCACAAACAAAATAACCAATTAGTTTTTGCAGTGTTATTAAGAAACCGCCCCCCTCTCATTTTCAGAGTAACTGTGTGCACTTCATTAGACCGTTTGAATATTTACTTAAATATAGTAAAAAGTAATTTTAGGCATGATTATTGTGCAATTGCCCGTTTGAGAAAGCAACTGTTGCCAGTTTTCCCAAAATTATTAGCAAGGAAGTATTGGTATAGTGTGTTTGCGTCTCTGTAGAGCCCAAAGGCTTTTATGAGTTTTTAATGTTTTTTCCTCTTTCCTGTAGCTATAGCAAGTCAACGGTGTTATCAAACCCAGTGCTCGACTCCTTTCATGTGGCGATGTTTACACTTTACATGCTCGCTGCTGGTACTCCCTCAAGTGGAAAAGAGTTTCACAAATGAAAAAGCACATGAAATAGCATATAAATACGACACAGGGAACGATCGACTTTTGGGTGAGCATTATCCCTGCTGTGAGACATAGCAAGACCACAGGGATGCTTTAGGAACAGTTTATCCTTGTGACATTACAAACCTGTGACATTATATTCCTACTTTCGTGTGCTCTTTGGAGCTTGGCAGTATAAATTACTATCCACTTCTTGTATGGAAAAGGCAGCTTGTGTGCTTAATTGTAGTTAATGTGCACTTGTAATGTTCAAATCTTACAATATAAATACACTCTTTGATCATCGGTCTGAATCAGATCCCAAGTCTTTGACAAAAACACGATTTTCTCAGCTTTTTTGCTCAAAATTTTACTCTTATAATGAAACTTACCCATATTCAAGTGATGATAAAAAGGAATGCATTAAGCTAAAATATATATATTTTTTGTTTGTTTAAAGCTGCAGTCTGTAGCTTTTTTGGGGGTTAAAAATGATCCAAAATAAATATTTGAGAAAATACATAACCATACACTGTTCGAAACTCGATTCAAAGCGGTAAGCTTGTAATAATGTTTTTAATTCCAGTGGTACTGGTGAATTTCAGCAGGAGATTCGAGCATTTCTTTGCGTCACTACGTCACATCTGTACACATAAAGAAGAGTCTCGGCTAGTCGGCTGTGTGTGGATGTTGTAGGTGGAGATGTACTGTATACCCTTTTCTCACAGCACTTGATATAATTAAAAATCACTTTGATGGCGGATCCAGAAAGGTTCAGAAACTACAATAACCCGCTGTAACTGGAGATTCACCCGATGTATAGTGCAAAAGAATTTTGTGGACTTCGGAGTGGCTACAGAAAAAAAGACCCATGATCTGGTGTTAGAACCAGAACAAAAGTGGATGTTACTTACTTGTTCAGGTGACATTTTCCAGTGAAAATTATTATGTTGCTCATACTTCCAAAAATAATAATTCTGAATGGCAGTATCCACACCTGTGCGGTGACTGACAGCCTCACACTCTCCTCAAACATCGTGTTCATCCACGCTGGGCCGTGTCGAGGGTGCCAAAGCACAACTCACATAAAGTTAATAATTCTGCGAATGACTGCAATTGCAGATTTTGAACAGAGATGGCGACAAAGAGGGAAAAACGCCGGACTGCAGCTTTAAAAGCAGAGGGTTGGTTTCTTCTTTTGATATTACATGTTCAGCTGGCAACTTTTTTTGTCAAAACCGTTGTCGGTGAAAGAGTTAAAGGAATAGTTCACGTAAAAATGAAAATTCTGTCGTCATTTATTCACCAGTAAAAACATTTTAGGGGAACTATCCCTTTAAATGGATGATATAGAAGTTTCTAAAGAAATAGGCCTACGTGTACTTCTTTTTCACAGGGGTCATTTCCACTTTTTGGGATAAATGTGTCTTAAAGGATGCACGAGTAGACGGATGGTGAAATACTGATAAAGCTTGACATAATATTGGAGATTTTATATGTGAACTTTGGCAATATTTATCACAAGGTATCTAATGATTTCGTTTTTGAGAAGAACATGAGGATGATGTAACAGGAACAGACAGACATGGTCTAGTTTGGTAAGATTGTGAGTCTTGTAGAGATGAGATCGTTGTGCAATTAATGATAGTTGCATCATCTGTCACGGTCTACCCAAACAAGTGGCTGGATGATTTTGTGATCTCCAGGACATGCATCTTGTTATACCCAATGTCAATTCATATTCAAATATTTTGTTTGTAATATACTTTGTTTGTTTCGTAAGTATTGCAAGCAAGTTTCCATGACATGTTGTTTCCCATTCTAGCAGAGAACCTATTTTGCCATTAAGGTGACATGACTCACACTTTCACATGAAATATAACTGTGGGTAAATGTGAAATCGATGCCATCACAATGATAGACTGACGTGCAACAAAGTCTCATTCAAACACCAGTTGGCACAGCTGTGACCCAGCAGACGGGCATTAGTTTATGATGTATATAAGAGTTAAGTCTGGTTTTGGGTTTTCTTGGCCTATAGTTTCCTGTCAATTTTATTTTGTCCTGTCTATTAATGAACAGCCAAAAAAGTTGTGTGGATGTCTCCTTTACTTGCAATTTTTTTGACTGAGCTCAAATAAAACTCTTGAATACCTTTTCAAAGATTTAATGATTTATGATCCTCGGAAACTTTCACAAAGCAGCTACTAGCTCCTCTGACGTGCATTTTATCAACCTCATTTGTGTGAGTTTATAGCCAATAGACCTTAGTCAGTGAACTTCACACTTCAGCATACTTTTACAAGGAGTATTACAAAAATATTTGTAAAAATACTTATTACAAAAATAATAAACTTTAACATAGTATAAGGTTCATCTGAATGTAATATTTTCAGACACTTAAATGCATGTTACTTGCACTTAAATGAAAATGTATTGTATAAAAATTATTTTGAAGTTCCCCTTTAGACATTCTGTTGACTTTATGTAGGGTAAGTGTACATATTGAGCCCACAAAAATCTAAGTCTTGTTTTTTTTCATAGATATTGACATAGTTTATAAGAAAAATCATTTGTTAAAATGCTAGATTTATATCTCATTTGAAAGTGTATTAATTAGTTAATGTACTATTTAGAATGTAAATTAATATAATTTAGGAATAAAGTCAGAAGTCTGGCATTGTTTTTAAAAAGTAAAACATCAATATATGTATTCAGTGACAGAGAAGTAAAGTCCTCGTAAAGGCAATTCTAAAAAAAAAATCTAAACACATTATAAATGTTAGAAATATTTTGCTAAAAAATATTACAAAGACTGTGAACTGTGAAGTACTGAATTGCGGAGTTAGACCGTTAACCAGTTTTTCACCATTGCTATTTTTCTGGATTTTTTGGACGGGGCTAAAACGGGGCTCGACGACGCATTGAGGCCACTGAGGCTTAGTGAATTCGCTTCAGTTTGGCGATGTCAATTGCGAGTTACTGTCAGTAGTACTATTAGTTACTACCATAGACATCATATAGATCACTATGGTTACTACAGCCTACATTTTGCTAGCTAGCTTTGCCTTCGACATGCTATTACCTGGATGCGATCATGTACAAAACAGATCGAATTTCTTTATTTAAATTTCCTATAAACTATCACATCAAGAAGAGGTGGGTTAATTTTGTGAAGAGCCAACCTTGATGGAGAGCTGAGGATCACCACCAATAACCCCCGCCTCTGTAGTGATCATTTTACACGCGGTAGTTTTATAAACTTTCGTCAGAGACAACTGGGATTCACTAACCCAATCTCATGGGAAGTCGTACGAATTTTACAAGGTGGCTAATTCGTAACAATTCATACGACCTCACTCGTACGAATTAGTACGATTTTACTAAATCGTACATATTTTACAAATTGGCCAATTCGTATGAATTCGTACGAATGACCTACCCCTTACCCCGCCTAGGGTTGGGTATCGAGAATCGAGTATCGATTGGAACCGAGACTAACTTTTCGTTTTTTTCCGGAATCGTTCAAAAGTTAAAATTTCGATTCCTAGTTTCGATATTCACAGTCCGCCGAGCGGAAGAAGAAACCGCTGAACAACACCAACGAAGAAGCGTCTACCGGAAGTGTTGGCATAACCACGCAAGTCGAACATGAGTAACTTACGTCGGCGATCCAAAGTGTGGCTTCACTTTTCTAAAAATAACAAAATCAACAAAAGGAGTATTTTTACAGAAGGAGTATTTCCTTCAGAAAGGATTATTTCCTTCAGAAAGGCCATTGGTTAGCAAGGTTAGCTAAACTTTTTTGACCCTGCCTCTTAAAAGAATCGGAATCGAGAATCGTTAGGAACCGGAATCGAAACTCGGAATCGGAATCAGAATCGTTCAAATTCAAACGATACCCAACCCTAACCCCGCCCCTAAACCTAACCATCACGTGATTTAGACAAATCGTACGAATTAGCCACTTTTTAATCACCCGTACGAATTCGTACGAATTGGTCGTGAGATAGGGTAGGATTCACTGATAATCCACTGTTACAGGTGAATGGGGCCGAACCGACTATCTCCCGCCTTGGCCTTCATCTCCCCGTCCTGAAAGCAGTTTCACCTAATACCAGCGTCGTCAACTTTCCTACGAATGGGCGTATTTTCAGCGCAGCCAACTGACACGCCCCCAGCGTTTGAGAGCAGAGAATAATGCTCTTTTTTGTGACAAGCTCAGAATACATACTTAATTTTGACTTTACAGGGACTCAGGACTGTGGGGAAAATATTTAATGAAGCGTCTGTCACCTTATATTAGACACTGGATCACTGGTTCATTAAAACTGTTGTTCAATGGTGACTGTGCTTTCCTTGGTCTTTGGTCCAATTACTTTTAAGAGCTAATTAGCAACGAATACATTCGGATTATAATGGTCAGAATATGTACAAACAAAATGGTATGTATGAGAAAGTGTATGAAAAGCAGTTTTCTTGTACCATACAGAGAAAAGAGAGCATGTTTCACTAACTAGTTGTTCAGATCGGTTCTGTACATACAAAGAATTATTGTAGGATATTTCAGTAGTTAATTCGGTTGTAGACTGCAGTTGTCATTCCTGTAAATTAACTCGTATGGCTGCATTATTACTGACTTGGATTAACTTAGCTCAAATAATGTGTCAAACCAAGCTTAAGTGAAAATATAACTGGAACGTATAATGCATACATTTTTCAATTGTAGTCTTTTTTAAAAAGGTGTGCGATGTAGTGTTCAATACGGTTTTCCGCGGAAGAGATACACAATACCAGCTTTCTCGCTCTCTCATATCTCCGACAGCAAGTTGACACATAAACCTGCCTCCCTTCACTCACTCGTTTCTTTTGTACAATATGAGTTCAATATGATATGATTATTGTTGCTGTTACAGGGCTCAAATTTCGCCATGCATGAGATTGTACGTATTGTGCGTAATTTTACTCCTTCCCGCAGTTTTTTGGAAATAACTTTACAACTCGCTCTAAACTCGATCAGGGCGGTTCTATGTTAAAACGTCCGTGTCTGTCAACATTGGTGGGCGGGGCCTATGGCTGTAGTGACTGAAAAGCCATGGACAGGGTTATTTTTGCGGTTGACTTTGTTGCATATGCGTTGTAGGAGTTTCTCTTTCAGACGCAAAGCTTATGGGAGGATAAATGAGAGTATTTAAATGAGAAAATGGGAGTAGTTGGGGTCAGATTACTGGTATTTACGCCATATTTTTTTCCCGCCGCTTTTTATCTGTAATTATGAAAAGAGACTCTTCTGATGCATTGTGGTCGTGAAATTAATAAAAGCATGATAATAGTCATTAAAATAATGTCGCAATGCAAAAAAAAAATCAGTAATTCTAAAATATCGTTTGTAAATGGAAATATAATATTATGGTAATCTCGTGCACAATGATTTTGCTGCACTTGTGTTTTGTGAGCACAAAACCTGTCATCGTTCCTGTAATTCGTGATGAAGTATTGTTAAGGTGGTCCTCACAATGGCCAAAATGATGATACGTTGTGCATTTGGACACGTATTAATGTACTACTGATTTTCCCACCACAATCACGACACTTACGGTAGGTAAGATTGTGTGCAAAGACCATTATTTCCAAGGTGCTCATAATGAATCAAGTACTCCACGACCATGAAACTTGATTATTACAACTAGATGTGTGTGTGATGGGAAACCCGGAGAAACCTCTGTCGCCATAGCAACACACCACTAGGTCTGACGGGGTTCTCGCTGTGAGGAGAGGATTTGTAAGGGTTAACCACCACGTGGGGTCCGGGTCCCCTTTTCCGGACTGTTAATTCACATTATCTCTTTTTCCGTGAGTGCGAGTACGAGAAATGGACAGATCACACATTCTCTTCTTTTATTCCCGTTGTCATGACATGACTCACAGGATATTAATCGTCCCTCCATGTTTCTGTCCAATTAAGCAGAGCTCTGTGGAAATGAGGCTGGCTCCAGAGATCTGAGAGGAAGTCTTTAAAAAGACCGGAGTGATCTGGCTCACTCTGATCTGGTCTGTGGCTAATGCCTCTTTATGAGTCCCTGGATAGTTGGAGCCCAGGAAACTGATTAAAACGGGACTGGAAACGTGCCAGAGTACAATGAACTTGATGCGTGTGACATTCTCCCATGAGTGACCTTTAAAGGAACATAATTGTTATTTACAACTTAATGTGTGTGGACAGCTACTGTGGTGTGATGTCAATAACCACAGACGATTATATTGACTCGGCATTCAGTGTCTATAAATGTACTGGAAACACGTTCACAGTACACTCACTGAAAGACAGTTAAGAACCTTTAAAGGGATACTCCACCGTTTGTTTGTTTTTTCATATTAAACTATGTTATTCTCTTAACAAAGACGAGTTGATAGATAGATACGTATTCTTGGCCCATGTTGAATGAACTTGGCTAGTTAAGTGCTATCAAAGTGCTCAAAGCGATTGAGTGCACTCACTGAGACGACAGGGTTAAGGGAATAGTTAAGGGAATAACATAGTTTAATATGAAAAAACGTTGGAGTATCACTTTAAATAAAGAAATAGAATATCTATATAACCATAAGACTGAAACATTGCAAGTTACCTTTGAATAATGGCATAAAGGTTCTGACACACCAAACTAACACTCGGCCATTGTTGAGCGTCAGCCGGGCCAGTTTTTGAGGTGTGTTCCTCACCGCAGCCACTAGTCGAATCTTGTTGGGGGCTCTTTGAGCATGTTGAATGTTGAGCATGGTGACAAAGGGCCAATCCCAATTCTACCCCTTACCCCTTCACTTTCCCCTTCCCCTCCGTTTTGCGCGTCCACGTGAAGGGGTAGGGCTGTCCCAATTCTCTTTTGGTTGGAGGGGGAGGGCTAGGGGGAAGGGCCAGATAGCCCTTCAAACAAAGATTTTTCGGGAGCCCACTTCAAACGAAGGGGAATGAGAAGTGTCACTGCTAACCCACATTGTACGTCTCCTCTCCCCGAACAAAGCACACAAGCTAGTCGTCACTTAAAGATCGTATTTACGAGTTGAACGCACATGAACGCCGCACAATTTAACATTTAACATAGTAAATAAATAAATGAAATGTGTTTATACAACACCGTTTTACAAGTAACTTAGAGCTTCTAACGTTACAGATTTGTGGTTAGCCTTTTTGTTAAAATTGCAACTAAATGTTTTGCAGCAATCATACATACCATAAACTGATCCACCAGCAAACTTGGGCGTCGAAGATATCGTCGTCTCCGTTGTTTCCTGCGAACTTCACAAGAAAAATGCAAGAAAATAGCTGTAACCCACGCGACTGAGATAACTGCAGCTGTCGACGGCATCTTGGAAGTTGTGATAAACATCGGCGCATCTCCTGTGACGTAGGCGCTAGCGACGACTTATAATGACGTTTAACGGAGGCGTAGTGGTGTCCCATTTCTTAGGGGAATATTTTCACCCCTACGCATTGCCACTCTGTTTCAAGGGTCAAGGGGAAGGCGAAGGGGTAGGGCTAGGGGAAAGTGAAGGGGTAAGGGGTAGAATTGGGATTGGCCCAAAATGCCAGACCAATCATTTAAGAGCCGTTTACACGACACCGCTTTAAACTAAAAACGTTAAACTTTGAATGTGTTTTGGCCATTCGTTTACACGACAACGACGTTTTGGGAGCCTGAAAACGCAAAGTTTTGAAAATGGGTTTCAAATTGCACGTTTTTGAAAACCGTCTCCATGTAAACAACATAAAAACGTGAATCTCTGAAGACAATCACGTCATGGACATGTGTATTGCGTGTTCAGTCTAGTGCGTTTCATGGCAATTTAATGGCCTGGCAAGAGAATGCAGCGTTTTTAGTCGTTTTCATAGTTTGGACAATGGTGTCGTTTGTACATGGAAAACTCAAAGGAAAAACATCTCCGTTTTAAGCAAACCGCCATGATGTAAATGCACCCTTAGTCTGCATAAACCACACCCCTTTCTTAATAGACTGCAAGCTCACGTTTAGATCTGCCTTTATCCAATCAACAACCAGCAGACAGATTTGAACTGAATCTAATGTTTTTTCTTTGGAAGATAGTAGCCAAGCTAAAACACTATTGCTTTCTATTTGTGCCCATGCATGAATTCCAGGGTGGGATATGGAAGTAATTTGATTTACCATAAATCAAATTTGCCGTCTATAATCAAGTCAACCACATCTTGACTTGTAAATAGACAGGCAAATAGTCAGAGGAATTGTAGTTTACATCATTAAACTTTTGTTTGCAGCTTTTTTACCATATACAGTATGAAATTTGAGCTAAACTTGAATGAAAGACATTTTTCCATCTTTTGAATGTGAATTTTGATGTTAACCCAGATATCAAACAATCAAACATTAAGTCAACGTTGGCATACCAACATTCATTGTTTTCTGTATGGAACATTGCGCTAACCACGACAAAGTCAAGGGTTCGAGTCCTTAACTATTCCTTAAATTCATTGCAGTTTGCTAAATATGAACACATAAATGCCATCGAAATAATCATAATCTGCTGTTGAATTGACATAATTCTCAGTTAACGATGAAACAACTCTGAAATTTAACCCCTTAACTGTCACCGTCCCGGTACCGGGACGCCTAAATTTACTTCACTATATTTCTGTTAAATCCTAATCTAATTATGACAAATTATATATCGTTGGAAAGGTATAAGACTTCTAAATAGATATTCTACCCCTGTTTTGTGTTAAATTATGTAGGAAGAGTAATTGATTAATTTATGACAAGAGTGCACCTCAAAAAATCTGCATCATAGCAGGAGTTTTCACCTTTGTCACAAAAAGTCGATGCACCCCCTTTTAATCATTAAAACTTCTGTTTTTATGCTAAAAGTTCATAATAAAACATATAATCTAGTATTTTTCAATAAAAAATAAAACGTATAGTATAATATTATCCTCTAAAAATGATAATATTTATATTTATTATCCTCTAAAATATAATAATATTTTTTATTTTTTATATTTTTTATTATATCACATATTTTAGTAGTTATCATAAATTAGGTATCATTTGAAAGCTTATAAACTCAGAATTCATCGTGTGAAAACTGTTTTATAATTGAATGTTGCATTACCATAGAAACGGTACTTATTTTATCAGGCTCCTCCCCTTTTGGGCATCATTTTATTTCATAATTTATGATAAAAAACTTTTCTAATCTTGACAAAACTGATATGGTCAGAAAGGTCAGAGTCTCAAGGTTCCAAATTTTGTGACAGAATTGATATTTGGACAGAAATGTATTAATTTGTTAAGGCAGAATGTATACAACTAAATTCAATGGAATTCAATGGTACCCGGTGGCTATTTTTGGTACTACGCCTAAACAAAATCTCATGGGAACTTCAATTTTTGTGATATCAACTTCAAATTTGGAACATAACTTGATAAGATTTATGGCTTTGATTTTATAGAAATTTTAGAGTAAAAAATATTTAGTAAAATATATATTTTATATAAAATAAAAAATATATAGTAGCTACAGTATATTTGATTTACTGTAAATTTAAACTTCCATAACTTTGTCATACTTTCATTTTTTGAATTGTTTTCACTTCAGCAATAATCTGCTGAGTGTTTTCTTTAAAAGAAGACCAAACTTGGGTATGTATTCCAAAGCATTCTTAAATTACAACCATTTAAGTTTGAATAGTTGATTTTAACCCCCATTCTCAAAAAGGGGGGTGACAGCTAAGGGGTTAAATCTCAACCAAAATTAAAAAACGTGCTATCCTCAACGATGGCTCAAACTTAATATTTCTAGCACTTCTCGTGTTTATTCCCTCTTTAAGAAGAATCACTTGTTGCGTTCCTCAATTTGAAAGACGCTTTGGATAAAAGCCTCTGCTAAATGAATAAATGCAAACATTTTTACCGTGGAATCCATTTAAGTGCTCTACCAAACACAAGAGCTTCCCGTTTTTTGCTTTCAAACCATCTAGTGATCATTTGTGCTAGTAAACACATTTGAATTCCTGTTTGGAAATGATTGGCCGTGGTTATTGGCATCTTGCCGCTGCAGATGCCGGACAGGCGTCGAGTCGAACACGAGCTGGAATATTCCTCTACGGTCAGTTCCAGATCTCTGTTTGTAGAGCGTGGACTGGAATGAAAAGCACCAGAGAATTGGCTCCTCCTGTTGCGTTCTCCCTCGCTGTGGAAGTCATTTATAATTCTGAATGGCGAGGTCAACCACAGCCGCCTTGCGCACAAATGGCAACATCATTTCCTTCTAAAGCTGTTAGAGTTTAATATAGCAGCAGCACTTTCTATCTCTCGTCTAATTGCTTTTTATTATTATTACGGCGATGGCAATAAGTCTAACTTTCTTGCCTCCTCTCTCATACATGTCCTCATTATCTGTCCTTCCCCCTTCCCTCTCCTCTCCAACCAAACATCATCATTCCTTTTAGAGTGCAGGTAGAGTTCTATGTGAATGAAAACACTTTCAAGGAACGTCTGAAGCTGTTCTTCATCAAAAACCAAAGATCCAGTGAGTTCTCGGCCAGACCGAGGGGCGACTCTAATTGTGGCTTTCCTTGTCCTGTGAGGTGGTAGTTTGTTTTTGCTTGACCCCTGTGAGTGGCTCTGTGGAGCTGGTGCTGGGTAATTGGTTGGTCTTGTATTTGTCAATGGCCGTTTGATGTGCTGTCCTCTAGCTGTCGTGTCCCGTCCGTGAGTATTGGGCTTGGTGTGACTGTTGCTTGTGTAGCTCTTTTGTAACGCTTTGGTGACAGACTCACGCTCTTGTGTGCAGGTTTGAGAGTGCGACTCTTCAACTTCTTCCTGAAGGTTGTGAGCTGCCTGCTCTACATCGTACGAGTCCTGCTGGATGACCCGCGGGAGGAGAGAGATTGGTGAGACACTGCCAAATGGGACGGAAGATGCTTTTGCTCGACGTGAAAGCTATTTTAGTAGACAGAACAACTATTCAGCTTGTTAAAGGGCACCTATTATGGCATTAACATGTTCCTAATATTGTTTTGGGAGACAAAAAAACACTTTTGAAAACAACACAGGATGTTTTCGTTCACTTGATCTATGTTACACACTACATGACAGGTAATTTTCAAAATTCCATAATAGGTGCCCTTTAATATATTTTGTTTTGGACATATTCTAAAAGTGCCTCATATTAACAAAATTTCACCTAAATTTGATGTACAAAAAACGTTTTTTTGGTTGCTAACAGTGTTGTAGTCGAGACCACCTCACTCGAGTCCGAGTCGACACCGAGACCAGAGAGAGTCGAGTCCGAGTCAAGACCGAGTCCATAGAGAGTCGAGTCCGAGTCGAGTCCGAGACTAGAGACGGTCGAGTCCGAGTCGAGACCGAGACCGAGACCAGTGAGGGTTGATTACCTAATTTACTTTTATTTACTTAGAGAAATCCTTTTTTTTTTTTTTTTTTTTTTTACTGAATTTACTTAGAGTTTAAAAAATATGATCAGTTAGGGTAAAAAGGCCACATAGTAGGTGGTGTTAAAAGCAATTTTATTACAATTTGTCATGCGCAGTTGCGCACTAGAAAATCACCAATCACTGGGCGTGTCAATCAATTTAAAGAAATATTTTATTAACATACGTTAATAATCATGAAAAATATTTTTAATTGAACTCGAGTGGACTCGGGAATAATTCCGAGTCCTAAAAAAAAAAATGTTCGAGTACGAGTCAATTCCGAGTCCAAATGGACACGAGTCCATGACAAGACCAAGACCATTAAAATATGGTCTCGAGACCGAGTCCGAGACGAGTCCGAGTCTCGAGTACTACAACACTGGTTGCTAAGCTTAGCTAGGGTGACCATATTTTGATTACCAAAAACCAGGACACTCGGCCCGGCAAAAGATTGGCCTACTCAAATGATACTCGAAGTTTACTCAAAGATACCTTATTAATTTCAATACATTTAAAGTAGGTTATGCCTCCTCTGTATGGATAGAAAATGGTATATGAAAACAGGACAGTTGGTCACCCTAGCTTAGCTTAGCTTAGCAACATGCTAACTTCACACTCAGCAATTATTTGATTGTTTTTTTTTTAAGAAAGTTAAAGTAGAATTGAACTTTATGAACATTGATTCTCCTGATACGTTTGGAAACAGCGGTCGAGTAGGAACAACAATCTTTAATCTTTAAGGTCGCGTTTAATCGCTTGAGGACAAGGTCACTGACTAGTTGTACTGTTGCTTTTGCTAGTAGGTGTTCCTGCTCAACTGCAGCCATATAAGTCAAATATCTGTCCTCATTTCCATTGGTAGCCACTACATGACATCACTTCTCATTTGCATAAAATTGAACTTTGTCGCATCACCAGAAGAGGTTGTCACTCAGGGCACTGGGAATCACTGGGAGAGTGAAGAAGATAGACAGGTATATACAAAGAAACAAGTCAGAGTCTGAGTGTAAATAAAAAACAAACAAATAAATAAATAAAACACATATTTTCTGCCAAAGTGCTAAGGAACAAGCTGATGCCAAAGAGATGCAAGTGAACGACAGGACCAGAGAAGGACGGTCAAGAGTGAAAATCTATTTTCAGTTCAGAGAAGAGTTCATGTGGTGTTGGAGAGGGAGTGTGTGGGTAGACAAAGGGAAAGTGAGATCTGGAGAAGACTGAAGTGCCTTTGGACAGTCAATGCATTAAAAAGCTAGTCGTTGGAACTCTTTTCTGTGTGTTTTTCCTTTCTCTGCAGTCCTGGCTGTCTCAGACAGAATGTCTCTGCCCACAACAGAAGCCATTTCGACTGGTAAGTATTATTCAGGCTCTTGACTCTGGAATGAGAAATATACATGGCGGCCGAGGGCCAGATGCGCACAAAAATATAGCCATTTTAATAGAGAAAAGCTGAAGAAAATCAATACAAATTTAAAAAATGTGAATCTCCACTTTTGAATATGTTTATCAGGAACTTTGCTGCTCATCTCTTCTGATTTTTTTTATATTTAGCTTAATATGGGCTATATGCACGCATAAGTTCCGCATTTGACGTAAGGATGCTCGTCCATTTGCGCTTGTGTAGATTAAAGCGGAGGAAAACCGGAGGAAAACGGGATTATGGCAGAGTCTTCAATATTTACTGTCCTCCCGTCTTTGAAACGAAACGTACATACGTTTAGATGTAATTTTATATATAGTTATGTTTATTTAATATAATTTTAAAAAGAAGCATAAACACAACGAGGGGTGTCTGTTTTATCTGTTTTTGTGACTAACGTTTCTTTATTATAACCATGGAGTATAAAATTCAGTATAAATTCTCGGTATTAGCATTGGACTCTACGATCGGCGGAAGTTATCGAGCATCCTTAATCCTTCACCGGAAATAACGCCGTGCATAGAGCCCATACCCTTGTGAAAAAGAAGTGTGCTCTGAATGTCCAAATCCTTTAAAATACAAATATGTCCAAATACTTCAAATCATATATATATATATGTGTGTGTGTGTTTAAAAAAACTACTTGCAGATAATATTAATGTAAGACTAAGCCACTTATTTGCTGTTTCTTAACACATTCTCTTTGTGATCATGTAAAATTAAAAGTTATATTTTAAAGCACACATTAAATCATTGTTTTAAAGTCCCCCTGATTGAAAATCAAGCTTATAATGTTGTTTATATGTCTATGTGGTGTTTTTATGTCAACACCATGCAGTGAACCAAAGACAGTCTGAAAAAAACTTGGTTTGAAATCGCTGGTGTTTCTGACGTCACAAAGTACCTTGTAACCAATCAGGTCAACGAGTGGATCTCTGGGCTGGTGTGAGTGGAGGCGGGGCTAATTTAAATATTCATAGAACCGTGAATACTAAATGAGACGAGTGTAGAGTTATATTCAAGACATTTTAAGGCATGAAAAAAAATGTCGGAAATTTTTTTCAAATATGTAATTTTGGTGATCAAAGTTGAGTTTTAAGGGATACACTTATTGGCTACAGGTGGAGTTTAATAAACTTGTCATGATTTAAAGAAGTACACTGATTTGGATGTTGATGAAAAGTGCTTGATTATAAAATTGTTGTGTGTTATTCAATATTACATTTAAAGTTTATAGGCTGTCATTTAAATGTAAACTTCATCGCTGCAAATGTGTGATTACAAATATTTAAATACATGAAATAGAAGTTTCAATTCAACATTGAAGTATATTTTAGTTTAGCATAAATGTTTGTTACTGTACATTCGCCCGTATACTTGAACCATATTTCAAAGACAACATTATAAAGATGTAAATAAGTCTTACTCGCACTCTAAAAGTTCAGCTAATACTATATAATATAAATGTAAACTATAAATCATTTTCTTTTATTGCATAACCTTGGAGTTAAAGGAATAGTTAAAAATGAAAATCCTGTCTTCATTTACTCATCCTCAAGTTGTTCCAAACCTGTATGAATTTCTTTCTGTTGAACAGAAAAGAAGATATTTTGAAGAATGCCGGTAACCAGACAGTTGATGGACCCCATTGACTTCCATAGTATTTTTTTTCCCCTACAATTGAAGTCAATGGGGTCCATCAACTGTCTGGTTACTGATAACCATACAGGTTTGGAACAACTTGAGGGTAAATGATGAAGTCAATTATTGCTTTTAGTCTCTGAAAACATTACATTCTGTTCACACTTGAGTATATTTTTTTAATGAACAATATTTCCGTAAGTACATTTTTAAAGGCATTTCTTTTTAACAAGGGTAAAGCTGCTGTGGGACTCCAAACCACTCAGTTAAAGGAGTAGTTCACTTTTTTTAAAAACTTTTGCTGATAATTTACTCACCCCCATGTCTTCCAAGATGTCCATGTCTTTCTTTCTTCAGTCGAAAAGAAATTAAGATTTTTGAGGAAAACATTCCAGGATTTTCTCCATAATCCACTTTACTGGTAACCAAACGGTTCAAGGTCCAAAAGACACATTCAGTACAAACTGTTCAAAGGGCTTTAAACGATTCCAGACGATGAATAAGGGTCTTATCAAGCGAAACGATCGCTCATTTAAAAAAAAAAAAAAAAAAAAGTTTGAGTTTTATAAGCTCAAATGGTCGCCTTGCTCTGTTCTGTGATGCACGTTCGTGACTCTCCTGTTCGAACTTGTTCATCAAAATGAACAAATCTTTTCCTTAGTCAATTCATTCATTTCGTTCGTTGAATGAACCAAATGACACGGAAAAAGATTTGTTCATTTTGATGAACGAGTTCGAACAGGAGAGTCACGAACGTGCATCACAGAACAGAGCAAGGCGACCATTTGAGCTTATAAAACTTAAACTTTGTTGTTGTTTTTTTTTTAAATGAGCAATCGTTCCGCTTGATAAGACCGTTATTCATTGTCTGAAATCGTTTAAAGCCCTTTGAACAGTTTGCACTGAAACTGTCTTTTGGACCTTGAACCGTTGGTTCCCAGTAAAGCGCATTATATGGAGAAAAATCCTGAAATGTTTTAATCAAAAACCTTAATTTCTTTTGGACTGAAGAAAGAAAGACATGGACATCTTGGATGACGTGGGGTGAGTAAATTATCAGCAAACGTTTTGTTTTTGTTTTTTTTAAAGTGAACTACTCCTTTAATGAAGCACGAGCAGAATGGTTTTTAACCGACTGTGATGTTGTGCTGGGTGTAGCCCCGCCCACAATCAAATCTGATTGGTCTAAAATTGAACTGTATGTTAAATATCCAACATGTTGTGACTGTCTGTGATTCAAAAATACTTTTTTTTTTTGCTAGAAATAAATTGTGTTGTGTACAGTTAGACTGTTTTATGACATGCCAGCAGTAGAATTGATTTATTGACTTCAGGAGAGTGCACAAGAAGTCTCCCTGACCTGTTTAACAAGGCGGTCAGGTTTTTGCTATTTATTAAGAGTCAAAACTGCTAGCACTAGTCTGTAAGCATTTAATGGTGTGTGTCTGACAGGATGCCACTCTGCTCATTACTTTAATGCAGAATACACACAAGCCAGCTTTGATTTCTTAATTTGAAACGAAAATGTCTGTATGAATCTGTTTATTGCTCAGGCATTGTAAATAGATTGGATTCTGTAATTGGTGTGTTTGTTTGACATGTGTGGGGGAAAAGTGTTCAATTATTGGCCTGCCCTTATCCGAGCGTCTCTAATTTGTAATTTCCCTTTCATTCTTTATCTCATTTTGTCATTATAATGGCTTCCTGTCATCAGGTCCCTCATAATTTGGGTGAACAGGCCTCTGCCACTTTGGGCTCTTCAGGTCAGAACAAACTCATTAACACACACACACACACACATACACTTGTGTTTCTTCTACAGGCTCTTTTGTCCTTTGTGTGCATTGCCCCATTCATTTTCAGATTCACAGTCTCTCTTCTATTCACAAATTTTGAATCCATCATTTATTTGATTAAAACTAGCTCATTTGCTACTGATACAGCAGGAACCAATCAGCCTGTGCCGTCAGAACTTTGTATTTAACTAATGATAAAAAAAATGAAACCTTATTGTAAAGTGTAACCAAATAATAGTTGCAAAAAATACATTTTTAAAGGGATAGTTCACTTTGAAATTAATTTTTGGGATGTTTTTGTTTACCTCGAGGGCATCCAAGATGTACAGTAGGTGTCTTTGTTTCCAAAGTATTTTCAATTTTGATATATTTAGGTCAAACCGTTCTTGTGTGTCAGTCTCATAATGGAGGTCTATGGTCACCACCTCAAAGAGCATGCACAGAGAAGTCCAAATTAAGCATGATTTAATGACTCGTAAATGTAAATACACATTGATGGCATAAGACACGAAACAAGACACTTGCCGGCGCACTTGCGCAGACAAAAGCATCCTCGCCCTCAGATCACTTGGACGTGACTGTGATTACACGAGGTAAAAACTATATAAATACTGTTCGTTTTCTCACACAAACCGCTCGTTTCATGTCTTATGCCATCAATGTGTACTTACATTACGAGTCATTAAATCATGTTTAATTTGGACTTCTGTGTACGTGCTGTTTGAGGTGGTGACCATAGACCTCCATTATATGACTGACAGACAAGAACGGTTTGACCTAAAAATATCAAAATTGAAAATACTGTGGGAAACAAAGACACCTACATCTTGGATGCCCTTGAGGTAAGATAAAACATATCAAAAATTAATTTCGAAATGAACTATGCCTTTAAATTAATCCATGGTACATACAAGAGCCTGTGGTTGAAAGAAACACACACAGACACATTTCCCATTGTTGTGTGTCCCACAGCTTCGCCATTTATTCTCAGACAGTGTGAAACTCACCGCTCCTGCTGTTTCTTCCTACGCGGCCCTGCTTCTCTCTCTAATCTCGGCCTCTTTTTGTCTCTCTGTTGGTCTATTTTCTTCTCTCTCCAGGTGCTTGTTGCATTCATCAGTTTTTCAGAGACAATGTTGCTGGTGTACCTCAGCTACAAGGTGAGTGAAACCACCCATGTGCCCATGGCTTTATCACTAGTACTTGTACTGGCTTCAAAGACGCCTATAATTCCTGGAGAGAACTACAGTATCTGCCAGATTCAGATTCATTGCAATGCTTGAGCTTTTACCAAATAACCTTCTGTTTTGGGATATTTATCTTGCATCAGTATGTTTGTTTTGCATAGTCCAAAGAAAAAGAAGCTCACCACATAAATCTGGTTGCTCGGCAGTTGACTAAACGCACATGTGAGCATTAATGCCATTATGGACTTTTTAGAAAATCCGCTCAGACTACGTTACCTCGTGTAATTAATGTTCATGAGCAGAGCTGGCATGTTTAACATTGTGTCCCATTGACTTTTTAGATCCTTCCTTCATCCTGAATATATTAGATCTGCAGTCCCCAGAGTGTATTTGAGAAGGTCAGACAAAATGAGATGGAGAAACGGATAGAAACTGCCTTCTGATGGCAGCTGGCATGGTGTGGTTCCAAGATGTTCGTAGCCGGTATTTATGGTCATTAGTTGGTCATCATGTTGGTCGATCTGGTTAGGGCTGGCACGCCGTCTTAGACAAGCAACAAGTGAGCTACAGTGTGTCAGAAATAAGCTTAACCAACTTAAAGGGATAGTTCACTTTGAAAAAAAAAATTTGGTATGTTTTAGGTTATCTCGAGGGCATCCAAGATGGAGGTGTCTTTGTTTCTGCAGTGTTTTCAATTTCGATATTTTTAGGTCAAACCGTTATTGTGTATCAGTCATATAATGCAGGTCTATGGTCACCACCTCAAAGAGCATGCACAAAGAAGTCCAAATTAAACATGATTTAATGACTCGTAAATGTAAGTACACATTGATGGCCTAAGACACGAAACGAGCGGTTTGTGTGAGAAAACGAACAGTATTTATATCGTTTTTACCTCTTGTAAAACAAAACGAGCGGTTTGTGTGAGAAAACGAACAGTATTTGTATAGATTTTACCTCTTGTAAAATGAAATGTGCGGTATGTGTGAGAAAACGAACAGTATTTGTATAGTTTTTACCTCTTGTAAATGGAAACGAGCGGTTTGTGTGAGAAAACGAACAGTATTTGTGTAGTTTTTACCTGTTGTACCTCGTGTGGTTACAAGAGGTAAAAACGATATAAATACTGTTCGTTTTCTCTCACAAACCGCTCGTTTCGTGTCTTATGCCATTAATGTGTGCTTACATTTACGAGTCATTAAATCATGTTTAATTTGGAATTCTCTGTGCATGCTCTTTGAGGTGGTGACCATAGACCTCCATTATATGACTGACAGACAAGAACGGTTTGACCTAAAAATATCAAAATTGAAAATACTGCGGAAACAAAGACACCTACATCTTGGATGCCCTTGAGGTAAGATAAAACATCAAAAATCTTTTTCAAAGTGAACTATCCCTTTAAGAGTTGAGGAAGAGTTGTGTTGAGCTTGTTTTGAAGGGACTTAAGTGGTGAGAGAAAGCACAAGGCAGGTTTGTCATCCAGACACTGATAGTGAAGCGATCTCTTAGAGTCTATCTCCTACACCTTGTTTGATCCCCGTGCGATGAGTGCATACCTGCATCAACACATCTCTCTCACTTTTTGTTCTACTTTGATTTCTTTTTCTAAACCAACGAGGCTTTTTAACTCATATGGGTAAGACCTACACATATATCTTGCTTGTAAAACATGGCAGGCATTTAACACATTAATTGAGCCACGGGCTCAACTGCATCCGATAAATGAAACATATTTCCGAGGGGGGCGAGGAGAGTGACCTTTAACCCTGCTGTTTTTAATTGGTTCAAACCTTATCAAAGCAGCGATTTATCCTCTAAACCAAGAGGTCACACAAACACTAGTTTCGTGACCCTGACACAGGTATCCTTGTTTTCAGGGAAACGTTTGGGAGCAAGTGTTGCGCATTCCGTTCATTCTGGAGATGATCAGCGCTGTTCCTTTTGTGATCACTGTGAGTAAACTTGTTTTCATAGATCACTTATTATTATTATATTTTAACATTTTAAAATATTATTTTATTTTGTTTCTGACATTATACTAACAATTAAACAATATTTTGCTTCTGACATTATTTTGCATTCTTTTCTTAAAAAAATATTTAAAAATTTCTACACTAGATCTGGTCTAAGTGGGAGAATGTAGTCTATCCATTTTCTCCATAGCTTGATAGATTTCTCGGACTATAGCCGAAGATTCATCATTAACTTTTATTGGGAACACAATTCCCACCCACTCGTCAATTCCCGGTGTTTCAGGTTGCAACTAAGCTATCAACAGAATTCTCATTAAATATTTATCAGATGTATCTTTTGATTTAAGATTTGTAAGACCCAAGTAAAGAGCTAATAAAGTAAATTGGATGGGTTCCATAAATACACTCTCTAAACTCTTATTTCTTGCCAATATTTTTGAACTTTAGAGCATTCCCAGAATATATTCGAGCCACACATTCTCCAGCAGATTGCATTTTTGCTTTGATATCTCTTCTGCTCAGGAGTGAGGAACAATATAGTGACATTTTTGCAGCCAAATTCTCTCCAGGTTGAGGAATGTGTTGTCTTTCACTGTGATTTAAGCATATTTTCCCAATCTTCCTCTAACATTTCCAAATTTCCTTCCATTTCCCATTTATTTTTAGTGTATTGGGTATTTTCTTGTAGACTTTAATACAATTTTGTAATTATTTTAGTCATGTCGCCCGTTTTATAAATTGAAATAAACATTGCGAGAATATTGTTTTCCTTATCTTGCATTAGCATTTTTAACATTATTTTCATAACCGTCGTGGTTCTTAGATCATTTCAAGTCATTACCTGTGGTCAAGAGTTAATAATTTAGTTGAGCTGTGTGACTGATTCAGTGAGTTGCTTGCAGTGAGTCTTATAATTTACATACATACAGTACATATATATATATATATATATATATATATATATATATATATATATATATATGAAGAGTTCAGATGCAAAAGCCTGTAAATGCCATTTGAAATTTTCTTCTTTAATTATGATTTTTATCAAACTTGTATATTTAAGTTCAGTAATTTCACTTAAATAAAAATTAATAGGTAATTATCATTGCCATTTAAGTGAAATTACTGAACTTAAATATACAACCTTGATAAAAATGATCATTCTAGAAGAAAATTTCAAATGGCACTTAGAGGCTTTTGCATCTGAACTCTTCATATATATATACACTATACTATATATACTATATATATATATATATATATATATATACTATACTATATATACTAATATATATATATATATATATTTATAGTATATTTGCCATGAATCTAAAGATTCATCATTGGAGCAGCAGTGCTCCTGAAAAGCGGTGCTCAAACTCTATTGTGTTACAGCTGTATCACAAAACCCATTATATTGAAGGAAATTAAGTCTTTTTTTTCTTTTCAATCAGGTGATTTTGCCTTCCCTCAGAAACTTGTTCATTCCAGTTTTCCTGAACTGCTGGCTGGCCAAACACGCTCTTGAGAACATGATTGTAAGAAATGAAGCCTTTTCCCTGTCCTTTCTTCCTGTGAAATTGTGTTTGTGTGTATCCACTTTTATCACACAGCTCTTATTTTCTTCTCCATCTCTATCTCACTTCCTCCGCCTGCCTTGTTTTCCTGATTGTATCTGTCCTCTGCTATCGAAAGCTGGCTAGTTATCAAATTTGCCAGACCTCTTGATGATTGTTTTGGGTTTTTTTATCATAAGCACAAAAACAATAGCAGCACTATACTTTATTAAACGTCTCACTGTCTCTCATCTCTGCCTTCTTTCATCTCTGCTGTCCTTCATGTTGTTTTCAGAATGACCTGCACAGAGCGATTCAGCGAACACACTCAGCCATGTTCAACCAAGTGCTCATCCTCATCAGCACCCTACTCTGCCTCATCTTCACCTGGTGAGAGAAAAACACAAACAAGACTTGAAATTATTCATTTAATACTGTGTTTTTGGTACAAGAAATGTGTATAATAGCAGAATAGGATCTGTGGTGATGCTCTGTGTGTGTGACTGGTCAGGATTTGACAGGATGGTGTTTCCAAAGTGCTGATTAATTAAACCCCATGTTGTGTGTGTGTGTGTGTGTGTGTGTGTGTGTGTGTGTGTGTGTGTGTGTGTGTGTGTGTGTGTGTGTGTGTGTTCTCTTGTTCTGTGAGGTAAGTAGCAGGGAGGATGCTGAATGTACAGGGTAACGGTGCGTTTGTAAGACGGAATTGAGAGAATCAAATGACCTTTTCACCGCTGACAGCTGCGTGTTGACTCAACCGGCCTTTCAACACAGAGCAAACACACATATGCGCCACACACACCAGCGGTACTGAAAGATAACCCACACACGGGCACGCAAACACGGTTCACATCATGTCGTCACCACAGTTTATCGCAGTTTGCTCCAAACCATCCGGTGATGATAGAAACCATCCGGCTCGCCTGTCCACCTGAAAAGCCTTTCAATGAATGGTTTACTCAGAGTTACTTAGTATAGCACTTTTCCACACAACCGTGCTTTAAAATAACATCATAGATGTTTTGAAGAAAACAAGGCTAAAAAAACGATGGCAGAGTTAAAGGACAACTAAGGCGCAAAATGAACTTTGGTCTAATTACACATTGTTACCTAGTCAACCGTTATCTGAGATTTGTTTTCATGATTGCCGAATGTAAATAGTTTTATCTCTAAAAACAGTTTAGCCTATAACGCTAGTATAATGCTAGTATTGTATATAGAGCATAGATTAATGACAAATAAAAATCGCTTGTTATTACCACTAAAAAGGCTCAAAATAGCCCCACAGTTACACGACAGCAAAACAAGTGTCCCTACATTCAAACCGAAGCATTGAGAACTTTGTCAGTGTCCATACAGTTTAATAAGAAGATATTTTATACACATAGTAAATTTTGCGAATACAGGAAGAAGCCATCTTGGAAAAATAGTCTCTACCAGTTGATCTACGAACGCCGATCCAAGTGCGCTGATGAGATGTGAATAAGGTGATAAGGTGAGCGTGAGCAGTAGGCTACGTGTACATATTGAAGACAAGTAAACGGTTTGTGTTTGTGTTTCTTCTGGAAACAACGGACCATATGAGATTCTGCACAGTTCAGCGCACTTGGATCGGCGTTCGTAGATCGACTGGTAGAGACTATTTTTCAAAGATGGCTTCTTCCTGTATTCGCGAAGTTGATTGTGTGTATAAAATATCTTCTTATTAAACTGTATGGACACTGAAAACGTTCTCAATGCTTTGGTTTGAATGTAGGGACACTTGTTATGATGTCGTGTAACTGTGGGGCTATTTTGAGCCTTGTTAGTGGTAATAACAAGCGATTTTTATTCGTCATTACTCTATGCCCTATATACTAGCATTATACTAGCATTATAGGCTAAACTGTTTTTAGAGATAAAACTATTTACATTCGGCAATCATGAAAATAAATCTCAGATAACGGTTGACTAGGTAGCAATGTGTAATTAGACCAAAGGTTCATTTTGCGCCGGAGTTGTCATTTAACATTTTTGGATGAACTGTCTCTTTAAATTCAAAATCATTTTATCTCTCTTTTCCAGTATTTGCGGGATTCAGCACTTGGAACGAGCAGGAAACAACCTGACGCTCTTTGACTCTCTGTATTTCTGTGTTGTCACCTTCTCTACGGTGGGCTTTGGTGATGTCACACCACAGATCTGGCCCTCTCAGCTGCTCGTGGTCATCATGATCTGTGTAGCTCTTATAGTTCTACCAATACAGGTAAATAAAATACACGGTTGGCCCATTCCAACTCATCCTTTTAATCATATATGTATACAGTATATGTAGATCTAGTCTACCTAGACCAAATGCATTAACATTGCCGTATCCATTACCATGTTAAAACTATTTAGCTCTGGCTTTGTTTAGAAATATTTTCATTGGTCATATAGAACAAAAACAGGCATTATTGACCATATTTTGTCTAAATGTTTACTGATTGGTGCAAAAGTCATGGCAAAATAATGTTTTTCCAATACTGTGTTTTGAGGCTTCAACTAGAAAATAAATTAATATTTAAAATATTATTTTTACTTTAAAAAGTTAGTTTTAAAGTTAAATTAGTTGGACATTTGTTACAGTTTTGTGACATTTTCTAATTTGTTGATAATCTGATGATTTCTTAGCCTTACAGTTTTGACATAAGTAATAGTTACTAGGGCTGGGTAATAAATATCGATTTCTCGATATTAATCGATTCTCATTTTTACGAACCGATATCGATTCTTAAGTCTCAAGAATCGATTAGTCATCCTGTTTCATTTGAATGAATGGGACATTGTATCGCGGCTGCGCGCATCCAAAAAATCGCAATAATCTTTGTCCTTTGCTACTATTGATATAAACAAAGTCTCAATTTTCAAATTACGTCCATTTTCTTTAGAAATTCAAAAACATAAATAGAGTTTTGGCGCTGTGGCGTGAGATCGCTCTGACGGAGCTCTAGAGAAGCAGCAGCGCTGATCTCTCTTCCGGGTTAATAATACCAATCACAGCGCGAAATGGGCTCTATGCACGGCGGTATTTCCGGTGAAGCATTAGGGATGCTTGATAACTTCCGCCGATCGTAGAGTCCAATGCAATACCGAGAATTTATATTGAATTTTATACTCCATGGTTATACTAACGAAACGTTAGTCACAAAAACAGATAAAACAGACACCCCTCGTTGTGTTTATGCTTCTTTTTAAAATTATATTAAGTAAACATAACTATATATAAAATTACATCTAAACGTATGTACGTTTCGTTTCAATGACGGGAGGACAGTAAATTTTGAAGACTCTGCCATAATCCCGTTTTCCTCGGTTCTCCTCCGCTTAAATCTCCACAACCGGAAATGGACGAGCATCCTTGCGTCAAATGCGGAACTTGTGCGTGCATATAGCCCATAAACATGAATGAGCATCTGAAAGTGTGTTAAAGATAGAGTACAACTTATCGAAATCCGTATCATGTCACATTGATTCGCTCAATCAGCGTTTCAACCGTGGAAAGACGTCAGTTAAACAGCTTGTAATCAATGTCATCGTCATATTTACCTCAGAAAACCCACATAAACTCATTAGTCAGCTAGAAAAAAATAACTTTGGAGAGGAGCATTTTGCTAAATATATACACCATATTACATATGCATTATAATCTTAATGTTCTTCAATATTTAATGCATATTTGAATAAATCTGGCAAGTTTTTATGACAGCCACCATTTAAATGTTTATATTTCATATAATCTTCTTATTATAAAAATAAATAAAAGTGTAATTTAAGTGATTCATTCATTATTACCTTCTAGGCTAATGAACCCTAGTAGGCTACAACTAGACTCCCACAGTTCCAAAATAATCGATATCGAATCGTAATCGAAATCGAATCGAATTGCAAGCTTGTGAATCGAAATCAAATCGAATTGTGAAATTTGTCTCAATACCCAGCCCTAATAGTTACCTTTCCTAATGTCATCTTAATAGAATATATCCGTTCCACTTAGTATTCACATCGAGCTCTTTGAAAGAACTTTGAAATTGTTTCATTTAGGCAAATTTTGCGAATTACTTTGGAACATTTACAGAGAATCTAGTGAATGAAAGGGAGTAATTTATCTTAACTTTGCTCGGTTTCCTCAACAGAAGTTCTGCATTGGTCTTTCACATAAAATGATTTCAAAAAGGTTTTCCGCTTTTACTTTCAACTGTCGGACATTTTATGCAAATATTATGTGGTTATGATGACAAAAGCACTGAGCCGAATCACTTTTGTGTTTAAGGCCCCGTGAGACGCGACACAGCTGGTGATTTTCACAGTCTGACACACACACACACACACAAACGCTTCCATGTACACAGTGGTTTTAATGAAACGCATTTCACATCCCATTTCAACATATACCTTGTATTGGTTGACACACACACACCCAAACAGGTCTCACACACACACACACACACACTTACTCACGAGCACAAGCCTCCCGTGGGGCTGAGGAGAGAATGAGATGAGAGCGGGCTTGTCTTTCATGTGTGATGTGAGGGCTACCCTGCCAGCTTCCTCTTCGGGACTCTGCTATGTTTCCGTCACACAGGAAATGGCAGTGGCTCTGGCGAGGCCCTCCTACTCTTTTCATCTACAAATACCAGCTGACATTTACTGCTGCCCCCCACACGCAGCTGGTGCTCGAGCGTTACGGTCGAGCCTGTGTTTGTTTCTGGCCTGACAGGGGAAATCTCCGTTACGGCCCGCTGAGAGCCATCCTACGGTTCAGAATGACAGCAGCCGCCATATCCCATCGCTCCCTGTGCACACATCGCAATGAGTGTTTTTTTTTTTTCTTCGTAGCTTTTGTATTGCAATTAAACAGTGCCAAATCTCAATTCCCAACTACCCTTTGCCTGAAAGCCAATGAATAGCAGACATTACCCACGACTGCTAATAAAACACTTTGCTGAGAATCCCTTTATGTTCTTAGTAGCACTTCTGTCAGACATTTACGCCTGCTGTTAAACATGCATCTGAGCGCTTTTATACAGGAATATATCCTCACAGCCAATATCACCCACACAATCCACAACAGCAGCCTTATTTTTGCAGAAACATGATCAATAACAGTATCCACTAGGGGTGTAACGATACCCTCATGTCACGATTCGATACATATCACGATACGATATTCTGTTCTGTTGATTGAAATGCTAAATTTTATTACATTGTGGTTGTAAATGAATAAGGGGCCGTTCACATATCGCGCCTAAAAACGCGTAGAAAACGCTAGGCGCACGCGTTCTCCTTTTTCCAAAGAAGCGCTAGGGCGGTTGCACTCCGGAGGCGTCTGTCGTTGCTAAGCAACCATCAGCTGCGCTCTCCATTACATGAAGGAAATTTCAGCAATGGATTTCCACCACCGAAAAACCCTTGCTGTAACTCTGTTACAAGATTTATTTACTCAGAAAAGTTAAAAAACGCCGCAGTGTTTGGGTGCACCCCATACTACAAAAACGCAAGAACCATGGGGAATTTCACCAGCTGATTCAGGAACTCCGCCTGGACAATGGGAGGTTCAAAGCCTATTTCAGAGTGGACAAGGACCAGTTTGATTATATTTTAAGAAGTGGTAACAAAAATGGCGAGGAAGCTGATTGTTTGGTTCGTGTCACGTGACCTACGGTGCGCTTGCGGCATTCTGAAAAGTTGAGATGTTTTTATCTCGATGCGGCGCGGACGCGCCTGGAAAAAACGAGCGCGTCGCACCGCGACCGCGTCGCTTCCATTATGAGCGCGCATACCGCGCGCCTACATTTGAAATAACGAACTTGAGCGCGCAAAAGACGCGATATGTGAACCGGCCCTAAGATTGGACTTTGGTGCTGGTAACCCAATGCACAGGACAATGGTATAAAAATATTCATGATTCTGACGCTTAAAATACACGATTATTTTAGACGAATAGCCTTGCACTCTGACGCTTACTAGATACATTTAAAATAATGTAGACCAGATTTTACACAAATATCCCCCCATTGCATTAGCATACATTATATTCAACATTAAATATAGTAGTACTGACACAACTCTGAAAACTCGCACTGGAATTTTTATTTTGGGTGAAGTATCCACGATACATATTGTTGCATTTTTATATTGCGATATATTGTGACACGATATATTGTTACAACCCTAGTTTCCACACAAGCAATCCGAAGCAATATTCAAGACTAGTCAAACCTAGACCATTATATGAATCAGAATTTCTTCATTTCACAGAGCGTTATTTCAGGTTCTGATAAGCCACGTGTAGTCTGATGTCTCAATGAAGCCTCGTTCCCTGTAATTTCCCATAGTTTGAGCAGTTGGCTTTCTTGTGGATGGAGCGACAGAAGTCTGGAGGGAACTACAGCCGCTATCGTGCCCAGACCGAGAAGCACGTGGTGTTGTGCGTCAGCTGTCTCAAGATAGATCTGCTCATGGACTTTCTCAACGAGTTCTTTGCGCACCCCAGACTCCAGGTAAATATGTGTGTGTGTTTATGTTAATATGAGCTTGCTGTGCGTTGTTAATCCTCTTCAGGATTGCTGGAAGCTTGTACTAGGATTAACTGAACACCAATTTAATTGAACCAAGCCATTTATGTTTGATACGGGTTGCAGTGTCTATCTGGCAACGTTTTTCCACTAACTTGCGCTCATCATGTCCAGGATTACTATGTGGTCATCTTGTGTCCTGCTGAAATGGACGTCCAGGTGCGGAGAGTACTCCATATCCCACTGTGGGCTCAGAGGGTCATCTACCTGCAGGGATCTGCTCTCAAAGACCAGGATCTAATGAGGGCAAAGTAAGCCTGCTGAAAGAGTACAAATCAATTGTGTTAAAGGCCACTTAATCCTAACCCAAGTAGTTAGTTATTCTTACTCAGTGCTTTAATGGATAATTGCATTGTAACAAGGCCACCTTAACATAAAATGTAACCCATTATATTTTAGTTTAGCATAAATACCTGTCAGTATACATTTGCCAGTAGTACACATTAACAATATTTCAAAGTCAATTGAGGTAATTATGAAATTACATATAAAGAAGTCCTACTCGAGTGGGTCAGAAACACTTTAATATAAGTGAAAGTATTCTTCTGAAGTATATTATTTCCTTAATGAGTAAGTGTACTTCTTTTCCACAAGGGACATCATGACCTACTATGCCTCAAGGGTACAAGTCTTTATAAATACTCCATTTCGTTAACTCATAATCAATAAATTTCCATCATTTTGAGCACTCTCTTCAGCCGAGTCACTGCAATGGTGACTGGAGGCTGGAGGACTGGAGTAAAAACATGTATTACTAAATGTTTGTAGCACATCACACTTCATTTGGTGCCTGATTTGAAATTATGAAAATTGTTGTGTGGCGTATTTAGTTCTAATCATGAAAATATGATCTCTTATATAATCACATTATATTATCAAAGCTTAAATGGTCAAACATTTCCCTTTCTCTGTGTTTTCTGATATCTACCATATCAGCTTGACTGGTTAAGAAAAGCTTTTTTCGATTAACTACAAATCACACTTATTTATTTTTGAGGAATGAGTTGAAGATGTTTTTGTGGTGATGCCTCAGATGTCAGATGAACACCTTTGGAAGTATTCGCTTGTATCTTTTACGTTCTCTGTTTTTCTCTTCTGTCCACTCTCTTTGTCTCCCTCTTTCCCCCCTGTTATGGAACCTGACCCTGTTTCTCTGGTCTCTTGTATCCTCTTCATCGTGATCGGCTGCAGGATGGACGATGCAGAGGCCTGTTTTATCCTAAGCAACCGGTTTGAAGTGGACCGCTTTGCCGCTGTATGTTCCCCTCCAGCTCAATTTTCTCACCTTTTTTCCCCATTCTGATTCTCTACCCTCTCATTTCTGTCCTTAAAATAGGAAGCAGCAGATCCGAACAGCCCATGTATTAGCCTGATTCTATTTTGCTCTTTCACATCCTCCTTACTGATTTTTGACAGTTCAACATGAAATTATTTGAGAAAGTAGTAGTTGGATGCATCTCACAAAACCCGTCAAGAAAATGTCAGGGTCTTATCAAAAGAAATAAATGATAATTTTATATTAAGCATCAAGAAAAGGAGACATTTTGCATTGTGACATTCATTCTTTTCTCCGCTTACTGTAATATATACCATCAATAAAAAATGTTTTGTTGCAGTTATATATAAAAAAAAAACTGTCAAAAAGGGTTGCAGGAAAAAAAAAGTTGAGGCAGGATCTAAGCACATCAGTGATTTTTATTAACAATAAAAAAATACGAAGTAAAGTACCGTGAACATTGAAAAAAAAAACAAACCACCAAACGACTAACAAGAACAGAAAAAATGTAAGATTCAGGGTACGTTTACACGACAACGATATACTTTTCTGCGTATAGATACACTATTGTTAAAACAATCCCCATTCACTTGGATCTGCAAAAACGACTAAAAACGTTGTATTCTCCTGCCAGGCCATTAGATGGCGATAAAACACTATAGACGAAACAATTAACGTCTTTAGAGATTTTTTGTTGTTTGGAGTTTTCAAAAACTTGCACTTTTAAACCCATTTCAAAAGTTTGCATTTTCAGGCACTCCAAAAAAAAAAAACGCTTAAAGTTTTACGTTTTTAGTTGAAAACGGTGTCGTGTAAACAGCACATGAAAATGAAACTAAACTAATACAATACAACGAATGTGACAAAAATCTAGGCCAGTAATTCTCAAAGTGTGGTCCGCGGACCACTAGTGGTCCGCCATCGCCCCCTAGTGGTCCGCGAAAAGATGACCTAAACTAGGCAAGTGTTTACAAAATCGTCACTTTTTCGCACGTACCAGTGTGATCAGTCTTCTTGGCTGGTCCCTGGAGCATACGATCACACCGGTGTGATTAGAATGTTCAGTGCTTCACGTCAGCAACTGCTAAATTCAAACTTGCTCTCGCGCGCTGGCTGGCGCTAAGCCAGAGACGGACGCACTCAGAGCTGTCATATAACACAACTGTTGAGTGTTTTCAATGTTTATTTCAGGTTTCAGACATTTAAATACACATAAGTACTAGCAAAACAATGATTTTGAGTTTGTAAAATACACACTGATGTCTATGGAAGCGGCAATAATCCTTTCAGTTATAATAAGACAACAACACGTTTTATTCATATCAGATACACATTGTGTAAGTAGCTTTACATTTGACCCTATTCTTCTCCCAGTTCACCAGCCACTTACTATCATGTATTTCGTGAGAAGTGGAGGAATTGACGTTGTAAATCCAACAATCTGATTCTCTGAACTGAAAAAGATCTAAAAGCTCAACTAACGCGATCGTTATAAAGATGTTTAAACCATGTCAAACCCATCCACTTGCACATATTTGACAATCGGAATATCAGTGTTTCATGTTATAGCTAATACATTTATGAATATTTTTAACAAAAAATGAAAAATGACACAAAAGCAGATCATCCTTCATTCAGCGCCGTGTTTTGGTTGTGCTGTGTCACGCGACAAGCAAAGACGCGTCACCATGGAAACATTAAAGTGGCAAGTTCTAAATAACGGTCGCCTTGAAAAACTCACGCTGGGGGGTCAGTTAGAATATTTTAAACTTACGTGTGAAAGGGTTAATAAACTTAATTACCAAGCTTTAGCTTTCAGTAAATAAAAAAATTATTCATAGGCAAAATCAACCTATATCAGTTGACCCTATGTTCACTTTCTTCACTGACAGAAAAATGAAAAGCCTATATCAGTCAAAGCTCAGTTAGGAGTTAAATTTAAACTTAAATTTAGCTTATCCTTACAACTTTTTTGTTTGTTTTTTTTTGTGTGTGTGTGTGTGGGGGGGGGGTGTTAGAGTGGGATTTTGTTAGGTGGTCCTCAGAAAAAAAATGGAAGATAAAGTGGTCCTTGGGCTGAAAAAGTTTGAGAAACACTGATCTAGGCTATATATTGCAAAATGCAAAAAAAAAAGTTAAAATTGCAATAATGTGCCGGATGTAAGATTGTGGCCAAAAATGGTACTGCAATCACTTTCAAATTACTATAGAGCGACGGATCCCCTCCCCCTCCCCCCTGACTACAGGTTGCCAGATAGGGCCATTTTATGATTATTTGAAATAAATTTCTTATGTACAGCTCCTTTAATAATGATAAAATAATATTACATTGCAAAAAACAAAACAAAACAAAACATAAAAACGTATAAAAGTACCAAAATTAGGCTTTATTTTCGAATGCAAAATATAATTTTCCATTTTTTTTTTTTGCGTTGAAAATGAGACCTGTACAGGTTTTAATGAGATTCACCTTCACTAGTTATCAGGCACTTTAGATGTTAATTTCTCTGTAAAGAGGGTAATGGCTGGTACATAAGAGCAGACACTAGGACTAATGGTATATTTCTGTTCATATCTCTCTCTTTCTCTCTGTTTTTCTTTGACACAGGACCATCAGACCATCCTCAGAGCATGGGCCGTGAAGGACTTTGCCCCAAACTGCCCTCTCTATGTGCAGATCCTCAAACCCGAGAATAAGTTCCACATCAAGTTCGCAGGTCAGCGTGCAAAATGTGTTTCTCTCAGGGGTGCAGGTGTGGAGAGTGGAGGATAGTGTGATATTTGATGCACTTCGTACATGTGTGAGTGTGCTGAGAAGCAGGCGATCAGCCAGTCTTTTTCACTCTGAAGCTGCGTCCTTCAACAATAAACCCACTTCATATCCCTCTTCAACTGTGTAAATGCGAATAATGCTTTATATTTCCCCAGTCCACCCATTCCTCACAACATGCTATGCTGTGATGGATGAATTATACGTGTGAAGCCCAGTATTATTACAGAGTGTCTTTTTACGCCAAGTGCAAATAGCCCGCCTTGTTGGCAGAGGCTTTTTACACACTAACTCCGCCCACCAATGTCTGGCTGAGCCAGACAAAATTACAAAAGAAATCCCACAAACAACACAATCAGTGGTGTGGCGTTAGCAAGATCGACTCGAGTTCGAATCCGCCTTTTCCAAACTCATTCTTCTCCCTTTTCCCATCGCATATCAGCTCGGAGAGGCATTTATTTTAAATAAAATGAGGAAAATATTCAAAAAGTGGAAATAAAGCACCTAATGGGTATTTAATGTCCCAATAAAGCAGCATCCATTTATAATTTTATACATACAATCATTTACACTCATTATGTTGCTATTATGGACTACATTATGCACTGAGCTTCATGACGCACTTTTGTTTTAAACTCATTTATTTCTGGTTGTGAATATTTTCAGTGTGCTGTAATCACCTAGTTGACTAATTGAAGTATTTTTCAAAAATACAAACAAAATAAACATGTATGCACTATTTAACTAAAAGATAATAATAATAATGATTAAAAAATACTAACAAAATAAACATTTATGCACCATTTAAAACAAGTAAAAAACACAAAATACCAAATACAAACTGAATAAATAGTTATGGACCAATACAATTAACTAAAAAATTGAGATTTATGCTCTATTGAACTAAAATGAAATTAAAAAAAAAAACTGAATTTCAAACCCATAATACAAAATGAAATAACTTTTGGCGGCTGGCTCATGGTCACCCAGGCTGTTTTTTGCAGAGCCAGTCCCTCGCATATTCAAAAGCCCGGAAAATCAAGCACACTTGGGATGAGGAGAGAGTTTGGAGAACTCAAACCTCAAGGCATTGCTGCACAATGTTTGTCACAAGCAATTGTACCTGTCCCGTCCGCCTTCAATTCAGCTGTCTCAGTCACCCGCTGAGAATGGATTGTGTTGGAAAAGGGAAGAAAATTCATTCTCTTCACCATCCACATGCTTCTGTTGCACTACAACCTCACCTGTCACATCTCCTTTCCATTTGGAAACCAACTGGATCTGTTTATTCAATTGACCTTCCTTCCTTGAACGGTTTTGCGGAATTACTAACTCTAGATAGCACTAATAACTTAGTAGCTAGTCGGGAGTAGTTTCCTGTTTAGGAAGATGCCGTTTCAGTGGTTTTCTCAGCCCCGCGGGATTCATACAAAAATTGCAGAAAGTTTCTGGCATATTGCACATCTCAAGTTTGCAGGATTGCTTATGTGTGTGCGTGGGGGTTATTATAGAGTGATTACCAGGAAATGGTGGAGAATTTCACGGTTCAGCAGGATGTGAGGTGAGGCAGTTATTAGAGATCCAGATTTTGCTCCAGTGAGCAGCAAATAAAAAATGAGAAGACTTACGTGAAGACTCACTTTCTCACTGACTTGTACAGTCCTGTGGTTGTGATGCTGAGAACATGATGGTCTGCCCAGCATGTGGTGACGACGCTTGTTTTAAGGTCAATGAGAAGGCGGAGGAGGAATAGACACAATGAGTCAGTGGTTGAGGCAGCTGCAGAGTCAGTGAGCTTTACCCAGAGATCAACCACAGATTACACAGTTTCACACAATCTGTCAGTCGAACAAAGTCACTATAGAGTGCTGCAATCAAAGGAGAACGAGAAATGAGTCTGGTGTTCACTAATTCCTGTATCTGAAACTGAAGAATGGTGTCTCGCTTCCTTGCTGCCATGTCTGTCATAGACATAACACTAAAATGCATGACCCAGAAAACATACAGGTGCCTAAAGTGGCTCAAGAAGACCTGCATATGATTCAGTGTTTTTGCATGTTTATTTTAAGTGTAATGACAATCTGCCCCCTGTATCTTCAGTGCCCCCTATATCTATATCACACCCTGTATCTATAGCACCCCCTGTATCTATAGCACCCCCTGTATCTTCAGCGCCCCCTGTATTTATAGTATAGCGCCCCCTGTATCTTCAGCACCCCCTGTATCTACAGTATAGTGCCCCCTGTATCTATAGTGCCCCCTGTATCGCTAGCACCCCTGTAATTCTAGCGCGTATCTTCAGAGCCCCCTCTACTTTTAGGGTCCTCTGTATCTATAGCACCCACTGCATCTTCAGTTTCCCCTGTATCTCTAGCACCCCCTGTATCTCAAACACCCCTTGTATCTCTAGCGCCCCTGTATCTTCAGTACCCCCTGTATATATAGCGCCTCATGTATCTCTAGCTCCCCCTGTATCTATAGTGCTCCCTCTATCTCTAGCGTTCCCTGTATCTATAGCTCCCCCTGTATTTCTAGCACCCCCTGTATCTTCAGCGCCCCCTCTATCTATAGTGCCCCGAGTATCTGTATCTCTAGCACCCCCTGTATCTCTAGCACCCCTTTTATCTGTATCTCTAGCACCCCCTGTATCTATAGTGCCCCGTGTATCTTCAGCGCCCCCTGTATCTTCAGTGCCCCCTGTATCTTCAGCGCACCCTGTATCTCTAGCGCCCCCTGTATCTCTAGCGCCCCCTGTATCTCTAGCACCCCCTGTATCTGTATCTCTAGCACCCCCTGTATTTATAGTGCCCCGTGTATCTTCAGCGCCCCCTGTATCTATAGTGCCCCGTGTATCTGTATCTCTAGCGCCCCCTGTATCTCTAGCACCCCCTGTATCTGTATCTCTAGCGCCCCCTGTATTTATAGTGCCTCGTGTATCTTCAGCGCCCCCTGTATCTATAGTGCCCCGTGTATCTTCAGCGCCCCCTGTATCTCTAGCTCCCCCTGTATCTCTAGCACCCCCTCTATCTTCAGCGCCCTCTGTATCTCTAGCTCCCCCTGTATCTCTAGCACCCCTCTATCTTCAGCGCCCCCTTTATCTCTAGCGCCCCTGTATCTCTAGGGCCCCTGTATCTCTAGCGCCCCTGTATCTTCAGCTACCCCCTGTATCTTTAGCGCCCCCTGTATCTATAGTGCCCTGTGTATCTTCAGCGCCCCCTGTATCTCTAGCACCCCTTGTATCTGTATCTCTAGCACCCCCTGTATCTCTAGCGCCCCCTGTATCTATAGCTCCCCCTGTATCTCTAGCGCTCCCTGTATCTCTAGCACCCCTTGTATCTGTATCTCTAGCACCCCCTGTATCTCTAGCGCCCCCTGTATCTGTATCTCTAGCACCCCCTGTATTTATAGTGCCCCGTGTATCTTCAGCGCCCCCTGTATCTATAGTGCCCCGTGTATCTGTATCTCTAGCGCCCCCTGTATCTCTAGCACCCCCTGTATCTGTATCTCTAGCGCCCCCTGTATTTATAGTGCCTCGTGTATCTTCAGCGCCCCCTGTATCTATAGTGCCCCGTGTATCTTCAGCACCCCCTGTATCTCTAGCTCCCCCTCTATCTCTAGCTCCCCCTGTATCTTCAGCGCCCCCTTTATCTCTAGCGCCCCTGTATCTCTAGCTCCCCCTGTATCTTCAGCGCCCCCTTTATCTCTAGGGCCCCTGTATTTCTAGCGCTCCCTGTATCTATAGCTCCCCCTGTATCTCTAGCGCCCCCTGTATCTATAGTGCCCCGTGTATCTTCAGCGCCCCCTGTATCTCTAGCGCCCCCTGTATCTCTAGCACCCCTTGTATCTGTATCTCTAGCACCCCCTGTATCTCTAGCGCCCCTGTATCTTTAGCACCCCTTGTATCTATAGTGCCCCGTGTATCTTCAATCTTCAGCGCCCCCTGTATCTCTAGCACCCCCTGTATTTATAGTGCCCCGTGTATCTTCAGCGCCCCCTCTATCTATAGTGCCCCGTGTATCTGTATCTCTAGCGCCCCCTGTATCTCTAGCACCCCCTGCATCTGTATCTCTAGCGCCCCCTGTATTTATTGTGCCCCGTGTATCTCTAGCGCCCCCTGTATCTATAGTGCCCTGTGTATCTTCAGCGCCCCCTGTATCTCTAGCTCCCCCTGTATCTTCAGCGCCCCCTTTATCTCTAGCGCCCCTGTATCTCTAGGGCCCCTGTATTTCTAGCGCTCCCTGTATCTATAGCTCCCCCTCTCTCTTCAGAACCCCCTCTATTTTTAGGGCTGTCTGTATCTATAGCGCCCCCTGCATCTTCAGTGTCCCCTGTATCTCCAGCGCCTCCTGTATCTATAACTCCCCTGTATGTCTAGCGCCCCTGTATCTATACCTCCCCTTTATCTATAGCGCCCCCTGTATCCTCAGCACCCCCTGTATCTTCTGGGGGCACTGAAGATACAGGGGGTGCTGAGGATCTATAGCCCCCTGAAAAAAAGCACACTTCTTTTTCTCAAGGGTATGTATAAAAAAAGGGCTCAAATCTAGTCATATATTAATACTACAAATGTAAAAATATTGATTTTTTTTTTACCTACTTTCAAATAAAAATTTGGATTGTCAAGTTATTTAATATTATTCTGAAAATTAAAATATGAAGGCGTCTTGGCAGACCACAGACAGGATGCCATAAAAATATTGGGCACACTTATCTGCTTCTATTATATGTGCAACATGTTGGATTATGAATAAGAATGTGCATCTATTATTGAGAGTTATCGTTAAAATGACACTTGTGATATATTTACTTACGTTTCCTATCAGTCAGAGGTGGTTATACCCTGTGGGCGGCATGGCGTCTTGGTGGTTTACTTCTTGACAGTTCGGCAGAACGCATCAAAATGCAGTTTTTCTATGCGTGGCAGACATGTTATGACACTGCTTGGAATATAGGCATTAAGTGGCTGAGTGGGTGGAATAAATGAGAATGGCTGTAGACTTGACTTCAGCTCTACAAATAGCTTAATCGCACCTTAATGTTCACATCAATGTAACAGAAGCTCACAGAGGTGTTTCGTTCACATGCAGCCTGATCTCGCATGGTTATTCCGGGACTTCTGGACCGCTGTTTGTTTTGTTAGACTTTTGCTGCGTTAATTGATTTTATTTTCCTCTCCGTGGGCATGTTTGGAAATAGCAACTGGCCGCTTTATCTCTTCCAGTTCTTCACAGTGTTATGAGTAGCTATATCAAGAGCCAGGTCATTCATAAACATAACCAGCATGCTGCTTTAATTATTGCTAATGGCAGTGAAGTGGCACTGTTGTTGCCGTCTTGCTGGGGTTCACAGAATGAGCACAGTCTCTCACTGCTATACTGCAAAAGCAGCCGCTTTGGAGAAAAAAGGAATCTAGAAACACAATTATGACAGTACTCTAGCCTGTTGTGTTGCGTCCCCTCTTTAGCCGAGGTCAGTGTGTCCTTTCTGAGGCTGCTGTAAATGAGGGAGTTAGTGAAAGAGGAGATGAAGTGGTCGAACAGAAAGGGCCTGCATGAAGAGGAACCCAGGTCTTTAATTCACCATTTGATCTTCATCCGTGAATGTGCATTTTCAAGTGTTGCCTTCAGTAGTCTAGCCTGACATGGAGAATAATTCAAAGAACAAGGCATAATTAGTTATTTATTCATGAAGTTACAGTGACAGAAATAAAAAGATATTGTTTGAAATTTATATCAGACAAAGTACAATCATGATTAAGTGTAAGTTTGTAACTTGTTTAACCTGCTTTATATTGTTACGATGTCTGTGGTATATGTAAATGAACAGTGTTTTACTCTTTTTCATGTCACCTTGGACTAAGAAATTCACATTTATTTGTCAGCAAATGTCTGCCGGATGATGCAAAATCCAGCTCTGGGGATTTCAGTAAAACTACAGTCGGATCGACAGAGGGTTATTAACAGAACAGTTGTTGTAAGAGTAGGTTTATCACTGAAAATATCTACTCTCTAAACAGCATATTGGTAAAAACAATATTGCAACAGCTTTCTTACCTGTACACAACAGTGTTTTGCTTCGGGAGGAACTAACAGAATGGGATTTTCTTTCAGTCCCCTTAATGTAGGTCACTTCCGTTGTCACGTCGAAATGCCGACATTAGGGGGTCATTCTTGGTATCCCCAAACACCTCTGACTAGGGTTGCCACCCGTCCCAAAAAATACGGAATGGTCCCATATTTAAAAGTAAAATAATGTGTCCCGTATCAAATCAATAATGGACGCGATTTGTCCTGCATTTTAAATAGACCCACAGTTGAATAAACAAATAAGGATTTTGCAGTGTAGATAATGCTAATAGTAATTATAATGAAATAAATATCCCAAAAAGGATTAGAGAAGTTAATTGGCGCGTGATTGCATGTTAGCATCTTTGTTTCTATAGCGACTGAGGAGTCTAGAGAACATGCACCGTAAAGGGATTCATAAATTTTGGGGCATCTCGCCCGGGGGGCGAGTTACGTCCTACGTCACATCTCTCATGCGGGTTCTCGTCGACCAGGGTCAGCAGTGGCGCGCTCGCTCCAGTCAAGTTTTTCCAACCGTCTCTGCTCTGTAACGTTACTCGTCTGTTGAGTGGGAAGTTAAATTTAACGGCATTTGTACATCTTTTTGCACGATGGAGGGTACGTTTTAATCATGTTAGATTGTTTTCCTGTTTAGTTAAGATTTCGACTGTTAGATCTCATGATATTTCGATTTTTGGCGTGCCACGCATAGTGTTAATGAATGCCGTTGACTTAACTGTTTAAGTTATATAAATATATGACCTACCCCAACCAGTCCCTAAACCTACCCGTCACTGGGGTTAATAACGTTAACGTTACCATTTATGAGTCGTCCTCTACCATCCTTGATGTATTGTGTATTGACATGATTAAAATCTTGCATTAAGGCCTGTTTCTATTTCATAATTCAACCTGCAATAGCAGTATTGAGTCAAATTAGTCGTTACTAGTGCTTGAATCACCTAAAGAAGAAACATGAACTGGTTAACTGGAGTTTACTGGAAGTTTACTTTTCTGCAATACAATAAGTAGGTCTAACTTTATCGAGGTAAAAGTTTCCCCGCTGTCACCAGACGTAGGTCTAGGAGTGGAGAGAAGAGTGACAAAATCACGGTAAGGCTGTGCAAAGAAAGTAGGCTATTGCCATGTCAGTGTATTGATTGATTCATTGTCCCTTCATAGTTTGTAAGAGTCAGAGACTTTTCAGGTTGGATGTATTTAATAAACTGAGCGAAGCCTATTCATCTGGTAATATGAAATGCGACTTGGCCATTGTAATTAAGGCTACACATCTTGTTACTGTACAACTTAAACCCATGGTAACGTTAGCTAGGTAACTTAACGATAAACAAACTGAAAGACCGCAATTCCTGGTTTCGACTTCGTTCACTAAACTTTCCCATCAATAAACGTGTTGTAAAAAACATAACTTATTAGATTTAAGACCTAGATTCGGTAGCTAGTTCTGTGACTGCCTGTGACCGCTATGGTGCGCGCGCCGCTCACCCTGGTCGACGAGAACCCGCATGAGAGATGTGACGTAGGACGTAACCCCGCCCCCCGGGCGAGATGCCCCAAAATTTATGAATCCCCACCGTAAACGGGATTAATGAATGTTTTTTTTAAAAAACATGTAGCGCTCATGTCTGCACTGTAAAAAATAACCTTGATTTTAACGGTAAAAGACTGTAAAAATGCTACAGTGCAAAACTGTTAATAGGTAAACAGAAAGTTTCCGTAATATACACAGTAAATAACTGTGATATAATTTTACAGTAAAATACCGTTAAATTTATAGTTTTTGAACGTGAAAAAGAACAACTCATTGTATAATTTACAGTGAAAAACCGTAAATTGACATTCCTACAATTCCCTGTGTGACACTTCACATTTTATGTATTTTTGTTGAAATAACTATGGTTCCTCATAGTTTTATTGTTTTTTTTTCTAATCAGTTATGTACATTAGGGTTTTATGTTACATTTGATGTTGTTAAACTAATGTTTATTGCATTTTTTTAATTTCATGTGTGTTACCATGATGGTGCTTAATGTTTGTGTGAATGACATTGTGCAGCTTCTTTACATAAGTATTGCTTTATACAAGTGTTCACTTGTGATGAGCTGTGATTGCTCATGTAACTCATCACTGCTGTGATGATTGTTGGTTGTCAGTGTATTACAATGGTCTAAAACAGATATCAATACATCAATAAGTTGGTAAATCTACATTTTATCAGAAAATAAAACACGGTTAATTACTGTAAATTTTAAGTTAAGTCTGTAAAACCATTAACGTTCCTACCGTATTTTTAACGGTAAAGTTCTGGCAACCACAGCTGCCGGTTATTTAACCGTCAAATTTACGGTTTATTTTTTACAGTGTGCCCTTTGAACGATGCTCTGTGGATCTGAAAAAACGTATCACCGCCTAAAATACCTGTATGTCCAGAGGTGTGGCTAAGTATCCCAATTTTACACTCAAGTTCCATTGGCCTTTTCTGAAGACGTCCGAGGTGTTTGAGGCTCCCAGAGTGACCCCTAGTGTCAGCATTTCGACACAACGTCTCTGTTTCAGGGACGTTTTTTGTCCCCTCTATTTGGTTTAAACTTAAGTTAACCTTTTAACAACTAAAATCAGAATCAGTTTTATTGTTGTCAGGGTTCTGTCACTTCTGTCTAGTCTATTTCTTGGTTTTGTGACAGAGCCCTGACACTCTTGTTTTGTCTTGTCTGTGTGCCTTCCTTGTTTTATGTGCAGGGCGTGGTGTTTGCATCCCAGCACTTCGGTCTAGTTTTTGTATTTCGTGTTTGTATTCTGTTATGAGTGAGCTTGCGGTTTCGAGTTCGCTCGAATCGAACGCTCGTCTGTCTGCGGGAGTTGTTGTGTTCTGTGTAGCACACGGTTTGTGTTTACATCGGCCACATGCTTTCATGTCGTGTTTTGTCTTGTGCTATGCTGTGTAGCATGTTTACGCTGGCTGTGTGCTTTCGTGTTGTCATGTTTTGTGTGAACACGTTTCTTATGAGTGTTTTCATTAGCTGTGTGTTCATGTCTCTTATTTGTGAGCACATGACTTGTGATTTGATTTACTGGCAATGTGTTTTTGTAATGTTTGGTGTGAAATATGTCTATTGTCTAATAGACTGTCTCTCCTGTCTATTGTCTAGCCCTGCCCTTCTTGTTACCTGGCTGATAATCTATTCATTTTCCCCACCTGACCTGTACTTTTCCCTAGCTGTATTTACACTGTTTTATCGTTGCTTTTGTTGGTAGGATTAGTAACTTGCCTTTTTGTGAGTTCATTTTCTACTCAAAATGACATATTCAAACACCAAATCCATCAAATCAAATGTTACCATTATTTTGTATTGTCTACCAAGGTCGCTGCGTTCACTGGGTGTATATCTTCCACAAAGCATGTATTTACTTAAAAGTTTATAAAGTATATACATAAGAAGTGTGCTTTTTTTATTCCTGTTTATATTGTTCAATGAAATGTATGTAGAAATGGGTATCAAGAAAATAGATATTACTCAATCTTTTATTTACAAAGTTAAAATGACTTATTTTCTTTTCTAACTTTCACTTAACTTAGTTAAGTAGAGTTTACTTAATTCCATTTATGTGAAATTTATTTAAAAATATGCGTGTGAAATTTACTTTCAAAAATAGTGCAACTTGCCAAGGAAAAATTAAGTAAATTTTACTCTCTTTTTTTCAGTGTACTCTCCTCCTGATTCTCCTCATTTCATAATTGTACCTTCAGTCTTTCTTCATGCCTTTGCCTACGCATTTCTCTGAATTGACTTGGGTTATTCAAACAATTGGAGCATTCTTCTATCCTTAGGCGAGTGGCGTGTTTGACTAGATGTCAGTAAAATCTAAGCTGTGTGCAGGTTTTTTTCTGGCAGCACACATTTCACATTTTTTTGCAACTCTAAACTCGAATTTGTAATTCCTCAAATCCACTCTGAGAGAAAACATAACATTGTACTAGAGCAAACTCATTCACCCTAATAAATCCACCCAGTCGTATATTTTGGCTAATTTTATACCATTCACTATTTAATTAAATTTAATGGCTTGGACAGAAGATAAAGTATAAGGGGAAAAAAAGACACTCTCAAAACAAATTACATACAGGACTTCTTTTTACTGAATCCGAGGTACACCGGAGTCAATGTTTTCCTCAATGCTAATGCGATTGTATTGACTACTTTCCCTAATTAGCAAAATTAGTAAATGTGTTTTCACTCACCGCTACCAAGCCTCATGAAAATTGCACTCCATCCATGACACAGTCATTAATGCAGTGCCTGCTATTTTTCCTCCGGATGAACGCATTATTACTTTATGTACACTTAAGTTTTCAAAAACATCCTCTTTTGCCCCCAGTTGTTTCGAAGCTCTTTCTGTGTGTTTTTCTGGTACTTTTGCTGGCATTTAATGGCAGTGGAGGTCTTAACCTGATGTGTGCTCACTCATCTGTGTTGATGGTGTTTTAGAGGGCCGCTGTTTTGAGCATGGGAGTTAAAGGACTCAGGAGTCGCCTTATTTCATACTCCGCTAATGGCATCGAGAGGCGTTGACCCCTGTGAAATGTGTCTCGAAAATCAAATGCAGGGATCTGAGATGTGCAAATGGATTAGCAATACTAATCTGGAGGGATGATGGTTTCAATTAATGTTTCAGGCGGGATTGCCTTTCTGCATGCTATATTAGTAGGGTCGGATATTAGAACAGTTTGATTTGTCATGGAAATTTCCATAGGACACGTTAAATTGATCAAAAGTGACAGTGTTTCAAAAGTTTTCAGTTTCAAATAAATGCTGTTCTTTTGAACTTTCTATACGTCAAAGAATCGTGAAAAAATTGCATCACGTTTTTTTTTTTTTTTTAAAGTATCCGCATTTTGGGATATCCAATAAAAACACTGGATGGAAAAGCCGAGATGCGCATACATTCTAGAAATGCATATAAAAAATGTATTCGTTCAGTTGAGGTTGAGATTTTTTATCCGATAAGAAGAAACGAAAATAAACAACGATGGAAACGCAATTACCGAGTAAATCCTTTGACAACAAACAAACTCACATGACTTTACCTCAACAGTGGCTGTGATTGGTTAATTGGACTAACCAGCAGGCGAATTGCATCACATTATCTCAAATGTTGGTTTGATCAATCTGAAATGCCTATATTTAATATTAATATCAGGACGTCTCAAGTGATTTACATGTTAATTTATTTTTAGTATGCTTAGTATGAAATAAATGTATTTGAAATAAATTTTGGTATAGTTTTTGTCACTAGGGGAGTAAAGGACCTATCAGCCTGCGCCATCTAGAGTTTCATGACTGAACTTTGTATTCTTTTCTCTGATAATCAATACAATGTCAGTTTAGGTTTGATTATGTTGAGCATTCCTTCATAATGAAAATGCATTCATTAACACCATTTTAATAATTCATATTTCTCCTGTGTTCTTATTTTGCAGACCATGTGGTTTGTGAAGAAGAGTTTAAGTATGCCATGTTGGCCCTCAACTGTGTGTGTCCTGCCACCTCCACGCTGATCACCTTGTTAATTCACTCCTCTAGAGGACAGTGAGTATAAATCGTCCATCTTTTACTCACTCACTTCTGATAGCCAGGATTTTGACTACAGAATTAAATCTAATCAGATTGTAGATTATGAACTTAAAGGGAGAGTTCACATAAAAGGAAAATTCTGTCATCATTTACTCACCCTCAAGTTGTTCTAAACCGGTTTTAATTTCTTTCTTCTACTGAATACAAAAGAAGATATTTTGAAGAATGTTGGTAATCAAACAGTTCAAGGACTTCCATAGTATTTTTTTGCATACTATGGAAGTTAATGGGCCCATTTAAGGTGTCGATATCACTGGCGAAATCCAGTCATTTGAATAGGAATCTGTGCGATTGGAGTTTCACGTGAGGGTGAAAGATTACCCCACACAGATTTCGCTCATTTTCAAGTTGGTCATGAGAATTTGCTGCACTGAACAACAGAAATCTGCTTGGTTTTTTAAAGTGTCTTCTTTATACATTGCTATGATATTATAGACCATTAGGTAGTAGATGTCACACTTACATCACTGCAGTAGTGGGGGGAAATGGTCAAAATCCATGGAATAATGCAAAAAAAGTATTGTGCCTTTTGGAATATAAAAAAAAAAAATCATTTTTATAGAATACCGTCTATACCATCGTCGTCGAATACTTCCTTTTTAGTCCAAAAACAGCCCTTATTAAAACCATGCTCAGAGAACGACTCGTTTTGGAATGATCTATTTAAGACATCATGGATCTGTGAAAGACGGCCATTACAAGATCAATGCCTACACTGTAAAAAAATATTTTCAAGATTTGTTATCACAACATATTTTATTTTGTCAAATCAACTTTATAATAATTTATTTAGTTGAGAACTTATTATTTTGTTTCTGATGGTTAAATAAATCTACTTCATTGTATTAACTCACTTTTTCCAGTTCAATCAACTTAAAAAAGTAAGTAACCTGGGTTGCCTTAAAATTTTAAGTTAAACCAACAATATTTTTTTTACAGTGTAGTAATCACAACATTTTTTCTTTTGTCAAATCAACTTAAATAATTTATTTAGTTCAGATAACATATAATTTTGAGTTTCTGACGGTTAAATTAATCTCCTTCATTGTATTAACTCACTTTTTCCAGTTCAATGAACTTCAAATTTTAAGGCAACCAGGTTACTTACTTTTTTAAGTTAAACCATCAATATTTTTTACAGTGTACTTCTACATCATTAGCAGTAAAGCCCCGCCCAGTGTTTCGTAAATGACAAGTAGTATGTAAATAACAAAATTGACCCTAACACAATGCTCATTACTGCAACCTTTCATGCCACGATCCAAATATAATGATATGGATCTAAATATAATGCGATAATCACAGCAGTGGGCGTTTACACTGAAGTCACAGCAGACACGCCCCTTCAAACAGAGAGCTAAAATCAGGGTAGGAAAAATGCCTTTAATTTTTAAATGATGACCATTTTCGATGTATAAATCATACTAACATTATAAGTGCACCCCTGGAAACATTATAAAATCATAAAATAGTGCAGTTTATGGCCCCTTTAAAGCATCAATTTGATATAAATAATAAATTGCCATAATACACTCATATCCAGTTCATAGATGGCATAATATATTGGCCCTACAGTTATAGCATGAAATGCTATTTAAACCTATAACATTTATATCTCACAAATCAGATTTTATAACTCACAATTGAAAAAAAAAAGAGTAAAAAAGTCGCAACTATCTTGCAATTATCTTTTTATATAATGTGGCTTCCAAAAACTTTTACTGTAGAACGGTCACTTAACTGGCACCAGGTAGGCTCCACCCACAAAACACATCATCGCTGTTTTCCAAAATGGTCTGCACATCGCTACACTATTTACGCCTGCAAAATTTCGCTAATGTAATAGCACCTTTAGACAGGAAGAGATCTTTTGACTAACATTGCAAGTGACCAACCACATTTGTGTACATTTTTATCTGTAATATGTATTTTTGAGGGTAATACATGAATAAAACTTTCTCCGTCTGGTTCTCTATAAAAAGACATTGGTGGCACTTTTGATATAGTATAGATGTGAATATATTTACTCAAACATGCCTGAAATAGAACACAATGCCCTGTAGATGATGTGCTTGTGCTGCATCACAGATCTCTGTGCATTAGTGAGAAGTTCTGTTTAACGGTTTCATTTTTTTATTATCAGAACAGCATCTTCAGAGGCCTTCAAGCAGCGAGCGGGTGCCTTCCAGCCGCTCAACAGGTCAGACCCACCGACTGTAAAATATTGACCCATACACATAGCGGTAAAGATCCCATAAACTGTGAATTTACCTCTGCGTCATTCATCCTTGTTTCTTCACCTCCTCCATCTTAACACTCCCCCACTCCCTCTGGATCTCACCTTCCCTACATCTTCTCAGCCATTCGCAGGGATGTCAAACACACATCAAGCAATTTTTATATTCTCTGCCCATCTGTAAGATCGTTTTTTCCCAAGCTGACTGCAGGCTGTGGAAACATTTTAAGGACATGTCAAAGAGTTCACTCAAAAATATAAAATATTAAATTCTGTCATCATTTTCTCACCCTCATGTCATTCCAAAATACGTTTGTTCATCTTCAAAAGACAAATTAAGATATTTTTAATGAAACCTGAGAGTTCCCTTTCCAGTGAGAACTCGCACTGTGTCCTCTAGAGCAGGGCTTCCCAAACTTTTCCATGACAAGGCCCCCCAAATACCACTAGGTTCTGGCCAAGGCCCCCCTTTTGCGGGATGTGTTATTGAACCCATCAACAATACTACGGCAAATGTAGAAATAAATAAATAAATAAAACATCTAGGTGATCATCAGATTATGTGATTGTGTTTGATACCAATCAGAAAGATTATATAGAGATGCACCGATAACAATTTTCTAGGCTTTTCTGACATAGACTACTCCAGTTCTTGTTAAAAAACACTAGTGCATTTTAGGAACTTTTTGAGTGAAATCATATTTATTTTGTCCATCAAAAATGTGCTTTAATTGAGCGTGAGCAGCGCAGCAAAAAAAGACTCGGCGTCAAAACCCCCGCTTCAATGCTGCTCATGCGACGCTTCTGCTCCCGGTGTGAGTGTATGCACTCATTGATTAACATGCACACCGAAAAACAATGCTCACGCACCACTCGTGCTTGCGGTCTGAAACGGCTGTAATTTACTAGGTTTCCTACATGAGTCTTCCGGGATGCTGATGTTGCGGGATGTTAATCATGCGATGATTTCTACAGCCTCCTGGACATACTTGTTTTTAGGTTGAGTGTTGTTAGGTCTCCTCGCTATAGACTGAGAGTCATACCGTTGAGAGCTCTGCCCCTAGAGCTACACATAGATATTAGTCTCAGGGAGGGTTGTTGCTTGTCTTCCTCTTGTTTTGAGAGTCGTCTTGTTAGGCCCCCACTCCCCAGAGCTTTGTATAGACTTCCTATAGGCTTCCTCTCATTTTAGAGAGTTGTTCTGTTAAGGCCCCTGCTCCCCAGAGCTCCACATCGTAGTTTTTCAAGATTTGTTTTACTCCTTAGACTCCTTAGTACAAGTACTTCAGTGTAGATTGTAGATTGTAGACCTCCTCTCTTTAAAGAGAGACATTTTTGCTGAGGTTTCCGCTATTAACAGACAGTTAAACTGGAAAGTCTGTACAGTCTTAAGGTTGAGTTTCGTTTGAAAGAGTCGTTTTGCTAGGCCTCCGCTCTGTAGAGCTCTGCTTAGACAGTATCTTTAGTAAGTATGGCTCTGGAAGCCTCTTTAGTGTGACGATTTCTGGCGTAGAGTTTAGTTGGGATTTCTCTCGTTTTAGAGAGTTGTGTTGCTGAGTCCTCTGCTCTTAGAGCTTAGTTCAGACAGTAGTACTGGAGACTCCATGGAGTCTTAAGGGTCTTATGGGTTGAGTGTTGTTAGGCCTCCTCTCATTCTAGAGAGTCATTCTGCCGAGGCCTCTGCTCGCAAGAGTTACGTAGAGACAGTATTATCAATTGGTTCTTTGTAACTTCTTTGATGGAACTGTCTTTGGTGTGTAGGGTGTAGTTAGGACTCCTCTTGTTTTTGGAGAGTAATTTTTTTGAGGCCTCTGCTCTCAGAGCTCTGTACAGACAGTAGACCTGGAGTTGTAGGCTCTTGGGGAGCCTCCTTGGTTAACTGTCTTTAGGGTTGAGGGTCGTTAGGCCTCCTCTCATTCTAGAGAGTCATTCTGCTGAGGCCTCTGCTCTCAGAGCTCCATACAGACAGTAGACCTGGAGTTGTAGGCTCTTGGGGAGCCTCCTTGGTTAACTATCATTAGGGTTGAGAGTCGTTAGGCCTCCTCTTGTTTTAGAGAGTCGTTTCTTCAGAGGTCCGCACAAACAGTGTTATCAGTATGATGGCTATTTAGGAACCTTTTGGATGAGATGTCTGTGGCATAGAGTGTTATTAGGCCTCCTCTCATTTTAGAGGGTCATTTTGAAGAGGCCTCCACTCCTGGAACTTCTTACTGACAGTAGCAATAACGCTGTAGCCTCTTTGTAAAGCCTGCTTGGTTACTGTCTTTAGGGCTGAGTGTTGTTAGGCCTCGTCTCGTTCTAGAGAGTCATCCTACTGAGGCCTCCGCTTCTCAGGTCTCCGCACATACAGTATTGTCAAGCTGTATTGCTCTTTGGTAAGACTGTCTCTGGCTTAGAGTATGGTTAGGCCTCCTCTCAGTTTAGAGAGCCTTGAGAGTCTGCTCTTTGAGCTTTGTTTAGCGTATATGGCTTAGCGCAGTAGTACTCCCCTTGCCTTTGAGTCATTATGCATAGTAGGCCAGGGTTAATGTGATTTGGCTTTGGCCATATTCTCTTTAAGGAATCTCTTTTTAAGTATGGTTCCAACCATTTGAGCCAGGGGTGGGGGACACAATCGATACAGTATAGTAGTACTATAGTAGTAGTATGATATTTTCTGTGGCAATACTGTATCGATACACGGGCGACAAGTACGGGCAAGTGATGAAACCGGTGTTGCGACTGAACACGTAACACCAACTATCGTAGCAAGCCTGGAGCTCATGTGAGAGATCTCCTATTCAGAGAATAATTACATCCTGTCCTGTGTCCTGAATTTTCAAGAACAAGTTTTTTGAGCACTTCAGTTAATGTGTAGAAGATAATGTTTACAGAATTCAATGTGACATTTAATTAAAGTGAGTTGAGCAGTCTTATTTTGCTAATTTTTTGTGATGTCTTTGAATAATATGGGGAACATGAATCGCAATATATTGCTTGTATCGCAATATATCGAGTATCGCAATAATATTGAATCGTGGCCCAAATATCGCGATACTATCGAATCGTCACATTGTTGCCAATTCCCACCCCTAGCCAGTGTCTCGTTCCACTTCTCAGGGAACAATCGTTACATGCGTAACCTGAGATGATTTCTGTCCCTCCATTGACAGTCCATTTGCCCAAAACGTTGATGCTTCAAAAAGCTATATTTGATGTGCCCCACAATGTGCGTTGATTATGTTTATCTGTGAGCAAAAGCCTAAAGATGTTCTTCATATAAAGTAATTGTATCTATTCACAAGACTTGGATTAAACTGCTCAATTCATATGGATTACTTTCACAATCTCTTTATGACCATTTTGGAGTGTCAAAATGGTGGTGTAATGGACTTTTTTTAAACAGAGGAACTAAAATTTCACAGGTTTCATTAAAATGTCCTCCTTTGTGTTTCAATGACGAAAGAAAGTCAACATGAGGGTATAAACGATGATAACATTTAAGATTGTGAGTGAACTATCCTTTAAATCTTTGGAAATAAATTGTGAAAACATTTTCAAAAGATCATCCATGTCTGTCTCTCAAAGGGAAGGCGCTGCTGGCTCAGTCGACCAATGGCAGCGCACCTACAGGCGCTGTGCGGCCAATGAAGTGCACCACATCAGACTGGAAGAGAGCAAGTTTTTTGGAGAATATCAGGGAAAGAGTTTCACCTTTGCCTCCTTTCACGCACATAAAAAGTAAGCCTCTGGATTAAGCTCCATTGAATCCGTTTGTTTTATTTCCACTATACGCACACAATAACACTGTTAACTGCTGTGGCAGATACGGGGTGTGTCTGATCGGGGTGCGCAGGATGGACACAGCCAATATCCTCCTGAACCCTGGACCCTGCCACATCATGGGAGCCTCCGACACCTGTTTCTACATCAACATCTCCAAAGAGGAGAACTCAGCTTTTGTCAGGGGCCACAGAGAGCCTGTGAGGGGCCCCGGGGGCGATTCCAGAGGGGTCCCACAGACAATATATCATGGGCTTACTCGCCTACCAGTGCACAGCATTATAGCCAGCATGGGTCAGTTTGTCAACTCAAATATTGGACGATTAATGAGAATAACAATAATTAAAAAGATTTTCATGACTTTAATAATTAATTTATTCAAATTAAATCTGAAATCATACAGCAAAGTGAATGGTTTCCTTTAATGTTTTCTTAACAAATATTTCACAGGATTAAAAAACTGATAAGAATAATATTTTAAATATTATATTTTTAAAAAATATTTTGAATGAAATGAAAATACTTAAGTCTTAGTACTTGAACCTTATTATTATTATTAGTAGTAGTAGTAGTAATTATAATTTTTTATTATGTTATGTTAGAAATTTTTGTGTAATAGTATTGTATTTTAATTGAGCGTGATCATGGTTATCGTGATTAATAATAGTGATCAGGCAATAATTTTCGCTGTATGAAAGCTTTGTGAAGATTTGAATTAAACCATTATTTATTATAATGTCATGTATTGTGTGCCGCTCACAGTTCAGCTACTCTTGTTCGTTACTGTGATGTGAGATGTAGACTGAAAAAGAAAAACATGCTTCTCAAATTGACTAAAATTTCACTAGGGGTTTTTTTGCAAACAAAATACATCATTTTAGTGCAATATCTCCATCTAGTGAAAAGCACTGGAACTCATGAATCATCTGTCGTCTCCTGGGCCTCCTAAGGTGCTTTAAGGGATTGGAGCCGATCTGCTAATTTCCACCATTTTTCAACAACACTTATGGAGCCGATCTGCTAGTTTCCATCATTTTTCAGTTGAGCAAGTTATTGCATTTTCATGAAAGATTACAACGACATAGATTTTTTATTCTGAATAATTGCACTGATGAATCATGAACTGTAAGACAAGAAACGTGCATTAAAGGGATGATTCACTTTATCACCCTTAAATTGTTCCAAACCTTTATGAATTGCTTTCTTTCTTCTGCTGAACACAAAAGAAGATATTTTGAAGAATGTCGGTTACCAAACAGTTGATTATATATAGTATTTCCATACTATGGGGCCCATCAAATGTTTGGTAACCAATATTCTTCAAAATATCTTCTTTTGTGTCCAGCAGAAAAAAGAAAGAAATTCATACAAGTTGGAACAACTTGAGAGTGAGTAAATGATGACATCATTTTAATTTTTGGGTGAACCATCCCTTTAATAAAGCAAATTCAGTTCATTTTGATTTCATGTACTCTCTTTCGTACTGTAACAGGCACGGTAGCCATAGACCTGCAGGACTCGAGTGACAGCAGTCCCGAGGGCACGGGCCCGCCGGCTCTGGGCAGTGGGACTGTGAGCAGGAGCGGGTCCAGGACAGAAGTGGGGGGATGTAACACTCTAGCTCTGCCAGCCATGGGTGGCTCAGCCGAGGAGAGGAGGCACAGCATCGCCCCCGTCCTGGAGGTGGTTGACAGAGTGCACAACCCTACGTTTGACCTACTGGGGGACCAATCAGAGGATGAGGGAGGAGAGGAGGGGAAGGAGGAAGAGGGGGGAGAGCAGAAAGGCCAATGGTGGGGAGCACACTGCGAGTGAGTATTAGGCCACGCGAGACCATGTTTTGGCCATTCTAGAGTTTCAATAATACTTGGGAAAGGTGACAATTCCTTAAAATAATACTTGAGTATTGAGTTATGAAGTACAATTCACTCCACTGAGCAGAATTATATTTTTGTGGCTATTAAAATACTCACAAAAAAAATATTTAGATTTGAAATTACTTTTTTTTCCCCAACAAGGACACATTAGATTATGGAAAAGATAAAAGGATAGAAAGGGGGTTCTTTTGAACTTTCTATTCATTGCAAAATCCATAAAATAAAATGCATCATGGTTTCCACAACAATATTAAAGGAGTAGTTCACTTTTAAAAAAACTTGTGCTGATAATTTACTCACCCCCATGTCATCCAAGATGTCCACGTCTTTCTTTCTTCAGTCGAAAAGAAATTAAGGTTTTTGATGAAAACATCACAGGATTTTCTCCATATAATGGACTTCATTGGGAACCAAACGGTTCAAGGTCCAAATGAGAGTTTCAGTGCAGCTTGAATGAATAAGGGTCTTATCTAGGACCCTTCGAGTCATGACTCGAAAAAAGATTTGTTCATTTTGATGAACAGGAGAGTCACGAACGCTCATCACAGAACAGAGCAAGGCGAGCATTTGTGCTTATATAACTCAAACTTTTTTATTTATTTTTTAAATGAGCGATCGTTTAGCTAGCCCCTTATTCATCATCTGGTGTCGTTTAAAGCCCTTTGAAGCTGCACTGAAACTCTCATTTGAACCTTAAACCGTTTGGTTCCCAATGAAGTCCATTATATGGAGAATTTTGACTGAAGCTTTTCTACTGAAGAAAGAAAAACGTGGACATCTTGGATGACATGGGTGTGAGTAAATTATCAGCAAAAGTTTTTTTTTAAAAAGTGAACTACTCCTTTAAGCAGAACAACTGTTTTGTGACAAGCATGACTGAAAACACTGAATAATGATGCTGAAAAATTCAGCTTTGTCATTACAAGAATAAATTGCATTTTAATATATATTTACGTAAATAGGAAAAAGCTACTGTTTTAAAAAGTTTTGAATGGTAGAGTTGATTATTGTATGTCTGTGCTCTTGTATTTCTCACACAGATGGGTTAAAGGCTACCCACTAAACTCTCCATACATCGGCAGCTCCCCTGCCCTCTGCCACCTCCTTCAGGAGAAAATGCCATTTTGCTGTCTGCGCCTTGATAAGGTGAGTGTCTGCCTCTCTCCAAATCTTTTATGTCACGCAGTTCACAGACGCACATAGCCACACCGCTCTCAGCACAAGATCCTAACAGCAGATTGCTTTCTCAGGCTTGTCATCATATGCCCTACGAGGATGCTCGCTCGTACGGCTTTAAAAACAAACTGATCATCGTGTCCGCGGAAAGTGCTGGAAACGGCCTCTATAACTTCATAGTTCCGCTGCGGGCGTATTACCGGCCCAGGAAGGAGCTCAACCCCATTGTTTTGCTACTGGAGAACGTGTGAGTGTCCTAAAACCAGAAACACTGAGAAATACTCATCCATCCTTTGTTTTTCACAGCGCTGGTCGCCTTTCTGTATTTATTATGACATAATCATTGTTTCTCCTGTAACAGAAAACTAAAATGGGGAGATTCATCGTCTTATAATTCAATCAAATGTAATAAAACTCTTGTTTTTTTCATGATTGGATGAACACCGGGGAGCAGCTGCAGGCTGGATTTCATTATTTAGATACCCTGGAGCAGGGCGAAGCGGTGCGATTTTTATTGAAATTGGGTCATTTTTGTAAAATACTTGGAAAGAGACATCAGAGACATCTGTAATTCAGTTTGCTTGTTGTTGTCAAAGCATCACCTCAGATTCTCAACATTTCTCTCGGTGGTGTTTGCTAGACCCGAGGCAGACTTCTTGGAGGCCATCTGCTGGTTTCCTATGGTCTACTACACAGTGGGCTCCATCGACAAGTAAGAGAAGCTTTCCTTGAATATATATATATATATAAGCTATTAACATGTGTATTGTGGAACATTTAGTTCTGGTTGTCAAATTTGAGTCCTGCAGCACTGGGACATTTTTCACTCTTTATATCTCTCCGCTGTCTGTGTTTGTTCCAGGCAGAATGTCGGTCTGTGCATTAGTGAGGGGCATTTTACATCATTTACCATCAGTAGGTCTCTTCATGAGTCATTAAAGCGTTCATTCAGGGATTTTTTTTTTTTTTTTTTTTTGTAGTTTTTGAAATTACAGGCTTCATCTCTACGAATTCATAATGCATTGTGTACAGACATCAAATAAAGCTTTATCAAAATACCAGTCACACTTTATATTACATGTAGGGATGGGACGATAACCGGTTTTACGATAAACCGTGATAAAATGTACTGACGGTTAGTATTTTCGTTTAAAATTTAATTATCATTAAAACCATGTTTGATTATCGCGATTTTAATAACTCACTGAATCCCGTCGGCCAGTCTGACGCAGGCGCGCAGCACGAAATATTTTTTTTAAATTACTATTCGAGAAGGAATGGCGGAGGGCAGTGACCGTGCTCAGGAGATTTTTCAGCCTTTTAAGAGGACCAAATCTGAGGTGTGGTCATATTTTGGGTTTTACAAAAGTCCTGAGGGAAACTTGATCGAGGATGGTCACCCTGTCTGCCAAACAAAAAATCACTGCAATAGAAACACTTCAAATCTGCCGAGTCGTCTTGTGTGATCGTCACCAGAACGCAAGGCAAGTTAACTTTGACCTTAAAGGGTTAGTTCACCCAAAAATGAAAATTAAGTCATTAATTACTCACCCCCATGCTGTACCAACCCCGTAAGACCTTCGTTCGTCTTCGGAACACAAATGAAGATATTTTTGATTAAATTTGAGAGCTGTATAACTACCACATTGGCTCCTAAGGGACTGCCTCTTGACGGCCCAGAAAGTCAATGAAGAAAATGTTTAAATATCCCAAGTGACTACCGTGGCTCAACTATATGTTTTTAAGCGACGCGAATACTTTTTGTGCGAAAAAACAAACAAAAATAACGAGTTTATTCGACTATTTCTTTTCTTCCTTGTAGGCCAGAACGAGACTTCCTTAGATTTCCACGACGCATGCGCGAGAATTGCGATCTGAAGTAGTGAAGGCTGGTGTGAGCAGATCGCAAATCTCGCGCATGCGTCGTGGAAATCTAAGGAATTCTCGTTCTGGCCTACAAGGAAGAAAATAAATAGTCGAATAAACTCGTTATTTTTGTTTGTTTTTTGGCACAAAAAGTATTCGCGTCGCTTGATAAACATATAGTTGAGCCACGGTAGTCACTTGGGATATTTAAACATTTTCTTCATTGACTTTCTGGGCCGTCAAGAGGCAGTCCTTTAGGAGCCAATGTGGTAGTTATACAGCTCTCAAATTTAATCAAAAATATCTTCATTTGTGTTCCGAAGACGAACGAAGGTCTTACGGGGTTGGTACAGCATGGGGGTGAGTAATTAATGACTTAATTTTCATTTTTGGGTGAACTAACCCTTTAATACCAAAACTACGGCTGGGAAACAATTGGGCACGAAATGAGTTTTGAGTTGAAACATTTTATGGCACTCACTTGAAATAGACGTCAAGCTTACGCGAAGAAAAGTTCGTAGCAAGTGGATTTGAGCCAAAGACGAACGAACAACTTCAAACAAGACTATTATTAAGAGTGATATTTTAAGGGATAGTAAAGTATAGATACATCACGTATTAAACCGATTTTATTTTTACCACATAATTACGGGAACATATTGAATTGATAATGAGATTAGCTAATGTTTTAAATCTTACCTGTTTATGAATTCAAACTCTGTAAGCAATAAATCAACTCTGATTTCATTTTTGCAATACAATCAAAAACCGGAGATGCAAGACGGCAAGTTGTATTTGAATGAAACAAGAGCGCGCGTCCGTTGTGATATGGACGTGCGCTGTGTAATAATGTGTTGCTATTGACGACGGGCATTATAAAGAAGCAAATGCCATAGAATAGAATCTAGCTTAAAAAACTGCATAGAGAGGCTTGTTTTATTTGTTGTTTGTTGATTTTCAATTATAAAACTTGTTCATAAAAAAATCAGTTCTTTTTGAGCACTTTCATAAATTTTTAACAAAACCGTGATAATATTGATAATTACGATTATTTTGGACACTATAATCGTGATATGAAATTTTCATACCGTCCCATCCCTAACTACTTTTCACTAACAATGCCTACAAGACTATAGGTTTACTGTGTAACACTATGTTCATAATAAGTAAAGTTTATTAGAAGATTAAAGCAGCACTATGTTGTTTTTTTCAACCTTTATAATATTTTTCCAGATGGTATATCGACTTACAATAGGATTAATCAGGATAACTATCCTATGTCTGCTGGTTGATAGTCATGTTTGTTACTTATTTTTCTTGTGAAAGTGTCTTGCCTCAGGCTATAATCCAAATCGATTTTTCAAATTTGTAGATTCATCTATGGTAGCTTAATATTATAATATTGACATCGACATGGCTATTATCTACCAACAAACATTGAATTCAATTAGCATATCCATTATGTAAAACAGTAGCCAATAGGCTAACTTTACTATAAAGATGCTGTCTTATAAACGTGAGCTATCTTTTGACGTTTGAAAAAAAAAAAAAAGCCCATTACACTATATTCATAAGACATGCTGAAATATATGCCAATGTACCTGGGATGAAGACATCTCACACGCAACACTGGAGTCTGCCCAAGATGTGAAAACTCCTTCCTTCTGCAGAGTTCGGGGGTATCGCTTGTCAACAAATGCACGCTAGTGTAACCATGGCAGATTTTACGACAGTAGCAGAAGACAATACTGTTTCCCAACTGTAGGGGGACCCTGAGAGCAAAATTTCAAAAATAACATAATGCTGCTTTAAAGGGTTAGTTCACCCAAAAATGAAAATTCTGTCAGTATTTACTCACCCTCATGTTGTTCCAACCCCGTAAGACCTTCGTTCATCTTCGGAACACAAATTAATATATTTAAGATATTAAGATCGCTCCTGCATACAGTCCATAGGCTTCTTGAGGGACTGGCTCTTGCTGTCCTCGAAAAGTCATTAAAGACATCGTTAAAATAGTCCAAGTGACTACAGGGGCTCAATCTTAAGTTTATCAAACGACGAGAACACTTTTGTGCGCAAAAAAACAACAAAAATAACGACTTTATTTCAACTATTCGTTTATTTCTCCCTCTGCGCGAGTCAGGTTACTAGTTTAATAGCGTAAGCTTCTGTTATTGTACGTCACACGCATCACACACACATGACCAGCGTCGGCCAATAGTGAGCCTACGTGTGACGTAGCTCTACGCAATCACACTACGTTAACTGACTTACAGGCTCATGGAGAAGGAAGTGAATAGTTGAAATAAAGTCGTTATTTTTGTTGTTTTTTTGCGCACAAAAAGTGTTCTCGTCGTTTGATAAACTTAAGATTGAGCCCCTGTAGTCACTTGGACTATTTTAACGATGTCTTTAATGACTTTTCGGGGACAGCAAGAGCCAGTACCTCAAGAAGCCTATGGACTGTATGCAGGAGCGATCTTAATATCTTAAATATCTTAATTTGTGTTCCGAAGATGAACGAAGGTCTTACGGGGTTGAAACAACATGAGGGTGAGTAAATACTGACAGAATTTTAATTTTTGGGTGAACTAACCCTTTAAGTAGTTAAATTGAACCAAAATACCTATCATCAGTTTGGGTTCTTTGGTTCCTTTCGATTCTGTACACGTAAACTTTTACTGAGCTTGTCCCTGAACACTATGTGTGCAGTTTGGATAGCCTTCTGCGATGTGGCGTGACGTTGGCTGACACCATGGTTGTGGTGGACAAAGAGAGCTCCATGATCGCTGAGGAGGATTACATGGCTGATGCCAAGACCATAGTTAATGTTCAGACGCTCTTCAGGTAGGTCCTTCCACATGTGTGTCTTTCTGCTGGAGGCATTGGGGAACCTGACGCTCTCTCCTCACTGTTTCCTAAAGGCTTTTTCCAGCTCTCAGTATCATAACCGAACTCACCCACCCAGCCAACATGCGCTTCATGCAGTTCAAAGTGAAAGACCACTATTCTCTAGCTCTTTCTAAGCTGGAAAAGGTGAGACACAAATGCAATACAATATTTATACTTTCTAAAGAATCCCCCAAAAAAGCTGATATCCCCTCTTTTGCTCCATTTGTGCTGTAGAAAGAGAGAGAGAGGGGCTCTAACCTGGTGTTCATGTTCAGATTACCGTTTGCGGCTGGGAAGGTGTTTAGTGTCAGTATGTTAGACACTCTGCTGTATCAGGTAACCATAAAGTAATCCTCCCATGACTGAATTGATGTATTTTTCTGTCTTTCATTATAATAATAAATAGTTTAGACCATAAAGGGGTGTTCATTTTTTGTGGAAAACCATGACAGAAAAAAAAAATGGACCTGCCTGAAAAAAATAGTCACACTTGTGTTCCTCGCGGTCAAAAATGACCGTATTGGATTATGAATTGGAGACAAATTTCATCTAGTGAAAACTTTTGGTACTGCGGTCAAACAAAATCTTACTGAGAGTAAATTTTTTGATATATCAAGCTCAAATGTGGAACTTATTTAGGTTTTTCGTGCCGTTTTTGAGTAAAACTTGTCTTTGAAAATATATATTTCATATAAAAATGTAAAATAGTACTTTTGTGCATTTTTCATAAGAATAAACTTAAAATTCTGTAAAAAAATTTTAAGTTCACTTTTTTAACCGGCCACGTGTTGTCTTTGAGAAGAGATCAAGTCTGTTCTGTAAAAACATTCAAGATTTACCACAGTTTAAGTTGGAAATATGCCCAAAAAGTTCATAAATGGATTATAAATACAACGTAAATATAATTTTGTACCTTAAAATACCCTAAAAATAAAAAATGTTAAATAAAAAAAACATAATCAAACAAAAATTTTGTACATTCAATTCATTGAAAAAAAAATTATATATATATATATATATATATTTGACCGACAGACGAAGAGCACCTGACGAACTTCAGACCAAAGTCATTCATTTTCAATAGAGCCATATGTGTATGTGTAATTCCGAAAAACTTTTTCGGCTAGAAAGTATGCGACTGCCTCATCAGTTGTGATATATTCTAATTAGAGCTGTCAAATGATTAATCGCGATTAATCGCATCCAAAATAAAAGTTTGTGTTTACATAATAAATGTGGGTGCACTGTGTATAATTATTTTAAATATATTAATACACACACATGCTTGTAAGAAATATTTTCATATATTTACTGTATATAGATTTATGTATAATTTATATTATATATATATATATATATATATATATAAATAGAAATATTTTACATGGAAATATTTTTTTTTCCCCTAAATATACAGGACATGTATGTGTGTGTAATTTTATATATATATGGAAAATAATTATACACAGTGCACCCACGTATATTATGTAAACACAAACTTTTATTTTGGATGCGATTAATCGCGATTAATTGTTTGACAGCCCTAATTCTAATCAAAACTGTGAGCATGAGGTGAGAATTCCCAATGTTTTTCTAGTAAATGATATTCTTTAAAACCTATTTCTGTAAAAATTGGTGGACATTCCGAACTAATTGTTTTATATCTATTAAAACATTACTTTGGTTGATTAGCTTTGTTTTACAATGTATTTCAGTCTTTTGTTGTGTGGATATGTTATGAGGTGGGAGGATAGACGAACCCAAAAGCAGACTGATTGCTCAACACAGAATTTATTCAAGACAAAAAGGGGAAAACAAAGCCCACGAGGGGGCAAAACAAGACTGGGTAACAAACACTAGACTTAAACTGAGGTCAAGACAGGAACAATACTAAGACACGAACAGACTCTAGATTAACAGTTAACTCAAGGAATTACTCACTGCAAACTTCACAAAACATCAAACAGATCTCACGGCAGGTTTCACACAGCAGGGTTTCAAACAATCTTTCACAATGAACCGACACAGGACAGCAAACACAAGGGGATTATAAAGGGGAACAATAATGACAAAGACAGGTGAAACTGACTAGACAATAATCACAAGACTAGGATAACAAGGGGCGGGTAAGTTAACGAGACAACACAAGCACATGGCCCAAACAGGCCATGCGCTTGCACACAAAACATGATTCTGTCATGATCCTGCCTCACAACTAGAGAAAATCAAAGACAAGAAGGCAGAATCATGACAGAACCCCACCTTAAGGAGCGGCTTCCAGACGCTCCTCAAGGGACATTAAACACGGGACATGACAGACTGTGACAAAGACACAAACCAACAGTACATAGCAAAAAGTAACAAAGGCATACAAAAATACACAACGACAGGATTGGGGTGAAACATCAAAAACAACATACAAGGCAGAGGAGGTGGAGGAAACACAGAGTCTTTGAGCGACTGTCCAGGGTGGGTGGGCGGGACAGGGGTCCTGGGACCACAGGGAGTGGACTTAGGATGAGAGGACCGAGCGGGCTTGGGAGGAGTGGTGTGGGACAAGGGAAAAACAGTCCGGGGTTGAGCCATGACAGGGGAGACAGGGGAAACAAACGGAAGTCCAGGGACCGTGGGGACAGGGACAACTGGGGAAACAGTCCGGGACCGGGTTGAGCGCAGACAGGACTGACCGGGGAAACACACGAGGTCTTGGGAACAGTGGAAGTCACAACAGGGATAGCAACTGGGGGTACAGCGAACGATGGACACGAAGCTGGACTCATGACGGGGGGTGTGGTAAGAGATCGAAGAGGGAGAACTGGGGCAGAGCTCACCGAAAGTGACTCGGATCCGACGATCAACCTCTCCGACTTGGGAGTGGTGTTCTCCGCTGCAGGTTCAGGGACAGCGCCTACAGACATAGATTCAGGGACAGCGCTTACAGACACAGTGGGCTCGGGACAAGACAGGACAGGCACTTCGAGGATCTTGATCAGACTGGACAAATAGTCAGACAGGGTCTTGGCAGCCAGAGCGATGGGCATCTCCTGACGAGCAGAAACCGACTGCAGAATCTCTCCTGCGGCTAGATCGGCCGCAACTCTCTCCGCAGTGGGCTCTGGGACGACGCCTGCTGGAGCGGGCTCTGGGACGGCGCCTGCTGGAGCGGGCTCTGGGACGGCGCCTGCTGGAGCGGGCTCTGGGACGGCGCCTGCTGGAGCGGGCTCTGGGACGGCGCCTGCTGGAGCGGGCTCTGGGACGGCGCCTGCTGGAGCGGGCTCTGGAAGAGACGGAGACAGAGGACAAGAGGCTCCCTTCTTCCTCCTCTTCTTCCTGGGTCGTGGAGCAGAGGACATAGCCAGGTTTGTGACCGGTTGGGGAAGCACGGCAGGAAGTGTGGTCTCAGTTGAAGAGGACTCCGAAGTAGACTCCCACGACAGCCGTCTCTCTCGCTTGCCACGGAGACTTGCGGGTGCAGCTGATGCGTCGGGAGCCGAAGTGGAGTGAGCCTGGTTCCCCTGCGTAACCACGGCTAAAATGTGACCCTCCGGGATCACTGGCAGCCTGGCAGGTGGTGACAAGCTTGTGGGTGTCTGTGACTCTCTCCGGGATAAGCTATCCACCACAGCTTGAAATGGGCGACGAGTGAGCTCCTCCCGTTCAGTCAACGGAGGTGGAGAGTTGAGACCGGCGATGAAATAGCGAGAAACCAGGACCTCAGGCAGGAAGAATCTCCTTTCTTCAACGACTTGAGCATACTTCTGCAGGGACAACTCACCCTGGGGAGGAAATGGAAGTCTTCCAGCTCTACTATCTGCGATGGCCGACTGCCACCATAATTCTTGGTCAGCCGGTTGTGGTCTATTGGGGAAAGACAAACAGTCTGCTGGGTTCTTTTCTGGTCGGTTCATTCTGTTATGAGGTGGGAGGATAGACGAACCCAAAAGCAGACTGATTGCTCAACACAGAATTTATTCAAGACAAAAAGGGGAAAACAAAGCCCACGAGGGGGCAAAACAAGACTGGGTAACAAACACTAGACTTAAACTGAGGTCAAGACAGGAACAATACTAAGACACGAACAGACTCTAGATTAACAGTTAACTCAAGGAATTACTCACTGCAAACTTCACAAAACATCAAACAGATCTCACGGCAGGTTTCACACAGCAGGGTTTCAAACAATCTTTCACAATGAACCGACACAGGACAGCAAACACAAGGGGATTATAAAGGGGAACAATAATGACAAAGACAGGTGAAACTGACTAGACAATAATCACAAGACTAGGATAACAAGGGGCGGGGTAAGTTAACGAGACAACACAAGCACATGGCCCAAACAGGCCATGCGCTTGCACACAAAACATGATTCTGTCATGATCCTGCCTCACAACTAGAGAAAATCAAAGACAAGAAGGCAGAATCATGACAGGATAGGCTATCCAATCATTCATTTTACCAAGGTGGAGGGTAATAGCAATTGTATGTGTATTTAGTATTGAGTGCAATCGTATAAATACCTGGGGACAATAATAGACTCAAAACTCACATTTGAAACTAACTGTGAAGTTGTGTGCAAAAAAAAAGGGCATCAGCGCCTGTTCTGTTTGAGAAAACTGAGTCGGTTTTATTAGACAAATCCATCATGACTCTCTTTTACCACGCTTTCATTGAATCAGCAATGGTTTGGGAACCTCTCTTTGAAAAATAAAAACTCACTCAAGCAAATAGTAAAGTGATCTAGCAGGCTGATGGGTGAGCCACAGCTCAATGTGGAGACCTTGTATACAAAACAGTTACAGCGCATATTTGGTTTAATCTTCCCATTCAGCTTCTGCTCTCTGGGCGTAAGTTCAGTTTTGTTCAAAGTTCAAAAACAGTTTTGTTCTTAAGTCATAACTATACTTTGCACAGGTGTTTTATTTATTGCTTTTATGTATGTTTTAATCTATTCTGGACCGATAAGAACTTTTTATTTGTAATTTAATTTAATTTTTAATGTTATTTTTTTTTATTTAAATTGAATTTTTTTTTTTTTCATTTACAAATTTGAATGAGGTGTGATGTGTGTGCTCTTTTGTTTTTCCATATGTGTATGAGGAATCTACTGCAAACAAAATCTACCTTCGGGTACAAATAAAGTAACTTGAACTTGAGTGTTCGAGAAAAGGCAGCTTTAGACTTGCCATTATCATCCACTATGACCAACAATAAATCCACTCGAGAACCTGAAGCAATGAAATAACTGTAAGGGGAAATGCCCTGTAAATCATGGCAGATACTATATTTGAGGTGTGTCACATTGGTCACATTTTGTCAGCAAAAAAAAAGTTCCTTTATCTGTTGTCAATAGTGTATGATGTATGAAGTCACTTTCAAACCAGCACCTTTCTGTTTGTCAGCATGACATAGACAAACTTTAACCCTGTTGCGAAACCTGCTAGGTCATAGCTTTCACATTGATGACTGCGTTTTGCTTGTGAAAATTAGGTAAACAACAACAAATGTGACTGCACCTTCACACTGTATCTACACTATAGACAAGTGCATTGAGTTGTTTAGTTTGTTTCAGGAACAGTTTATTTTTTTATTTCTTGTTTATTATTTCATGTTTTTTTTTTAATTGACAAGATCTTGAACAAGATTTTGATGGAACACAATCCTATAACACAATCCCAAAACGATGTCTCTGAGCCGATTCCGAATAGTTTCACAGAAAATGCAATGTTTTAGTTGAACTTGTGTACAGTCTGAATTAAATGTGATGAGATGAGACAGAAAGACTGGAAATATACAAACCCATTACACAAGTATGTCTTTTGTTTGCATTGCTCTCAACGTTGCATGTATCCAATGAGAACAGTGTAATCCAAAACAAAAGAATGACTTTGAATGAATCAGTTAAAAAGTCTTACAATTCTGTCTCAAACTCATGAGTCAAAAGAAACGTTCGTCATGAGTAAAAGAATCGTTAATGAACTTGAATCTTGAAATTCATTAAATTCCTTACCATTCTCACAAAAAAGCGGTTCCTCGCATCAACGAAATGGTATTAACTATGGCTTTTACCCTGACTACTGAAACACTGTCATATTTGCAGAGTCAGTATGTCTGATTTCATCATTTGTGTGTGTGTGTTTTAGTCCTTTGTGAAGGACTACATGATCTCCATCACCCGACTGCTGCTAGGTCTGGACTCCATGCCTGGATCTGGCTTCCTGTGTGCTGTAAGTGCCTGCGGCCCATCCCTCAATCCATAATGAGACTATCACGTAATATCTGGATAATTATGCCAAAAATGATGGTGGTCATAATGAATTTTTGGACTTTGATGATAATACTAATTTTGACCTGATATTCCTTGTAGATGAAGATCACAGAGGAGGATTTGTGGATTCGCACTTACGGCCGCCTTTACCAGAAGCTGTGCTCGTCGACTGGAGACATTCCCATCGGCATCTACCGTACCGAAGCACAGAAACTTCCTGTCTCAGAGGTACATTACGACAATACAGCAAAAACAGAGATATTGGGAAATATTATTAAACTTTAAAATAAATGTTTTCTATTTGAAAATACTTTAAAATGTAATTTATTCCTGTGATCAAAGCTGTTTTCAGCATCATTACTCCAGTCTTCAGTGTCACATGATCCTTCAGAAATCGTTCTAATATGATGATTTGATGCTCAAGAAATATTTCTGATTATTATCAATGTTGAAAACAGTTGTACTTCATATTTTTGTGGAAACTATGATACACTACCATTTAAAATGTGTGGCTAACCAATATTTATATATATATGTTGGTCAAAAGCTCCAGAACATTTATAATGTTACTAAATGTTTTTATTTCAAATAAATGCTGTCCATTGAACATTCTATTTATCAAAAAATCCAGGAAAATCATTCGCTTAAAAATATTAAGCAGCAAAACCATTATAAGTAATTGACCCTTCACTAAGCCACGCCCGAAAACCGCAACTGGCCCACCAAAGCGTTTTTCCACGCGCCTGGCGTATGTTTTCAATTGTTTTCAATGGGAGCGCCGCGTTTTTTAAACGCCATGAGCGTACCGAGGCGCTGAGCGTTTTTTTTTTCACGCTAAAGTGCCGAGCGCCCAGCGTTTTTTACTGGTCGCTGGGAGTTGAAAAATGTTCAACTTTGGATAAAATGCAGCGCTGTCGCACTGTCGCTTTTTACCTAGCCGTCCAATCACAGTGGAGGAGGGGCGGACTAATACCATACCGACCAACTGTCACAACATTCAACTGCTGCGGATATTCTGTATCATAGCAACGAAACTTCTCAACGGAAAAAACGCTGCGCTGCCAAAACGCTCTCAAGCGCCCAAAGCACGGCGTCTTCAGCAGAGCGTCTAGCGTTTTCAGCTGGCTAAAAACGCTTTGGTGGACACACGGCCTTAGGCCCCGTCCACACTACTGCGTTTCCGTTTAAAAACGGAGATTTAAAATGAATACGATCTCCGTCCACACCAGCGTTTAATCTGCGTATTAGAAATACGTAGGACTTCAGAAACACTGACGCAGGGGCTGACGCTTGGCTCCATGATTGGGTGTTATCAGTCATGACGTATCCTTCCCTGATTCGTCAATCACTGTTTACACTGGCACGCGCATGCCCAGTGTTGGTGAATGGTCACGTGATTCGCGTTTTCAGTCGTTTTAATGTGGACGGAGATCATTTCTAATACGCAGATAAAACGCTGGTGTGGACGGAGATCGTATTCGTTTTAATTCTCCGTTTTTTAACGAAAACGCAGTAGTGTGGATGGGGCCTTAGCAACCATAACTAGGCGCAGGAGGTCTGGCAAGCTTTCGAGCGAGGCAAGTGACTACCGTGGCTCAACTATATGTTTATCAAGCGACGCGAATACTTTTTGTGCGAAAAAACAAACAAAAATAACGAGTTTATTCGACTATTTCTTTTCTTCCTTGTAGGCCAGAACGAGACTTCCTTAGATTTCCACGACGCATGCGCGAGATTTGCTATCTGCTTACACTACTTCAGATCGCAATTCTCGCGCATGCGTCGTGGAAATCTAAGGAAATCTCGTTTCTGGCCTACAAGGAAGAAAAGAAATAGTCGAATAAACTCGTTATTTTTGTTTGTTTTTTCGCACAAAAAGTATTCTTGTCGCTTGATAAACATATAGTTGAGCCACGGTAGTCACTTGGGATATTTAAACATTTTCTTCATTGACTTTCTGGGCCGTCAAGAGGCAGTCCCTTAGGAGCCAATGTGGTAGTTATACAGCTCTCAAATTTAATCAAAAATATCTTCATTTGTGTTCCGAAGACGAACGAAGGTCTTACGGGGTTGGTACAGCATGGGGGTGAGTAATTAATGACTTAATTTTCATTTTTGGGTGAACTAACCCTTTAAAGGCTTGCGCCGCGAGAGGACATTTTGTTGCTTCGTTGACCAAAGCGCAAGCGGATCTAGCTAGACCGGAAACAAAACAACAGGCACGCCGCACACACTCATTTGGGCTCGCGAGACGGCCAAATAGTTGGTTAACGTTACGTTTTGAGTGGATGACGAGTGTGAGACGCTGAAATGAATGCCAATAAGAGTCTGAATGGAAATTTTACTTTTAAAAGTTGCTAAAAATTCCATTGACAAGACCAAAGTGATCTGTGTGTTTTGTCATTGTGAACTGAGCTATCATCATCGCAGCACATCCAGTCTGAAACACCACTTGATGATGGCCAAGCACACACACACACACACAGCTGATGCGACCTCTCCACCCCCCCAACCCTCGTCAATATCAGGACCTCCTCAGTATTTCTTTCACCCTTTTATTGATGGACAGCGTTACATTGTGTGAGAGAGTATTTGCAACAAGTTAGAATATTAGTGTGAAATTGAACACAGTATATGCCAATGTTGTTTCCAATAAAAAAAAATCAAGCCGGTCCACTTTTCCATGTTGATAAGAGCATTAAATTGAGAAAAAATAATGGGACAAAAAGAAATCAAGAGACATTTAGAACAGATTAAAATGTGTGATTAATCGCGAGTTAACTATGACACGATTAACCGCGATTAAATATTTTAATCGTTTGACAGCAATAATATATATATATATATATATATATATATATATATATATATATATATTGAAATAGAATAGACTAATTTTAAATTGTAATAATATATCTACCAGTTTATTTTTACTTTATAAATGCAGCCTTGATGATCAAAAGAGATTTCTTGCACACACAAAAAAAAATCTTAATTCCAATCTTTTGTCATTATTGTGTTTCTGTGGAGGAATCACTCCTCTGTGTGGCTTGTCTCAGTCTCAGGTGTCCATCACTGTGGAGGATTACGAGGATACGCGGGAGCCCCGTGAGCCTCTGCTCTGCCGCTCCGGTCTTCACCGTAACTCAACATCATCCGAGCCGCCCTCCTCGTCCTCCTCATCATCACAGGCCATGGACCACCCGCTCCTGAGGAGAAAGAGCATGCAGTGGGCACGTCGATTGAGTCGTAAAGGTGGACGGGGCTCCAGCGGGGCCAAGGGCGTCGGGAGCGCTGCGGAGCGCATCAGCCAGCAGAGACTCAGCCTGTTCCGCCGCTCCGAGAGGCAGGAGCTCAACGCTCTGGTCCGCACACGCATGAAGCACCTGGGCCTCTCGCCGTCTGGATTTAGTGAGTGTGCACACCGCTGCTTCTTCAGACTGGGTGATGTACTGTAGCTAAAAAATATAATATTGCATATCTACTATCTTTTTCAGAATCAGAATCAGAAAGAGCTTTATTACCAAGTATGTTTGCACACTCAAGGAATTTGTTTTGATAACAGAAGAAGCTTACAGTACACCGAGACAACAGCACAGATAGTAAAATGACAAAAATAAAGACTAAAGAGATATATATGATATAAGATACACATATACAGCACCCCTGTTTTATACATTGATTATAATAAGAAATGCGTCTTGAGCAGCAAATCTGCCTATAAGAATGATTTCTGTGATCAAGTGAATGCATGAGACTGTATAAGTGTAATAAAAAAATACAACAATAATTTTTATATTATATTTATGTCCTCTCGGTGCACCAATGCTTCTTTCACATCATTTCACGCTCAAAAAAATAATAATTAGGCCTAAATTTAAAATGTATGACTTGAATTGGATAGAAAATGTCAATCCATTTGGATTACACAGTTTTAACATAAACAAACTGATATTCTTAATGTGATTGCATATTTCATCATATATTATCGTACAAAAAAGAAAAATCATGGCATGGTTTATTATTAACTATTTGTATATATTTGATTTAAATAATCATATATTCAAATGGCCTAGAATCAGCATCAGTCTGTTCACTGTGAAAAAACTAATTATGAAAATAGTTTTAAATATGGCTAGCTGTGAAACAAGCAATATTCAGTTGGCTAACATGCATGAAATTGAAATGGATTTATTGATGATAAATATATAAAGCTGGTTCCTCATTTAAAACGCATTCATGTTGTTTATTAGTACTATTACAGAAATCTTACCTGTTTCGTACATTTATGACTGACAAATGTATGTATATACATGTATATTCGACACTTAAAGGGTTAATATCAACATTAGGCTTATTAGTTTATGTTAAAACTGTAATCCAAATGGATGAATTTTATATACAATTCAAATACATACAACTTAAATTTAGGCAAAATATAAATATTGTTTTGAGTAAATCATTCAAACACTTTGTCCTCTGTGTCAATTCTGTATGTTCACATTTTGGAATTTTATTTTTGGAATTTGTGATTGATAGTCTTGTGTCCTGCTCTTCTTGTGTCAGATGGGATGACGGACCCGGGAAACAGACTGTCCTATATTCTTATCAACCCTTCCCCTGATACACGCCTGGAGCTCCATGATGTTGTGTGAGTATGGTGACATCACAAGGTAGCATTTCAAGGCATAGTTGGGGTGCTTCACACTTTATTAAATAAATGACACTTTATTTTGATGGTCCACTTTTCAAGTATCGTCACAACTACATGTCAGCTAACTCTAGAGTATTAAATATTAGTAGACTGTTAGGGTTTGTAGGATAAGTTGACAAGTTACTTATAGTCAGTGGAATGTCTGTAGGAGAGCTGAGAGTCTACTAATACTGTAATGAGAGTTACAAAGTTACTTGTCTAAAGTGGAACAACTTAAGGGCGTTTTGCAAGGTTGCTCAAATATATGCTTTATTTTTGTCATTTTGCAAGGTGCCACTAGTGTTGCAGAAACGACATACTAAATATTTGTTTTAATAAAAAAATAGTATATTACCCAATTTTTGTGTGTGCTTTGTATTTTTATGCTTATTAGATTGTTGGATTCTGTTGATGAAACAACCACTTGGCTGTTTGTGCAACAAAGCTTAAAGGGATGCTCCACTTTTTTTTGGAAATAGGCTCATTTTATAACTCCCCTAGAGTTTTACCGTTTTCGAATCCATTCAGCCGATTTTTTGATATTTAGACGAATATCAGTAACCAGACAGTTTCTGGTCTCATTGACTTCCATAGTAGGAAAAAATATATACTGTGGAAGTCAATGAGACCAGAAACTGTCTGGTTACTGACATTCTTCTAAATATCAGAAAATCGGCTGAATGGATTCGAAAACGGTAAAACTCAACAGTTTAACTCTGGGGGAGTTGTAAATTGAGCCTATTTCCAAAAAAAAGTGGAGTATCCCTTTAACTTGGCTCATTAATTGTGGTCCTTCCTGCAGGTATCTGATCAGACCAGATCTTCTGTCACCAGTGCCTAACCAGTCCGGCGCTCGAAAGCCTAGCGCAGGGCCAGCGGAGGGACACAGATTTGACACACAGGACAGCACTCATCTATGAACACAAACCCTACAGGCTTCCAGTGCGAGAATCACCTCCCGAGAAGATGGGGCAAACTGATGTTTGTGTGCGTGTACACTTGGGAGGGAGAGAGAGAGAGGGAGAAGTACCTGTGCAGATGGGACTGTGAGCTGAATATACACTGTAAAAAGTGATCTTGCTTTTAGTGGCCTTCACTCTACTTTCATATCAACTAATCAATACAACTGAAGTTGTTGAGAAAACACGATTTCAAACAAGGTTTCATTGATTTAACTAAAGGATGCATTTAACAAAACCTGTCAAGAGCCCGTCTAGGTCACATTTCATGCCAAAATTGAAAGAAAAACATACACTTTGCATAACAAAAAAAAACTTTTTAGGACAAGTTATTAGATGTTTTGAATGACAAGTAGAAAACAAATTTCCCGCCCAAATTATCATTATTGTAATACGTCAGGACATTTAGCTTTTTTTCTTTGTAATTAGCACTCTCAATTATTATTTTAATTATATTTCAATTACATTTTACTGTATTGTAATAAAACAGTGTAATGCTACTTACAGTACAAGAAATACTACCATGAAGCATTATATCTAAATTTCAGCTATTGATGGGTGTTTTGGAAACATTTGCAAATCATTTTTGAACCAGTGATTCAGAGCTCGTATCAAATTGCCAAAGTCACATGATTTCAGTAAATGAGGCTTCGTTACATCATAAAATAACAAAAAAAAGCGTAACACATGTTTAAAGACAATACAGGTCAAAGAGAAGAACCCAACTGAAGGCTTGGCTAAGGGGGCGTTTACATGACACCACTTGCAACTAAAAATGGAAAACTTCGTATGCGTTTTGGCCATTCATATAAACGACAATGGTGCAAGGGGGCCTGAAAACGTAAGCTTTTGAAATTGTGTTTCAAAGTGCACGTTTTTGAAAACGATACTGCTATTGTCTGCATATAAACAACAAAAACGCAAATTTGTGAAAACGGTGACATCATGCGCATGCGAATTACATGTTGGAGCGTTTCTGTACGAATTGATTAACTGTACTGGCATGATTAACACAGTGTTTTAGTCATTTTTGCAGATCCTTGTGAACAGGGATAGTTTTGACAATGTTGTTGCCTGTACGCGAAAAAGAAAAGGAAAAACGCTTCCGTTTTTAGTACATCATTGTGGAACCAAACAAGACACAGGTGAACTTAATCAATAAGTACTCACACAAACCAACTAGCCATGGGAACAAAGAGAACAGGCAGGAAGGAAAACAACATAAGAGTCCACACGCAGAACATAACCGTTACATATCCCATATAATATTGTCTTATACTGTATATTTTACATCAAAAACATTTTATTTTAATTTAATGGTAATGTAAGAATTGGTAGAAAAGCGCTTACTTTGTTTACCAGAAATTAAGTCGGCTACTCTTTATTTCAATTGTCCACTTTCTGCTAACTATGAGTTGTCAACTAACTCTCATTAGAGTATTATTGGACTGTAGTAGACTGTTAGGTTAGGGTTTGTGTTAGAATAAGTTGCACCTTGCCCTGCCGGTAACCATTAAAACCATTACAAAATGGTGTCCATTACATAGTGTGTTTTGGGCCATATTCTCTTAGGATGTATTGGTTTGTATAGGTTTCCATTACAAATTTGTATTGGTAATGATATATTTAATGGTTTCCATTACAGTTTGTATTGGTTCTGATTTGTAATGGTTTCCATTACAAACATGTATTGGTCATGATTTGTATATATTTAATGGTTTCCATTACAAATTTGTGTTGGTCATGATTTAAATATATTTCATGGTTAGGACAACCTACGTGTGTGGGTCAGGTTTTGACCTGATCACTCCCGACAAGAGCTGTTAAACCTGAAATCACATGGGACCAATGTTTTGACCAATGGCTATGACCAGTTTTTAAAAACTGTATCTAGCCTATTAATTATGTGTAGCCTACATTAAATCATTATCATCAATCCAAAGGAAACACTCAATTTATTGGAGTCCTAATGGTTCATAATGGTGTCCAGTAGATACCAACATGTAACCTATAATTTTCAAAGGTGTTCTATTGGTCCTTAATGGTATCCAATGGGCTATATGCACGCATAAGTTCCACATTTGACGTAAGGATGCTCGTCCATTTCCGGTTATGGAGATTAAAGCGGAGGAAAACGGGATTATGGCAGAATCTTCAAAATTTACTGTCCTCCCGTCTTTGAAACGAAACGTACATACGTTTAGATGTAATTTTATATATAGTTATGTTTATTTAATATAATTTTAAAAAGAAGCATAAACACAACGAGGGGTGTCTGTTTTATCTGTTTTTGTGACTAACGTTTCTTTAGTATAACCATGGAGTATAAAATTCAGTATAAATTCTCGGTATTACATTGGACTCTACGATCGGCGGAAGTTATCGAGCATCCTTAATCCTTCACCGGAAATACCGCCGTGCATAGAGCCCATAGAAAAGATATACCACCAATAGAAGAAAGCAAATTACCAATAGAGACTTACTAGGACCATCACAGTTTCAATTAAAACCAATACAGAGAAAAAGACAAAACATGCCACCAATAGAAGAAAGCAAATTACCAATAGAGACCTACTAGGACCATTACAGTTTCCATTAAAACCAATACATTTCCCTTTATAACCATTAAAACCAATAGGAATTCTGTAATGGTTTCTATTGGGTTTTTTTTTTTCGGCAGGGAAGTCCTGCCTTGTCCAGGTGCTTGTCTTGTTTTCCAAGATAGAGTAGTTTTTGTTTTATTTAATTGATAAAAAGCCAATTGTTCCTTGCATCATTGAGTCCTCGCCTCATCCCTTTCCCAAAACCTGACAGGGGGAGCTTCAAAATATTAAGCAGACAGTCTACTGATACTCTAATGAATGCTAGTTGACATGTAGTTGCAAAGTTACTTATAGTTACTAGAATGTCTAATGTGAAACATTAGAAAACAGTGTTACCAATAAGTCACACCACGTCAAATTTGTATTGTTAAAATAAAAACAGAAAGGTTAAGTCGCTTTTGTGCATGTCATATTTTTTTTATTACATTCAGAAGTAATATAGATGACTGGCAAACATTATAACCACTATATACATGTATTATATATTTATGTCACAGCATATTTCAGATAATGAAAAAGTTACTTTTATTTTCTGGAAAATACAGTAATTGTATTGAAAACTATTTTTCCGACCATTATGATTGTTTCATAATTTTTATGTTCTTTATGCAAAACATAAATTCCTTTTTTACAGTTTTCTTGACAGCTTTCGTAAGATTCACCCAAAAATGATTTAAAGATGACTCCATGAGCAACACTGCCCAGTTTCCTAAATAATATAAACACATGCAACATGACATCATGACTTTTGCATAAAAGTCAAGTGGCGTGTTAACTTTACACATTTTGAGCTATCTGCGTGTATGTCTACGCCGTTAAATGTCCGAGCGAAACAAAGAAAAATGTAGATCTACATCTGGGGAGCAATATTTTCCTAGGATGTTAGGGGAAGACTCATAAATGCTATTAACCCCAGTGACGGGTAGGTTTAGGGACGGGGTTGGGGTAGGTCATATATTTATATATACAGTAATGTAACGTTAAGTCAACGGCGTTCATAAAAACGCTGAAAAGCGATTATGCATGTTGATAGCACGCCAAAAATGGAAATACGAATTGGCGTGTCATACATACGCCATTTCATGAGATCAGTCTGAAACACTATTACAACAGTTACATTTCTCATTAGCTCTTAAAGTCATCCATAATTTCTAAAAAGTTTCTAAAACATACACCAAAATTCACATTCCTTTAGGTCAAGAAGCATTGAGTTTGATTCCCAAAAGATGAAAGTGTACATATATGATTGAGTCTCAAGACAATTCAACTGAAAACAACTGAAAGTTAATTTTGACTCCAATATTTGTCTCTACTTTATAATTTGTCAAGACAAGAAGAGTATTTAAACCAAACAATATGTGTTGAATGTCTTTTAAAGACAGTAAATGCATATCTAAAATTGTTATTTTCTTTTATGAAATTGACAAAAGTTCTCCAAATAAAATACTGGATTAACTTGACATCATTTTAAATGATATCAATGCAACTGGATTACAAACTTTTGTACATTTAAGCAACAAATCACTTTTTGCAGTGTAACCTAATTCTTATTTTCTTACAAAAGGCATGGACCTTTGAAAAACTCATTTACATTTGATTTATTTTTGATGCGAGACAGCTGAGGCCACGTAAGTGCATTTAATGATGTAACTTGTATTGTTATTTCTGTGCATGTGTGTTGAACAGCCAACACTGCCAATCTTGACATGGACTGCCAAAGGAACACGTTGCCAAATGTATGTGGAAGGGTTTTGTTCTCTGTTGCTCATGTGCATTCAGTGTCTGTCAGCCGCTCCCTGGGACGATTAGTCAGGCGGTATTACAATACGTTTTGTACACAGTTTCTAACATTCTAACTCTCTCTGGATTTGCATATTGCTTTACAAGCAGCAAGGCAGCCACGATGGAGCTTATTAAATAGCCACTGGACCAAATGAATGATCCGCGATCTTTCTCATTTTTTTTTTTTTTTTTTTTTTTTACATCTGTTCGATTTTCTTAGATGAGGATTCGGGAACAAGCCTTCTGTGTCTTCGGTGACATTTTTAAGTCTTCTTTGAATACAATTTTATTCTGTGAAATGGCTGTTTGATGTTTGCATTAATAAGATTTATTTGTTTTTACCCCTTCTATTGAGATGTTATGCCTTTGCCAAGGCTGATTTTGTTTGATTTTCCTGTTGCTGGCATGCATGCTAAAGATCATGCATGTATAGACCAGGGATTTGTTCGTCCTGCCATAAAATACAGGAGTGAGCGAGAATGTACCGTCCCGCTGCTCTGTGTTGATAGTGCACTATTGCCTTGATTCGGTGCCATTCAAACACGAGCATAATAAAATCAGCCAAACCAATGACTTGTCTTTCATGATTCATTGAGCAACTTAACAGAAGGGTTGCCAAGTACCCCAAACACCAACATATAGTGTTGCTTCCTACCCTATCTTACGACCAATTCGTACGAATTCATACGAGTGTTTAAAAAGTGGCTGCGTAGCTGCTAAAAAAATATGTTCATGATTTGTTATCACAATGTTTTTTTCTTCTGTCAAATCAACTTTGATCATTTATGTGGTTCAGATAACATAATATTGTGAGTTTCTGATAATTAAATCAATCTCCTTCATTGTAGGCTATTAACAGAATTTTTTTGGATTTTTATTTTTTTTTTTTTACAGTGTTGGTATGCTAAAGCATTAAGATATTCCAAGTAAGGGGCCAAGCCCAACCTCATAAAAACTGTCCTATCCACAAGTTTCCTACGCCCCATGAGGCCTTGCGTCAAAAGTGGGCGCGACTTCCGGTTGGAAGTAAACAAAGCGCGATTTGACATGCTTGACACTCGTTCATTCAACAGTTGACAGTCATTCAAGTTATAGCGATCCAAACTAGCTAACGATGTGGGAACACAACCTCAACGAAATTCAAAAGGGTGAAATAACAGTACCTTAACCCTCCGCAGCAGTTGATTGGGAGTATTATAATAACATTATTAATAATCAATACTCATCAAGGCATGGTGACAGACAGTTGTGCGAGCTGACAAACAATTAAAATAAAAAATACACACTTAGTCATTGTGCTTTGTAGTTTATTCAAAATTATAAATGAATGTGCTGCTTGAATACATTAACTGGCACATTTGGTATTCTGTCAACACAGGCTTTGATCCTGAGTTTCAGGAGTAACATCAGTAGTGAACAGCCAATCACATGCTGAGAGAGTTTATAGAATATTAAGAATTTAAACAAATGTACACAGGAAGATTCGTCGTCTTTTGGGAGGTGATGGAAACTACAGTCGTTGGCAGGATCACTCTGATTTCGTTTTCAGCTTATGTTCAAAACAATCACGTTTAAGCCACTGAACTAGTTTAGTCCGATTATGCTTATACAACCGCGAACAGCACATGTTGTCCCTGAGCTCCGTAACGACATCTCTCATAAAGATTTGCGTCTTTAAATAGTAAAATAATTCTCCGAAAAACAGCTAGCCTCTTCGCTAACTAACACACAAAATACCATTGGAATGCTACTTCCGCCGCCTCACCGGAAGTTTCACCCACTTTATTTTTTACAGGAGCGCCCCTCGGAAACTTGTGGATACCAGTATCCCTCTTCCACCCAACTCCAATTTTCTATTGTCCAATTTTGGTGAGTCCGTGTGAACTGAGTTGCCTCAGTTTTCAGTGTTTAGCTGACCTTAGCTAGCCAAGGTTGGACGTGTTGTTCATTCAGAGATGCTCTTCTGCAGACCTTGTTTGTAAAAAGTGGTTATATGAGTTACTGTTGCCTTTCTATCAGCTCGAATCAGTCTAACCATTCTCCTCTGACCTCAACAAGGCATTTTCGCCCACAGAACTGTCGCTCACATGATGTTTTCATTTTTTTTTTTTTTTTTTTTTGGCCAATCTCTGTAAACCCTAGAGATGGTTGTGCGTGAAAATCCCAGTAGATCAGCAGTTTCAGCCCATCTGGCACCAACAACCATGCCACGTTCAAAATCACTTAGATCACCTTTCTTCGCCCTTCTGATGCTCAGTTTGAACTTCAGAAAATCATCTTGATCATATTTACATCCCTAAATACACAGAGTTGCTACAACGTGATTGGCTGATTAGAGATTTGTGTCAACAAGCAGATGAACACGTGTACGTTATACTCGCCGGCCACTCTATAGGTGAAATTAACGTGAAAAATTGTCTATCGCAGGGACTGCACCTTTATTTGAATAAGCAACCACTGTGTTCCAACCATGCAGGTGTGTTATTGTTGCAGTAGCAAGCAGTCATTGTTAGTATTTGAATTGATGGCATAAGTTAAACTGAAAAGTCATCTTGGCTTGTTTTCACTCGCTCTGGGTCTTCATAATTTATCGTTTCCTCTTAACCTCAATAACACATACAGTATGACACAGCATAATACACCTGTGTAAAATGGGTGTGAAGTTCACATAAAAAGCACAGGTAGGGTGACCAGAAGCAGCTTGATAACCATAAGAACATGGCAGCAGTGAAAGCATGCAATATCCTGATCACAGGAGCCAACCGGGGCTTGGGCTTAGAAATGGTTAAGCAACTCTCTGAGGGTTCTTGTCAAAAACATATTTTCGCTACCTGCCGTGACCCAGATGGGCCAAAGTCTGAGGTGAGTTATAATTAGCTAACACAAATAGAAAATAAATCCTCATTTACCTAATTTAACTGTGCAAATTATCTTTCTCAAGGCACTGAGAGAACTGGCGAAAAAGCATCCAAGTGTGATCACTATCATACGTCTTGGTAAATATGCATGTCTTTCTTGGTGTAGTTTACATTTTCGCTGTAAATGAGTTTTGAGATTTACCATTTCATTGCTTAATAATTTAGCACTACTATTTGTTCTGTTATTATTAGATGCTGATGATCCATGCAGTATCAAAGAGTCTGCCAAGAAAGTGGGTTCTCTTGTGGGAAAGAACGGCTTGAACCTGCTTGTGAATAATGCTGCGATCATGATAAATGGCACCGTTCTGACCAGCCGTGTTGAGGACATGAACAACTCCTTCAACACTAACGTGATAGGACCCTTACTGATCATTAGGGTAAGGTAGAAAGGATTATTCAAAGCTCTGAAACATCAATCTCTCCTACGGAAGTCATGAAATGGGTTGGTGCAATGGCCTGCTGGCTACAGCTTTAGGCTGGGTCTTTCACTTTTGTGCTACTGGGATATGAGTGCTTCTGGGGAAGAACTAGTCATTTGATGTTGCAGAATTTGTAAGGTTCATGGCATTGTACCAAAATAAACAGTTGAAACCAGCCTTGGCTGGTCTTTCAGCCTGATCATCAGACCATCTACACCCAAAGACAATGCTGCACCATTATTTAAGTGCGCTACCACTAGTTGCTCAGTAGTGTATTGCAGTTGCTGCAGATCACTAACTAGTTAGTGTACTGGGTCTTTATGTAGTCATGGATCATGACATTGCCCTGTCAATCAGTCAACTACTTTTCTAGACTAGTTTTACTATAGTAAAAAATAGACATGATTGACATTAAGTAATTCTTATTCCTTTATGTAGGAGTACCTACCGATTCTACAAACAGCGGCCAAAGCCAGTGGGACACCAGGCATGTCCTGTAATAAAGCAGCTGTCATCAATATCTCCACTGTGGCGGGGTCCATGACCAGAATGCCTTCCATGTACAAATTTTTCCCAACGTTGTCATATGCTGTGAGCAAGGTACAACAAAGTCTGGCTTAGACACTAGATAAACTGGATTAAAGTCATTGCCTACGAAGTATTGATGGCAAGAGTTGATGCATTTCTCAAATGCGGTGTTTACCTATCAGGCAGGATTTAACATGCTGACAGTGTTGGCTGCTGAGGAGTTAAAGCCGAGTGAGATCCTCTGCATGGCCCTTCATCCAGGATGGGTGAGGACTGAACTAGGTGGAGAAAAGGTGAGTGTAGATTCCTTAAGTCCATGTTCATTTAATGTTACTTTCAATTACAGAAATTTTGATTTTAAAAATCATTTAGATCCCTTTTCTTTATTCGCTGATCACACAAATCCATTGGATCACACTGACTGGTGTGGTTATGCCATGTGTGTTTGGTTTTTTTTAACAGGCAACACTTGAACCAAAAGAAAGCGTGGAAGGGATGTTCCGTGTCATTGGCAGCCTTACTGAGAAGCAGCACGGCGGATTCTTGGACTACACTGGAGAAACATTGCCCTGGTAAAACAGAGGAACAAAATTTCTCCAATCATCAAAAGGCTGATCCAGATGCCATATTTTTACCCCGTTTTTAAATGTAAAACACTTCAAATCAACATGGGATCTAACAGCTCAATCTCAATTTAAGAGCAAATTTTGAATCCCTATAATCTCAGTAAATCAAATAAATGTTGTGTGTAAAATTATTAACCTCTATACACTGTCCATTTAGAAGGAAATACCTTTGAAAGTGATGCAAGTTGGAGATCAAGAAGAATCTCCCATATTTACTCACAACTGTCAAGTTTAAGAGTGAGTCTAGACGTTAGCCTGTGCTGTTGTGAATCACGTGGCCTGAGTTTCCTATTTCCACAACTGCAAACGATGCAACCCTTCACTTGGCGGAGGTCTCCGCCATGAGGCTGCTGTTCCTCGTGGCCTTTGATTCATGCGGGTCAAACTGTCACTGTCTGCGTTGTTTATTCTTGACACATTCACTCTGACATGAACCACAGAAGAGTGTATTTCCTGTGTTTCAACTCAAGTCAAGTCACCTTTATAGCGCTTTATTCAATACAGATTGTTTCAAAGCAGCTTTACAGGAATAAACAGCACTGCAATGATGCATGATTCCGTCTTTGGTTTCCTTTTGTCTCCAGAACTGTGTCCAAAGTCCCCTATAGCATATGTATGGGTTGTACACTTTTTCAGTGCATTCAGGATTGAATGAGTGCACTAGATGTTTTCGGACACCTCTACAAAATGTCTTGAAAGGTTTACATAATAGCTAAAAATGTCTCTATTTTTACTTCTGCAACTGTTGAGCTCTGTTACCCAATAAAATAACTGGTTCCCTTTCTGAACAAGGCCCCTTGAATTATCGTATTAGAATTGCGGTTCAACTAATTCACAGGAGTTGTGTGGATTGTTTTTATAAGTCTGCCACTCAACAAAGTTTTGAATGCAAGTGTATACTTATTTCTTTTGTTTTCTGCAGCTTTCACAGAAACTGCTGTAGCTTTATTTCTGTGAGTGTCTATATTTGTGTTGGGTCAAGCTGAAATCATAATGCATCATAGCTTCACTGTCTCTCTCACTGTTTGTTTTATGTCAGTTATCTTTCCTCCTTGGGTTGTTGCGGGGGAAGCATTAGGCATCTGTGAGGTGTTTATTTACTCTAATATAAATTTCTATATATAATATAAAAGTCCTAAAAAGCGACTAAAATGTTTGAAGGGATAGTGTCCAAAATAAAAGTGGAACACTGTGTTCTCACAGTAAAATGTGTCTCATGGAGTGAATGCAAGGGAGTGATATAGTTATATATATATATATATATATATATATATATATATATATATATATAACTATAGTGCTGGGAAGATTGGATCATTTTACGTTCAGGAAACTGAGCAAAACTTTATTTAAGTTCAAGCTTCAACTTTTTTCGTCCACTTGAGTTAATTTAAACTCAAGTGGACACAGTTAATTTAAAGATGCTTAAAAAATAATAATAATAAAATAAAATAATTGCAACTTTGGACATTGACCCCTGGTTTCACAGACCAGGCTTATCCTCTGACTAAAATGCTTATTTGAACTGTTTTAAAGGAGTAGTTCACTTTTTAAAAAAAACTTTTGCTGATAATGTATTCACCCCCATGTCATCCAAGATGTCCATGTCTTTCTTTCTTCAGTCGAAAATAAATTAAGGTTTTTGATGAAAACATTCCAGCATTTTTCTCCATATAATGCACTTCAGTGGGAACCAAACGGTTCAAGGTCCAAAAGATAGTTTCAGTACAAACTGCAAATTGTTTAAAGGGCTTTAAACGATTCCAGACGATGAATAAGGGTCTTATCAAGCGAAACGATCGCTAGTTTAACAAATAAATAACAAAGTTTAAGTTTTATAAGCTCAAATACTCGCCTTGCTCTGTTCTGTGACGCACGTTTGTGACTCTCCTGTTTGAACTCGATCATCAAAATGAACAAATCTTTTTCCCAGTCATTTGGTTCATTCAATGAACGAAACGAACGAATTTACTTTCGAAAAACGAAAAAACATTCTTTCATTTGATGAACGTAACACACAGATGCACATGGGTGCAGCGCTAATTCTGTGCCAATTTGATCTAATATTTGATGCCTTAAATGTGTGTAGATTTAAAGGGTACATTTCATGCTTTTAAATCATTCATTTTTACATATAAATCATACCGTTGTGGTCTATATAAAACATAACTGCAATGCTTGGGTCTGAATTCCTCATTATAATAGCTCCACAAGCCCCTTTTCTACCCCTTTTCTGATGTGCGTCTTTGAGCGACCCGTTTCAAAACGGCCCCTTTAAATAAAAAGTAGATGTGTCATACCCCGCCCGCTCTCCAGGTCGATGATTTCACGGTCAGTTCAACTCCCCACGCCATTATTGTAGTTTGATTAGAGATATACGATTATATATGATACCTTCAAAGAACATTTTTATTCACACGTTAATAAATTAATTGTTTGTGGTTAAAAAAAATATGACCAGGAAATGAGGATTGCTACTTAATTCAGTTTTGTTCAAACTAATTGATGCAACAGTTTTTCAATAACTGAATAATATGTAAAAGTATGGTTTTTGGTTTTTATGAATGAGTTTTTATGAATGAATGGCTTTGTCCGAAATAGAAAACTTCCCTACTATGCGAAAAAAAAGTATGCGAGCATAGTAGGCCTATGTCTGAAATCAAACAGTAGGCGAATGTATTTGGATGACCTACTATTTCCGGCTAGATTCTGAAGTGTGCATATACGATGGACACTTTACTATCCCATGCCACGGGAGAGTTGTTATATTTGAAAATGCGTGCGGAATCCAGAGACACGGCTGTAACGTTAGGAGATAAACACAGACACACGTATTGATTCATTCATGTTTATTTATCGATGGTAATATCACAAGCACATAAATTTTCCTTCTTTTTCCTTGCCAAAAATCAACATCTGACATTGTTCATAGGTTGTGTGTGTGTTTTATGAGGTAAAATTTATTAGGTAAATAAATGTTATTTGAGAAATTTCGCAAAAGGCGTGATCTGCGAGCAGCTGACCGACGCCTCCTCTTGATTGTCGCCTCAGACGACGTAAAAACGCAGATGAAAACAGAAAGCAGAACTAAAAACAGTGCGACGTTGGTGCAGTCACTGGAATCATAGATATCATATATATATATATATATATATATATATATATATTAAGTAGTGTAATTCAACAGGCTTTTTTGCTTCAAAAACATTTGGCATTATTTTACTTCCATATGGTACCTCTCGTCCAGGTCGTTCGTTCTTTTGTCACATTATGTAGCTAAACAGAATTGATTTTATGTGTGTCCTTGAATAAAAAAAAAAAAGACGAACATTATTGTGACAACTCTCAAGTCATTTAATAGATTAGAATCTCTATGATTTGAATTGTTAAGGATCGACTCAGACCGAACAGGCTCTAAAATATGGGTGAGGCGATCTTTATCCTCAATCGCACTATGACACAGCACAATATTACAATATGTTAAAAGGAGGTTATTCTCTTGGTTGCACGTACAACACAAGGCAGACAGAAGCATATTGAAAACCTTAAGAACATGGCAGCAGTGAAAGCATGCAATATCCTGATCACAGGAGCCAACAGGGGCTTGGGCTTAGAAATGGTTAAGCAACTCTCTGAGGATTCTTGTCCAAAACGTCATATTTTTGCTACCTCCCGTGACCCAGATGGGCCAAAGTCTGAGGTGAGTTATAACAAAGTCCTGTATACTATATAAATAGTCTCTTGTTATAAACAGCTAGATAGATGATAGCAGGAGAAACCCTATTTTACCTTGTTTTTATTATGCATAATCTTTCTTAAGGCACTGAGAGAACTGGTGAAAAAGCATCCAAGTGTGATCACTATCATACGTCTTGGTAAATGTGCATGTCTTTCTTGGTGCATTTGATATTTTTTTTACTGGAAGTTATGCTCATATCATTTATTTTTGAGAGTCATATTTGTATTGTAGAATAGCACTGCTATTTGTTCTGTTATTATTAGATGCTGATGATCCATCCAGTATCAAAGAGTCTGCCAAGAAAGTGGGTTCTCTTGTGGGAAAGAACGGCTTGAACCTGCTTGTGAATAATGCTGCGATCGTGGCAAAAGGCACCGTTCTGACCAGCCGTGTTGAGGACATGAAAAACACCTTCAACACTAACGTGATAGGACCCTTACTAATCATTATGGTAATGTAAAGAACATTATTAAATGTGAAACAACAATTTGTCCATTGCAAATTATGTGTTGGTGCAGGTGCATGCTGGTTTACCTTTAAGGCTGGCACTGTTGGCACTGTAACTTAAAAAAGTTCTGAACTAGTCACTGGATGTGCCAGAGTTTGTAAGGTTCATGGCATTGTACCAAAATAAAAGCTTAAACCACCTTAACGGATTTATTAGCCTGATCAGGCAAAGCTGTACTGTTGTTTTAATGAGCTACACATTTTTTTCTGACACTAATCGCCCAGGATGTGTGTTGACTATAATAGATCACAACATTGACCTGTAAACCCACTACCCTCATTGAGTATGAGCTGATGAGCGGATATGTGATTCTTTCTTATTCCTTTATGTAGGAGTACCTACCGATTCTACAAACAGCGGCCAAAGCCAGTGGGACACCAGGCATGTCCTGTAATAAAGCAGCTGTCATCAATATCTCCACTCTTGGAGGATCCATGACCAGAATGCCTTCCATGTACGACCAATTCCCAGTGTTGCCATATTGCGTGAGCAAGGTACAACAAAGTCTGGCTTAGACACTAGATAAACTGGATTAAAGTCATTCCCCATGAAGTATTGATGGCAAGAGTTGATGCATTTCTCAAATGCGGTGTTTACCTATCAGGCAGGATTTAACATGCTGACAGTGTTGGCTGCTGAGGAGTTAAAGCCGAGTGAGATCCTCTGCATGGCCCTTCATCCAGGATGGGTGAAGACTGATATGGGTGGAGAAAAGGTGAGTGTGGATTTATTAACAACAGTGTTAAGTTTGTTATACTTTCAGCATAAATGCAGGAAACGTAATTACTTTTCACCTTATAAAAGAACCTTTAGGCAGAAAGGATTTATTACTATTGAGTCCGTATAGAGAGTTGTTCCCTAGGTTTCCATATATAATCCCACTAAACCCTTTTTAAAGAGTGTATTGTAGACTTTAGATCTGCATGGTCAAACATACTTTTTTTTGGACGACACCTTTCACATTACACATTTTCACATTTGTATGTTTAGCCTGGAATTGCTGCTTATGGTATATTATTTTTATTTTGCATGTTAGTGAGCTACATTCATGATTTTATTTTCTCCAGGCACCACTTGAACCAAAAGAAAGCGTGGAGGGAATGCTGCGTGTCATTGGCAGCCTTACTGAGAAGCAGCACGCTGCATTCATGGACTACACTGGAGAAACTTTGCCCTGGTAAAACAGAAGAAACTCCCCCATTAGAGAGGTCATGATCCAGGTCCAAACTTCCTTATTTGATCTATTTGTCATACAAGGGCACACCTACAGTATCCATTAGCACTTAATTTCAGGACACAAATGTCTATGACACACACAAAACAACAACACAACAAGCATATAATAAAAAAAAACACACACAAGGAAGCAATAAAGCTGTACTGTCGTTTTTTTCATATATGTTGCAATTTGCAAATAAATTACACACAGAGATGGTTCTATAAAAGTATTTATAGCTCAGCATTCATAGTTCTTAAAATACAGATTTGTGTCTTTTGATTATGCAAATAGTTGCATTTCCTCAAAAGGGACCACAAAGGAATCATCTTTCTGTTTAAAATGAAAATGGCGTATTAAACATGTCAACAGATTCTAAATGTCTCAGCTTGTTGGAGTAGATCTATCATTATATAGCCTGTTTATGTACTTGGGTGAAATAAAAGATTTTCAGTGCATCAAAAGAGCAACTGCAACCTTTCAAAAACTTCCAAACTCTGTTTAGATATGTTTTGTCTCATGTCTATCCATAATGGAAGTAGAGAATCTGCACAGCATGAGAAAATGGTACATACGGTACTCGACAGAGGTTAAAATAAAGAGGAGTGTTGTGAAAAATAATGATGTATCGCAATCACATAAATCCTATCGTCTACCCTACTTGTCATATTAATTGTCAAGTGTGTTGTTTTTTTTAAATAACAGAGATGAATTTAAAAAAAAAAAATATTTTCATGACACGTATCATTATTATGAAATCATTTAATCATGAAATAGTACATTTTGGTCATATCACCAATCCCTACTAGTAGCTAAGCTATACAGGAAGTCTAAACTTGCGCTCAATCGGCCCAAAGTCTGGCCTCTGAACAGCGTGGAAGGTCTTTACGTCTTTTATGCAAAGTATTAGATTGCAAAGTAGTAGATTTTTGATTAAATTCAATACACTTTGTGTATTCTCTCTTTATTTCATCTGACTCCATAAATGAAAAGGTTTTTTAATGATATCTGAATGTGCATCATTAAATATAAGCGAAAGTTTGACTATTCCTTTTAACTCGGTCGGGAGTTTTCCCGGTGGGCCGGTAGTGTTTCGAGGCCGCGAGGGCCGGTCTGATAAAATGTATTCATTGGAAGTTCGCCATGTGCACTTGGGGCCCAAGGTAAGGGAAGAAAACATTTTTTTTTTTTTTTTTTTTACATTTTCTATAACGGAGCATATATTTGCACTAAGTGCCTGTCTTTACAGCAAAAAGACTCCCGTCTTGAAACAGCTTCAGTGGCGTAGGTCAGTAGGTCGTTGGGCGTGAAGCAGCTTTTGATGCACTGAACGCGAGTTTCTAATCCGCCTTTTGCCGAATTCTCTCTTCTCCCTTTTTCCATAACATATGTAAAGATGTAAAATGTAAAACCTAACATTAAGATCTCTAGCATTATATTTTGCCAACAAACTAAAATTGAAACCATGATATGGCGTTGCGCCATTATAATAACTGACATTAGAATAGCATCCAGTTTGTGCTGCGTGATTACTTTGCTCACGCGATCATCATGGTCAGGCTGCTGGTGTTTTCTCCTAAATAAAAGCTCAATTGTTTATTTCTTGCAAGTGAAGAAATTAGGACAAAAGTATTTTAATTTTCCTATATTATAGTGCAAGTAATGTAGGTTTAAATATACTTTTGAAATACTAATTTTCATTTACATAGTACATTTATAGGCTAAATGGATTTTACAGTACGTCATAGGAATAATTATAAATCATTATTACATTATTATAATAAATGTTTGGCATCCTAAAACACCATTGATAATGTAATGCAGACTGAGACTCTCTTAAAGGTGCCATATGTAATAATTGAGGTAACAATATACGAAAAATGAGCTACACGCATCAAAAGAATGAGAAGAAATAAGTGCAAAGATGTCATTAAAAAACTGACAAGTTATAGTGCTGCCGAGATATTAACCTGAATTAGCATGCTAAATTACTAGCCCCGGCCCGGCAGGTGTCGTAATACCAGTTCCGGCCATGGGAGGCGGTATGCGGACGGGCAACGTTAGCACCAGCCAAACTGCAGTACACGAGTGAGTCGCGCTCGCGCAGGCTTGTGTGTACTTGAACCTGATGTCAGTCGTGTGGAAATACAGCCCATTACTACATTTCAGTTCAGGGAAGAGTTCAAAAAATGATTGGTTGACATTATGCATGAGGAATACATTTTGGTAAGTTGTAGCATACTGTATCTCCAACGCATTCTCATCCTTTAACGTCATATAGAGCGCTATATGACAAAACGGCGCTATACTACGCTAAAGGCACCCGTTATCGTTAATATAACACGCGAACCCAAGACGTTATAAATCCTTTAGCGTGAATATGACACGTACACCCTACACCACACCTAAACTTAGCCCTCACAGCACGTGTTATATTAACGATAACGGGTGCCTTTAGCGTAGTATAGCGCCGTTTTGTCATATAGCGCTCTATATGACGTTAAAGGATGAGAACGGGCTGGTATCTCTCAACAGAGTTTGTGTTCTTTTTCCAGCTAGTAGAGACGATCGTTTCACGTGCGCTAGGGATCTGTGGTGTAACATGTACAAGCGCCAAAACGGTATTTATTGTTTGAATTGCGTAATATAATTGACAGAATCTGAGAGCTTAACTAACCTGCTTGCTAAGTGTCAATTGCGTGTGTCTCACGGTGAATTCACGGCGCTAGCTTGATCAACATCAGCGAATGCTGTCAGTCAAATTAATTCACTAACAATAAAAGTGTAATATGAACAAAACGAATACCATAAACTTCAAATAATTGCCCAAGCTTTTATTTTCCCATACCGTCGAAATGCACCAGCTTGTTTTTGAGATCTATGAGGCGGTCTTCATCATTTAGTGTTGAGATTCATAGTGTTTAGTTTAGTTCACTCTAGTGTTTAGTTCATTGAGTCTCTGATCTCTAAAAATCTCCAAATGTTCCACGTGAAACTGCGGTCTTCCGACCTTTTACTATCATGTCAAATGATTTGAATAACATTCGCGATGGTAGGAGCACAAGTCATTTTTTTGGAGGTATACTGCCCCCATCTGTTATGGAATATGGAGTAGGATTTGATTTATTATGTTAGATGGCACCTTTAACTAAAAAGATTTTTGAGCCCTCTTTATTGTCCTGGTACAAATTAATACTTTTTCTTTGTTCAACGAGCAGTTCATGGGTTGAAGCTCTTAATTGTGATCTCTCAGAGAGCACGTGATTGATGCATTTTATCTTAAAATGTCCAAAATTTTCTTGCGGGGGAGCATGCCCCCGAACCCCCATAGAGGCACAGAGTCTACCCAACATAAAATTTTAGAAATTACTATGGGAAAGAACGACCATTTATGAACTTTACTCCAGCATAATACAACAATTAAAAGTTCCTTTTAAATCAGTAAAACTGTAAATGCTATCCGCTATTAAAATCGTGCCGGCGACGAGGGCCGGTGGTCTACGAAATTTACCGGTAGATTTTTTGGTCCCACTCCGCCCCTGAATAGTTCCGGAGGCTCTCAGCATTCACGGGCTGATCTGAGATACAGAAAGGCCCTGGGCCCCTTGCTGCATTTCATTATGAATGTGTATTCTTTCACAGGGACGGCACCTTTTTTTAAATGAGATGCCACTGTTACACCCTTGTTGATTATATGCATTAATAAGTAGTCACTGTTAATATTTCAGTTGATAGCACAGATAAAACTGAAATGTTATCTTAGCTTGTTTTTTTTTAATTCACTCTCTCTTTGATTGTTCATATCACTTATCTTTTCCTCTTAACCTCAATAATGAATACAGGATGACATGGCATAATACACGGTACCTGTGCAAAATGGGCATGAATCACAGGTAGGGTCTGGTTTATGTTCCCTGGTGTCCACTAGAGGTCCTCCTTCCCCACGGTGTCATTCACTTTTGGAACTACATTCCCCACAATCCTTGTCTGCCTTTATCACGGTTTATTGCACCCAGCTTTTCCCCATCATGATTGTTAGTTTCTATGTGTGTATATACCCTGTCTGTTTCTGTGTTGTTGAGTCCTTGTTTAGATGTCACTACACTTTGGAGGTCTTGTCTTGTCTTGCTTTATGGATTTTGAACCTTTGCCTGGCTGACAATGATTATGAATTGCCCCAATTAATAAACTGCACTTGGACCTAACCATTTGTGTGCGTCTCGTGACAGGGTCAGATTGGGTGACAGAAGAAGCTTGATAACCATAAGAACATGGCAGCAGTGATGCAATGCAATATCCTGATCACAGGAGCCAACAGAGCTTGGGCTTATGGTTAAGCAACTCTCTGAGGATTCTTATATACCTTAACCAATACCTTGGTTAATTGTGTGTATTCTCTTTCTTAAGGCATTGAGAGAACTGGCAAAAAAGCATCCAAGTGTGTTAACTGTGCATGTGTCCTTGGAGCATTTGAAATTTTCACTGGAAATGTTGTTGTTTTTTTTACACCATTTCTCTGCTTAATGCAGGGGTGTCAAATCTTACTTAGCTATCCAGCCGAATTTAGCTCTAGCCCTAATTGAACACCTGAGCCAGCTAATCAAGGTATTTAAGAACACTATGGCTGCGTTTAACTCCACTTTTAGACATACGCTCAAGAACTTCCCTTCTTGAGAAGAATAACTTTCCCCTCTTGATTCCCATCAGGGAATCCCTGTCACCATTCAAGTTTGTTCAGCTTTGTCAAGTGGGTAAGGAAATTTGATTTGAACGAACCCTTGACCTCTCAATTTTGACCTCTCTTTGACTTCTCTTTCAGTAGAAGAATGCACCCTGCCACACTGCACACATTGTTAAGGAATGGTTTGAGGAACATGATGAAGAGTTCAAGGTGTTGCTGTGGCCTCCAAATTACCAAGATCTCAATCCAATTGAGCATCTGTGGGATGTGATGGACCAACTGTCACAGTGTCTGGTTGTGTTTTCACTGGGTGTCCACTAGAGGTCCCTTCCTTACTGTATCCATTCACTCTAGAACCACATTCCCATAATCCTTGTTTGTTCCCATCACTTGTGATAGCACCCAGCTGTTCCAATTTTTGTTATTATTGTCTGTGCATAAATACCCTCATCCATGCCAGTGTCGAAATCCATTTTAATCAGTCCAAATGATGATATTACAAAACAAGCAAGAACAGACTAGAAACAAACCTCAGAGTTGCAGCGTGACAAACAATATAATGACTCTGTGACATGAACTAACAAACCCAGGGTATTTATGCACAGACACTAACAACATAAATGGAAAGAGCTGTGTGCAATCACAAGTGATGGGAACAAACAAGGATTATGGGAAATGTGGTTCTAGAGTCAATGGATACAGGAAGGATGGGACCTCTATTGGACACCCAGTGAAAATACAACCAGACACTGTCACACCAACAAGTCTGATCCACAGAGGCTCCACCTTGCAAATCTACAGGACTTAGGTTGGAGAGGTTGATCCTGAAGTACCTTTGCCCCTTAGTAAAGCTATCATTGGACCCCCTACAATTTGCCAATCGGATGTGTGTCTGATACAATCGTGAGCAGTACAGGGACTCCACTGGGGAAGCTGCTCCCCTTAAATTACTAAAGGGAATGTTCCTCTTGAACAACCTACTGTATGGATAAATACCTTGCTTAAGGTCACACTGGCAATAATGGAGCTTCTGATCAGTTTTCCAGCTCAGACCTTTAATCTCTACTGTCCTGAAAAGTGTATATGATTGTAATAAAGTAACATAACTTTTTGGAAAGCGTCCCAAGTTTTATTACTCAAATCCATTAGTGCCGACAGGTTCATGCTGAGTCACTTTGAAATATCATCGTGACTCTTTGAAAGGTCCTCTTATAAAAAATAAGACAGACCAGTGCGATATGGGGTGTGGCGTCCACTCTGAAAACCATATAAAAAGCCTGATAGAGAGGCAGGTTGGGTGATAAACCAGACTGATCATCTTTGAACATGGCTTCATTAAAGGCGAGTAGCGTTCTTGTGACCGGGGCCAACCGAGGCTTGGGTCTAGAAATGGTCAAGCAACTCCTGGAGGCCCGTTGCTCCCATATTTTTGCTGCATGTCGTGACCCAGATGGGACCAAATCTGAGGTGAGAATTCAAGAGCTAAAGACAGAAGACATTAGACATGTGCATTTTATCATTCAAATTTTCTTTCTGATTCAGTCACTGAGAGAACTGGCCAAAAAGAATCCAGGTGTCGTCACCATTGTGAAGCTTGGTAAATGTGCATTTGTCTTTTAGACTACATTTTACATTAAATTAATAGTTGTTTTTGAGGTAACTGATCATTTTTCTGCCACTGTTAGATGTCGCTGATCCATGCAGTATCAAAGAATCTGCCAAAAAAGTGGGTTCTCTACTGGGCAAGAATGGTTTGAACCTGATCATAAATAACGCTGCAGTTTTGCCTTCAAAATCCATGTGGACCACCAATGTTGAGGACATGCACCAAGCCTTCAACACCAACGTGCTGGGACCTTTATTTGTCATAAGGGTAATGGAAAGAGTTTTTGGGAAGAAGACTAATCTAAGACAAGACTTGATTTCTTGCAATATCTAAAACACTTGAATGTCTTAATTCAGGAGTACCTGCCGTATCTGCGTGCAGCAGCTAAAGCCAGTGGCAAACCCGGGATGTCATGTGATAAAGCAGCTGTTATCAACATCTCCACAGATGCATCATCTATGGTGATCATGCAATCACTGCCAGAGCCATTCCCGCTCTTCCCATACAGTGTCAGCAAGGTACACAAGAAGGGTCTTTTGAGACAGACGGGCAAATGTGGTTTGAAACTCGATTGAAATATACAGTATATTTGGAAATGTTTTCATCTGAATGGTCAGATTGGATTTCAAATAGTTTTTTTTTTCTCTTTGTCCATTCAAGACACTACATATGTAATAATAATAGTGTAATAATGAGTGAAGAAGATTATGCAAATGAGCCATGTGGAAATTCATCTATTCATTGACTACTATTCTGCCTGAACACACATTCTTAACAAACACTGTCTCAACTTATTTGAAACTGAAAAACAATTTAGAAGTGGTTGCAGTGTTAACAAACTTTGTCATGTGTCTGTTTTCCTTTCAGGCAGGTCTAAACATGTTGACTGTGTATACTGCCAGGGACTTAAAGGCAGATGAGATCCTCTGCATTTCCATTCACCCAGGATACGTGAAGACAGACATGGGGGGAGATGAGGTAAATCTAGTAAAGGTGACTTGGTATAATGAGGTGAATTTAATTTAACTATATTCTATTTAAAAATCATGTTCATCTGAAATTAAAACTTGGTAGATTAAACATTTCCCCATGCAGTTTTTTTTTTCATAATTGTGACTGTAGTGTTCGAACACTGTAGAAATAAATGTTTGTCTCTTATAAGTACATTCTAAGAGTGTCAAGTTGAAATTTTGTTCATAATCGTCTCTCAAAAGAAAATTAAAATCAACATGATGCATCAATGTTTCTATTCATCATTAAGGTTTAGGATTCTGGAGTCTCAGATACCAAAAATGAGGCCCAAAAGCACACAGGTGGTTTCTGTTTGACAACATTACACTATTTTAATTGCACGTTATTCTCTGTTTGTCCACCAGGCACATATCGACACCAGAACAAGTGTGGAGGGGATGATACGCGTCTTTGGCAGCCTTACTGAGAAGCAGCATGGTGGATTCATGGACTACACTGGAGAAACTATGCCCTGGTAAAACAGAAGCACAAACCAGTTTTCCATAAGGAGGGTCAACAAGGGCTAATCTAGATGCCATTTATTACCCATCATATAAAAGTTAGAAACACAGTCATTAACTTTTATGACAGACAACATGGCAACTTGATTGTGTTCAATACAATAAAACTAACTAAACAAACAATACTGCAATATTGTCATTTTTCTGAATTATTTGTGCATTCACTATTTTAATAAGAAAAAAATAAACACTTAAAACACCACCTATGGTATCTAACTCAAAAATAATTGCTTTCTATAGCAGATCAATCTTTATTCATTAACACATTTATTATGTATAACAGTCAAAGAACTTTCGATGTGAAGCCAAAAAAATCTGCATCTAGTTTATAATCTCGTGTGTATGATAAATAAAACAAACAACAAATACATTTGTCTTAAAGTTGGAACATAGTGCAGACCAAGGTGCAGCCATTAAGTTGCCCCAACAGGGCATTTTGTATCAAAAATCTAAAAAAAAAAAAAAAAAAGGTTAATGAAAAAAATATGAAAATAAATCAATCAAAATAAATAGAATGAAGAAAAAATACTTCTATACAAAAAGACAAAATAACATACAACAAAAATAACAGTGGATGCAGACAATTTTTTTCAAAAGACATTCGGAATATGTGTCCTTCCCGCTCCCCTTTTTCGATCTCTCTTCTCCCTCTGCTCCTCTCTCTCCTGGGTAGAGTCCTAGTGGTTTGCATTGAATTCCTTGAAGCACTCATGCAAGGCAACACCGTTTTCCTCACATGCAAAGGAAGTGCATCCATCACATTTTCGACACCTCATGTACTTTCTCCCTGTGTTGTGGGCCCAGTGGATCAAGTTGTCAAATCTGGCAGCCTCACATATTGCAGAAACCAACACTGACCTTCTTCCATGCCCCAGTGGCCTCATCCCATGGCGCTGGAGGAGACTCTGGGCAAACAGCCTTTGGAAGGAGAGGAGATCTTTGTCTCTCTCTTTACATGACCTCTATGAATGAATGGATGGATGAATGAATTTTCAGTTGGTGGGCATTGAATGAAATTAATACTTAATGTATACTTGTTTTGTTTTTGTGTCATGCCACTTAAGATATAGACCCCATCCTTCCACCCTGCCAGGTTGGATGAGCGACAGGTTGTTGGGCACCTAAGGCTCATTGATGCATGAGGTCAACGCTGTCCAGTCTGGTCCAAGCCAACAGAAGGTCTACTGTGGCATAAGTCCCACAACATTTTAATGACGCTTTTGGGAGGAATGTGTCCTCACAACACACAGTGCATCACACTCTGCTGCGAATGGGGCTGAAGGCCAATCAGAGTGCCTGTGATAACCCGTCCATCGTCGAAAGCTCATCGGACGGCGACAAGCCAGTGGAGGGAGTGTGATTCTCTGGGCAATTTTCTGCTCGGAAACCCTAGTCAGGCCATTCATGTGGACATAAATTTGACACATGCTACCTACCTGAACATTGTTGCAGACCAGGTACATCCAATTTTAAAACAATGGTGTTTCCTGGTGGAAGTGGCCTCTTTCAGTAGAAGAATGCTCCCTGCCACACTGCACACATTGTTAAGGAATGGTTTGAGGAACATGATGAAGAGTTCAAGGTGTTGCTCTGGCCTCCAAATTACCAAGATCTCAATCCAATTGAGCATCTGTGGGATATGATGGACCAACTAGTGGACACCCAGTGAAAATACAACCAGACACTGTCACACCAACAAGTTCGATCCACAGAGACTCCACCTTGCAAATCTACAGGACTTAGGTTGGAGAGGTTGATCCTGAAGTACCTTTGCCCCTTAGTAAAGCTATCATTGGACCTCCTACAATTTGCCAATCGGATGTGTGTCTGACACAATCGTGAGCAGTACAGGGACTCCACTGGGGACGCTGCGCCACTTAAATTACTAAAGGGAATGTTCCTCTTGAACAACCTATGGATAAATACCTTGCTTAAGGTCACACTGGCAATAATGGAGCTTCTGATCAGTTTTCCAGCTCAGACCTTTAATCTCTACTGTCCTGAAAAGTGTATATGATTGTAATAAAGTAACATAAATTTTTGGAAAGCGTCCCAAGTTTTATTACTCAAATCCATTAGTGCCGACAGGTTCATGCTGAGTCACTTTGAAATATCATCGTGACTCTTTGAAAGGTCCTCTTATAAAAAATAAGACAGACCAGTGCGATATGGGGTGTGGCGTCCACTCTGCAAGCCATATAAAAAGCCTGATAGAGAGGCAGGTTGGGTGATAAACCAGACTGATCATCTTTGAACATGGCTTCATTAAAGGCGAGTAGCGTTCTTGTGACCGGGGCCAACCGAGGCTTGGGTCTAGAAATGGTCAAGCAACTCCTGGAGGCCCGTTGCTCCCATATTTTTGCTGCATGTCGTGACCCAGATGGGACCAAATCTGAGGTGAGAATTCAAGAGCTAAAGACAGAAGACATTAGACATGTGCATTTTATCATTCAAATTTTCTTTCTGATTCAGTCACTGAGAGATCTGGCCAAAAAGAATCCAGGTGTCGTCACCATTGTGAAGCTTGGTAAATGTGCATTTGTCTTTTAGACTACATTTTACATTAAATTAATAGTTGTTTTTGAGGTAACTGATCATTTTTCTGCCACTGTTAGATGTCGCTGATCCATGCAGTATCAAAGAATCTGCCAAGAAAGTGGGTTCTCTACTGGGCAAGAATGGTTTGAACCTGATCATAAATAACGCTGCAGTTTTGCCTTCAAAATCCATGTGGACCACCAATGTTGAGGACATGCACCAAGCCTTTAACACCAACGTGCTGGGACCTTTATTTGTCATTAGGGTAATGGAAAGAGTTTTTGGGAAGAAGACTAATCTAAGACAAAACTTGATTTCTTGCAATATCTAAAACACTTGAATGTCTTAATTCAGGAGTACCTGCCGTATCTGCGTGCAGCAGCTAAAGCCAGTGGCAAACCCGGGATGTCATGTGATAAAGCAGCTGTTATCAACATCTCCACAGATTCATCATCTTTGAGCCTCACACCATCACAGCCAGAGCCATTCCCGCTCTTCCCATACAGTGTCAGCAAGGTACACAAAAAGGGTATTTTGTGACAGGCGGACAAATGTGGTTTGAAACTCGATTGAAATATACAGTATATTTGGAAATGTTTTCATCTGAATGGTCAGATTGGATTTCAAATAGTTTTTTTTTTCTCTTTGTCCATTCAAGACACTACATATGTAATAATAATAGTGTAATAATGAGTGAAGAAGGTTATGCAAATGAGCCATGTGGAAATTCATCTATTCATTGACTACTATTCTGCCTGAACACACATTCTTAACAAACACTGTCTCAACTTATTTGAAACTGAAAAACAATTTAGAAGTGGTTGCAGTGTTAACAAACTTTGTCATGTGTCTGTTTTCCTTTCAGGCAGGTCTAAACATGTTGACTGTGTATACTGCCAGGGACTTAAAGGCAGATGAGATCCTCTGCATTTCCATTCACCCAGGATACGTGAAGACAGACATGGGGGGAGATGAGGTAAATCTAGTAATAAATGTGACTTGGTGTAATGGGATGAATTTAAAAACTAATATTCTATTTAAATTTTACTTGTTTCTCTGAAATTAAAACCTAGTTGGTAGATTAAATATTTCCCCATGCAGGTTTTTTTTTTCATAATTGTGACTGTAATGTTCACACTGTAGAAATAAATGTTTGTCTCTTATAAGTACATTCTAAGAGTGTCAAGTTGAACTTTTGTTCATAATCGTCTCTCAAAAGAAAATTAAAATCAACATGATGCATTAATGTTTCTATTCATCATTAAGGTTTAGGATTCTGGAGTCTCAGATACCAAAAGCACACAGGTGGTTTCTGTTTGACAACATTACACTATTTTAATTGAATGTTATTCTCTGTTTGTCCACCAGGCACATATCGACACCAGAACAAGTGTGGAGGGGATGATGCGTGTCTTTGGCAGCCTTACTGAGAAGCAGCATGGTGGATTCATGGACTACACTGGAGAAACTATGCCCTGGTAAAACAGAAACACAAACCAGTCTTCCATAAGGAAGGTCAACAAGGGCTAATCTAGATGTCCTGTATTACCCATCATATAAAAGTTAGAAGCACAGTCATTAACTTTTATGACAGACAACATGGCAACTTGATTGTGTTCAATACAATAAAACCGACTAAACAAACAAACAATACTGCAATATTGTTTTGAACTCTTTGCGCATTCATTCACCATTTCAATAAGAAAAAGAAGAATAAGAAAAACACTGACAACACCACATATGGTAAATGGACTGCATTTATATAGTGCTTTCACAGACTGCCTCATATTTACCCATTCACTCACTCTTTCATACACTGACGGCGGTGTCAGCCATGACAGGCCGCCATCCAGCTCGTCGGGAGCAGCTGGGGTTAGGTGTCTTGCTTATGGACTTGGTCAGGTGCAACCAGGGATTGACCTACCAATTTTCTGGTTTGTAGACAACCTACATGAACCACCGAGCCACTGCCGCCCCATATGGTATCTAACTCAAAATAATTGCTTTCTACAGATCAATCTTTATTCATTAACACATTTATTATGTATAACAGTCAAAGAACATTCGATGCGAACCCAAAAAATCTGCATCTAGCTAATAATCTCTTGTGTATGATAAATAAAACAAACAACAAATACATTTGTCTTAAAGGTGGAACATAGTGCAGAACAAAGTGCAGCCATTAAGTTGCCCCAACAGGGACAAAAAAAAGTTAATGCAAAAATTATGAAAATAAATCAATCAAAATAAATAGAATGAAGAAAAAAATACTCCTATACGTGTAAGAGCCAAATGTTACTTGTTTGTTATGTAATTCTAGATTTTAATTTCTGTGTCTGACACAGAAATGGCGCATGTCTGTAAGTTCGCCACAGGTATAAAGGTAGAAGACATAACATTGTTGGGAGGTGTTTGACCCAGAAGGGCAAAGGTTTTTTGACCGCTTGCGCGGTGCTTTGTAATGCAGATGGAAATACCAAAAATAAAATGGACCACTATGGATTTCAACTACCATATTATCTACGAGAGTTTGTTTAGCACAGGGCAATCAAGTGAGCGTAGCATTATAACACCGAGCGTGTCAACCAGGCTATCCCGGGTCCAGGCACCTTAGTAGTTCGGTGTCAAAACGAACTCCTAACATTACGTATAACAAAAATGTGTCCTCCCCGCTCCCCTTTTTCGATCTCTCTTCTCCCTCTGCTCCTCTCTCTCCTGGGTAGAGTCCTAGTGGTTTGCATTGAATTCCTTGAAGCACTCATAAGGCAATACTGTTTTCCTCACATGCAAAGAAAGTGCATCCATCACATTTTCGACACCTCATGCACTTTCTCCCTGTGTTGTTGGCCCAGTGGATCAAGTTGTCAAATCTGGCAGCCATCACAAATTGCAGAAACCAACACTGACCTTCTTCCATGCCCCAGTGGCCTCATCCCATGGGGACGGAGGAGACTCTGGGCAACCAGACTTTGGAAGGAGAGGAGATCTCTGTCTCTCTCTTTACATGACCTCTATGAATGAATGGATGGATGAATGAATTTTCAGTTGGTGGGTTTTGAAAATAAATACTTAATGAATACTTGTTTTGTTTTTGTGTTATGCCATAGACATATACACTAGACCTCACCTTGGCTACGGCAGTTCATTGGAACGAATGCGTCAACAGAGCCGCCATCTTGAAACAGGGGAGCCCCTCCACTTTAATGCATCAGCGTCAATGTAGTAGACACAGGTCTAACGGAAATAAAATCACCATAAATCATCATGAATGCGATTTTTCTTTTTTTTTCTTTTTTTTGGTTTGTTCCAACGGTCAGACATGTATTTATCATTGATTCCAGAAATAATTTTTTTTTTTTAAACATTCTTCCTAGTTCAGATTTCATCCGTGAACATCATACGCTGCACAAAAGTCCGCCACTATCAATGAATTCGAAGTAAAGGCAGAGATAGCAGCGTTACCTAGCTACTTCCTATGACAAGACCCCTGTTCCAAGATGGCGGCGGTTTTAACGCATGCTTAGAACCCCAAGGTGAGGTCTAGTGTATATGTCTATGGTGTAATGCCACTTAAGATATAGACCCCATCCTTCCACCCTACAGCCTCACCTCCCACTTCCCATTACACCCCGTACCTGTAATAACACCAAGCGGTGACCATAGCACTGCTGAGTGCCCAGCTGTAGCATGGCAACCACCACTTCTTTGATCGGATGCCAATCCGGTAACGGTTCACACATTGGTCGTCCAGGTCAACACCTCCGATATGTGTGTTGTAGCTTTTTATACAAGGCTGTTTCACTTTACCCATAGCATGCTTCTGTTTGTTCCATCACTGAGTGTCGACATCGGAGTAATCACTCTCCATATTGGTCACAACACAACATTCCAACAATCAGTTTTCCATCTTCAATAAGGAATTCGGATTTACCTCTTGAGGTCTTCCGAGAGCTCTTGGATGGTGTCAGTGGGATATCAAACAGTCGATTTTCCCGAAGTGTGCCACAGCTGCCATAGCCCCTTTTGATCATCTCATCAACCTGGGTGAGTGTTGTGAATAGGTTGTCATGATAGAACTTGCATCCAGTTGGCACTCCAGCTTTCTCTACCAAGCCAAGAACCACACTTGGACCCTGACCCAGTCCAGTTTCAATGAGACGAGCGTGGCTACCTGCGTATGGCTCCAACTGGTAGACAAATCCAGATGAGGATGCAAGACTGCAGATCTTGAAACCAAAACAAATGGACTTCCCCCTGATAAATATCTTGCATCCAAGCCTACCAAAGAACTCAATCATCATCTCATTCACTGCCAGCTATTCCTGAATAGTCGTGGTTTTGTTGACTTTATTCAGCTCCACAAACACGAAACGCACCTTGAAGAAAGGGTCATCTGTGATTTTCATGTTATCCACAACATGAATGGAAGCCATTATCTCATCAAACAACATGACATCATGACTTTTGCGTAAACATATACGGCACTTTCGAGTCAGGTGGCGTGTTATCTCTACGCATTTTGTGCTATCCGCGTGTGTCCGCGTGTATGCGTATATGTCTACGCCATTAACATCCGCGTCATTCCGCGTGTCTGTACACGCAGTCAAATCTCCAATCATAAATGCCATTAACCCCAGTGACGGTTAAGTTTAGGGATGGGATTGAGGTAAGTCATATCTTTTTTTTACCTAGGATGGTAAGGGAACAGTCATAAATGCCATTAACCCCAGTGACGGTTAGGTTTAGGGACGGGGTTGAGGTAAGTCATATATTTATATAACGTTAAGTCAACGGCGTTCATAAACACGCTGAAAGGCGATTATGCGTCTTGATAGCACGCCAAAAAATGGAAATACGAATTGGCGTGTCATACACACGCTACTTCATGAGATCAGTCTGCATCAAATCTGTTCCTCTGCTTGGCATCTTTAATGCTTTTGTTGTTGACATCATTGTTGTCTCACCAAAGAAGACGTCGTCTTGGGACTGAGTTGGTCAAAGGAATGCCAAAGAATGTTTGGAGCTCTTCATCAGTGAGATTGAGGGTGGCACCTTTGTGCTGCATATATATTTGACATATCCAGGGTGATATCCCGTAGTGATTTGGGATAGAAAGAAAGATGTCTGCTGCATCATTTGATGTGATGATGGGATTGGTTGGCTTGGTGAGTTGATGATGCTTAGCCTGTATTACTTTTTTGGTATCTGCTTTAAATGTCTTGAACTTCCGCTCTTTGTTTTTCATTTTCTTAAGCATGGGTCCATAGGCTGTTGGATTATTCCTTTTCCTCAACAGCATTGATGCTGTTTGGCTCTGTACACTCACTAATATCATAAAAGGGAGAAAAAGATAATCTACAGCAATTAATCCCATGCTTTAACTCTCATTCTTTCATTTCATTCTCAACTGTTTTTATCTTTCATCCTTCCATTTGTGTGACTGACTGAAGTTTGGAAACTGCTGCTGTCAATTGAAAACTGGAAAGCCCATCCCCCCATAGCAACAGCATGTCAACCAACCAAAAATACTTTTTTGTACTTTTTGAGGGTTTGCCTTCACCATGTTTCTTGGAAGAAGACATAAGTAGTTGACAGCCTCATGTGACAGGACGGAAATAAATACCTTGTTTGTCCTTTATTTGATTGTTTGCTTGCATGCATTGAGAAATACAACGGATATCTAAAAAATTCTTAAAAAAGGAAAATGACATCTATACACTGCAGCAACTAGTTGACGATGGGCTTAAATTTGTTAAAAGCTTGAAATTTGTTTTGCAGGTGAGGAAATGTATTTTAATTTTTTACTCTGTTTTGCTTTTATTTGAAGATTTGTTTTGGAATTGTGTGACTATCTGGGCGAAAAACTTAAGGAGAAAAACAAGTGATGTGTTTTGGCTAAACATTATCCACTGAGTTAAGATAAAGAACTTCAAGGCTAGCCGTTGGGTCGACACTGATAATGGGAACTTCAGTTCTGAGAAAAAGTTATTGTTAGGCCTACTATATAAAGAGTAGGCAAACTTATCTGTGCTCAATCTCTCCAAGGAGTGGTAAAGAGCTCTGGCCATTGAATAAATGCTAGTGAGAGAACCGAGTCTGTCTTTAAAGCTAGGGTATATGCTTTCAAAGATTGTTTACTATTACTGTAATTTCGTGTTGATGCTGGTTATGGTTATATAGTACAACCCTAACAATATGAATAGAAAAAAAGAATGAAAAAATCCATTCACTCTATTGGCTGTACAGCCGCAGAGAAGTTGACCAATGTAGGCTGTCCGGCCAGACAGCTTACATTGGTCAACTGCTCTCATCCAATCACCATCTCCACTTGAAACTCTGCCTGGCGCTCGGGTCAGCAACCCAATCGCACCCGACCCCGCCCCCCTCTTTACGCGAGAAAGCAGCAGCTGACAGTCTATACAGCTGGTAAGTCCCGCCCATCCGTACTAGGTTGAAAAAGCGTCAATGCAAGTGAATGAGAGAAAATAATTATTTTCTGATCCCGTTTGAATTGTGCCATGAATGTGAACATATGTTGTCTGTGAATTTTTTTTATATAATTTCTCATGTAACGAGTTTGAAGTGGACCAAAGACACAGGGATGTTTAGCGGGATCTGTGTGCTAGTGGTGGTGACATATATCAAACACGTCGAAAGCAGCGAAGAATTGTAGTCTACAAAGTGTCGAATTGCTTTGTTCCTTTTTTGGATAAAAGCGTCTTCTACATGTAGCCTAATAAATGTTATAATAGGCTAATGATGATGATTATTATTATTATTTGCGCACACGGACCTAAAACACACTCCGTCTTCTAAGTCAGGCGACTGTAAATGCGCAAAATCCTTTTACATTGCAGTTTTGCGAAATTTTCATTTCGCAATTTCAATTTGCGCAAATTGAAGAGTAATGGAAACGCAGCTAGTTATATACTGCAAACGCAGCATGTGAAAGCACTTTTTAGCGCGTACTGCTCCTGTAACGGATACGCACCGCAACACTCACTGCACACGGAGTATGTGTGAAACAGGCGTCAGGCTTTCTCGACCGATTTTTAACATCGTATACTATAGCTTTAATGCTGAAATATTCAAGGGTAGAGTGTGCTGGTCCTTGTTCACTCTTTCATCTGCGTGGTGTATTGATTTGTGTGCCGAATTTCGACCACAGCCAAATTATTTCCCTCCTAGTATTGGTAGGTTTAGTATTAGTTGTGGGGTGGGGTTAGGATCAGGCAATCGGGTACTGACTTTGACGGGGTGATAATTTAGCACGGGGTCGAAATTCGACACAACACCGGCACTTCGGTCTAGTTTGGTTTTGGTTCTGTGTCAGGGTTCGGACACTCATAAATGTCTCTGTTTTCTGTTGTGAGTTTGCAGTTTTCGAGCTCGCTTGGACCGTACACTCTTCTATCCACGTGTTGTTTTCGGGTCATGTTTCTATCGGCTGCGTTCTTCTTGTCTTTGTGGACACTCAGTCAATGGCTGGTGTTTGCTGACCATGTGCTTTTGTTTTTGTTATGTTTGTTGTAAGCACATGGCTCATGTATATGTTTCCTTGTATCATGCTGCTGTCATTAACTGTCTATTGTCTAACCTTGCCCTTCTTGTTATCTGATTATTGGTTCATTTGCCCCACCTCTCCTCCCTCGTTTCCTGCTTATTTGCTCTTGTACTTACATATAGGCTTCCCAATAGTGTCTAGCCCTGCCCAGTCGCCATTGTGTGTTTTTAAATTACAAATAAAAACCTAGTCCTCATCTCCCTTCACCCAACCCTGACACCTTTTTTCATTACAAAGAACCTTTTGTGCAATGGAAAGATTCCATGGATGTTTCAGATTCTACATGGAACCATCAATTCCAATAAAGAACCTTTGTTTTTATGAGTGTAGTTAAGAGATTATATTACATGGAAAAATTCGTCTCAACACGTATTTACTGGACAGCTCTGACGCAGAAGAAAATTACATCTGTTCTGAATCTTTATTCATATAGCACTGTGTAAATACAACTGAAGTTGACAAAAGTGCTTTACAAAGTAGACACAAAAGATAATACATCAGCGTAGTAATAATACATTTTAAAGCAAGCAACACAATCATAAGATACAAACCATTTTTAAAATGCCAAAGAGAGAAGGTACGTTTCTAACTTGGACTTAAAAATGGCCAAAGGGGGCACTCTTTGAGGGCACTCTCGCCTTGGGCACCAAATAACCTAGAGCCGGCCCTGATGTGTACTCATAACCAGTGTAATTTCTTCATTATGTCAGCCGCGACGTCGCAGAAATTGGAACCGTTTCTAAATTAGAAACTTTGCGTGTCGCCGTCGCGTCTGGTTAGGACAAAAACTCTGATTAACATCAGAGTTAATCAGAGTTTTTACGCGATAAAAGGAAAAGATACCTTTTATCGCGTGTCGCGGCGTCGCGTCGCGTGTAGTTAGGACACGTTGTTATAGCCAAAGCTACGAGGCAAGAATGGGAGTAGTAATATGTTCATATTTTTGTGTCCGGTCAAGAGTCTAGCGGCGGCATTCTGCACTAGCTTCAGCCGAGTTAGAATTTACTTATCAATACCCTGGTAGAGCAACGTTGCAGTAGTCCAAGCGGGAATGAAAAAAGCTAGACTGGACAACAGCATTAATTTGTTTATCCGTTTGAAGCTCATTATCAAATAGGATGCCCAAGTTTTTAAGACACAATCACATATTTGGTTCCAACTGTTTAAGTTTCAGACACTGGCACAAATAATGATTTCCATCTTGGATTAAATGAGATGAAGAAAATTTGAAGACATCCACTTTGGAGACAGTGTCTAAGGCCTTTGCATGACTACGTAGGGTCCAATTTATTTTTCTACAAAATTATGATTTTATATTATGGTTTTTCCCAAAATAGACAATTTGGATTAGCTTGTTTCCAGCATACATGTGAACATGCATCCCAGAATTGAGAATGTCCAGACTCCAGAGTATGCAGAGTTGAACCCAGATGGATGGCGACTTCAAAGAACATCAAATAGAAGATTTGGTGCTATTTTATGATTTCATTTTATTCTAATCTCTGATAAAATAGTAGACAGAATAAGTAATCGAGTCCAAACCTTTGACTGGTACTGTAGTAAAAAAAACACACAAAGCTGTTGAACAGTCACCAGGAGGCACTGTTCCAAACCGCCACTCTCACAGGGCAGATCTTAAGTGGCCCTGGATTGTTCCCATTTATATTTGCCCCCGGACAAAAAAAAGGGAACATCCTCTCAGTAAAGTGGTCATTGAATGTGTAGATGGGTGTGACATCCACCGGGTCAAAGAAGCTGACCTCTCCAGCATCATAGTCGATCTTCACGCGAACCCTCTCCAGGCGTCCCTTCAGCATGAGTGGTGTGTGCGGGGTGGTCATGGCCGTGTACTTCCCATCAGAGAGAGCGATGGTCCAGAATCCTCCTTCTGGACAGCCGGAGATTTTGCCTTTCCTGGCTATGGATTCTTTAACCACACCAATAACCCAGTCATTATTTTGGCCCACGTCCACTTCCCAGGAATGGCATCCGGAGGTGAAACCCTTGGAGCCCAGTACAAAAACAAAGTGGTCGAAGCGCTCAGGGTTATCAGGCAGCTGTTTCATCACCCCCGTGTTGGACACACTTGTTAGATTCTTGCTCAGAGACAAACAGGGGTAGGCTGTGTTGGGGTCCAACGTCACTGGAGCTAAGTGGTGGAGAAAGAATTTATATTTTTAAAAAACTTAAATGTCATTCAAGCATGTGACTTAATCCGTGTGAAATACCTTCTGCAACTAGCCATTTGCATTTTTTTTTTTTGGCGTTTGTTTGGACATCCTCACAGCTCAAGCAATGGTGTGAGTTTTGGGGCGGGAATATCTGTTTGTTTGACCGATGGCAGATGGGTGCAGTGTTCTGGAAAACGTTTTGATAATACATTTTTGCAATTCCATTTGATGACGCGATGAGCAATTAAATCCATTAGTAATTACACACTTCACCTCTAAGGATGTTGAAATAAAATGGAATGAAATTCTGCTGTAAGTGCTGTAATTTAATAGATAATACATAAAATTTCTTTGTATTATACATATTTCCAAAAACTTTAGAAGATATTAATAGTCAGTTTTGGCAATGACACCAATAGAAAAGTTTTATATATTTCTATTTCAATTTATACATATTGAAATATGTTAACACACTCTGATATACAAATATATTTATATATATTTTGTTTTTAATATAATTTTCGTTTCATGTACCATATTTCCCAGAATGCTCAAATTTAGTTCAAAGTGGAGGCAAAAAAACCATGAAGCATAATTACAAGATGGAAAATATTTTTACAAGATTTTTCTCCCTTCATTTATTGAACAAACCAACTTTGAACTTTGAATTTCTTTGAACTGCTGTAATTTCCTCTTCCTGCCCTTGCTTTTCAACCTGAGAGACGTTCAATTCAGATTCGGACTCGTGAATTGAAAGGAAACCCGTTCTGAAACCCTGAATGTTTACACAAGCTCATCCAGCTCTATAATAACCGAGCACTCACTGAATTCCACCAGACTCTGCATTTTTTCCCACACTCCGAACTTCAGGGAGGACATGTGCTCCGCGACATCGATTAGAGATTTGGGGATGGTTTCTGGTTCGTGATATGTTATCTGAGCTCTGTAATGACAGATTAGTTGTGATGGATTTTATGCAAACAAAACGATCAAATCCTTTCAAATGTGCAGTGTATGATTACCTCATTTTGACATTCTTGTAGTTCTGTGGGGAAAGTGTAAATCAGTTACTTGTGCTTATGATTGATAAGATTAGTTAACAATCCAAACAAAGTAATCTACCTGTAAAAAGAGGCTGTCATCATTGGCAATCTCATTTTCAATGGCCATGACAGCCTGTGAAAAGATGAGTATATCACGAGTGATTAAGTCCGTTTTTTTCTTCATCGTCTGCTTCTTTATCTCTTCTTCTTCGGCCAGAACAGCAATCCTTGCAGCTTCCTCCTTCAAAAGAAATTTTTTAAGCTCTGCAAACTCCTCGTGAATTTGTTTCTCTGTCTGTTCCCTTTGGTTCTATGTGAACCCAACATAAGAAAGGCAATGAGTAATGGAGGTATCTGTTGATGGTTAGTATATCATATGACGTATGGAACTTTCTCAGTTGATACCTTGATGTGGACTGTTATGTCATCACATTCTTGTTTGGCCTCATAGAGGAGTTTAAGACTTTTCTTAAGTGGGATGACAATCTGCCGTATTTCCTCCTGGAGAAAAAACAATTTACATCTCACTTGGACATCTACACCTGGTATTAAGATGTGTTTTGGTCGATCAGTTCACAAGTAGACAAGGAAAACACATTCTTATTTACAACTGTTGTTTAAATCTGTATCTTTTATAAATGTATGGTTTTTACAGATCTTATGAAAATGAACGCGACAGGAGATGATTGAAAAACACACGGAGAGCTTTCGTTTCTTCTCTGATAGAGACAATGCCGAATGCGGTGAGTGTGTGTTAGAAATCAGGAATGGTGAGAGAACATTGTGCTTGGTACATTTTTTTGTCTTGGTACATTTTTTAACTGCACTTAATCCCATCTGGCTAGTGGTAATCATGTACTGTTTACTCATTAGGTCAGTTTAGGCAGAGAGGAGGTGGTCTTTTGTGGCTGTTTGAATGCATTCGACCACATGAGCGTTTACACTATGAAAGCAATCTGGTCCAATGCGTTTTCAACTACCTTTGGAAGTGGTCGAAAGTGGGCAAGCTTGAAACGTTTTAGACTCCGTTTACACTTGTGTTTAGCGTCGTCCACTTGTTATCCGATCGACCAAAACACATTCTTATACCAGGTGTAAACGGGGACTGGGACAGTTTTTTTCAACAAGTTGCACCATTTATGTAATGTATGATATAAGTTAAATTGCATTGATGCATCCTGATAGTATTTTTTGTGCTTGCTTTAATGTGTGCAAAAATAAAATGAGAATTGAGAATAAAGACAATTATGTAAGTAAAATAATGGCAAACTTTTTTGAAACAAAAAAGCTTGTTGAATTGCACTAAAAAATGCATTGCATCAACCATGCTTGCATTTTAATCCATTGTATTTTCAGGGCTGCATTTTTATGTGCTGAAATTCAACATGGCCGTATATTTAAGCTGTTTTTTTTTTAATTCAAAACATTTTGAATTCATTATTGAAAAATTCAGACTGATCTCATGAAGTAGCCTGTGTATGACACGCCAATTCGTATTTCCATTTTTGGCGTGCTATCAAGACACATGATCGCCTTTCAGCGTGTTTATGAACGCCGTTGACTTAACGTTATATAAATATATGACTTACCTCAACCCCGTCCCTAAACCTAACCGTCACTGGGGTTAATGGCATTTATGACTGTTCCCTTACCATCCTAGGAAAAAAAAAGATATGACTTACCTCAACCCCATCCCTAAACTTAACCGTCACTGGGGTTAATGGCATTTATGATTGGAGATTTGACGTCGTGTACAGACACGCGGAATGACGCGGATGTTAATGGCGTAGACATACACGCAAACACGATACACGCGGATAGCTCAAAATGCGTAGAGATAACACGCCACTTGACTCGAAAGTGGTGTGTATGCAAAAGTCATGATGTCATGTTGAAAACTTCGATAATCCATAATCACCTTTCCGATTTCACTTCCAACATTTTAATTCTGTTTCTATCTATTCAACAGGTAATTTTCGGTCAAATTTATTTTGCTTTACAAATTCAGTGGTTCAAATTCAAAAGAGAATTTAGCTTTTCAGTTTTCACATCCGTGAACTGCAGGAAAAGCAATGGATTGCAGATTCATAATAAACAGCAGATGGAGATTATACATCTGTAATCTACTGCTATTCCTGCAGTTCCCGGCTGTGAAATGTTGAATTTTCTGTCAAATTTGAACCTGAATTTGTGGAAGTGAATTGGTAAAGTGAAATAAAATGGACTGAATGACTGTCGAATATTAAAGGTTCTAGCCTATGTTTAGACCGAATGAATGATTTGGAAGTGAAATATGAAGTAGCTCTGTCTTCGCAAGATTTAATTGAGGAAGGACCCCGGTGATCCCGGCCAACCCAACACTTCATCACAACTTCTCCATTAAGCTAGGCTTGTTGTCCATAACTCCATCAAGGTCAGCCAGGAACCTTGGGGTTGTAATTGATGATCAGTTGAACTTCACAGACCACATTGCTAGAACTGCCCGGTCCTGCACAACACTAGGAGGATCAGACCCTTCCTTACAGAGCATGCTACACAAATCCTTGTCCAAGCACTTGTTTAATCCAGACTGGATCATTGTAATGCTCTCCTGGCTGGTCTTCCAGCTTGCTCTGTCAAACCTCTACAACTGATCCAGAATGCTGCAGCTAGAGGTCTTTAATGAGCTGAAGAGAGCACACGTCACTCCTCCTCTCACAAAATGCACTGGTTGCCAGTTGCCGCTCGCATTAAATTCAAGTCACTGACGTTCACCTACAGAACAACCACTGGCACTGCTCCCTCTTACCTAAATCACTACTTCAGACTTATGTGCCATCCAGAAACTTGCGCTCTGCCATCAAATGCCATCTTGTGGTACCATCTCAAAGAGGCACAAAATCTCTATCTCGGACCTTTACCATGACTGTTCCCTGTTGGTGTAATGATCTGCCAAACTCAACCAGAGCTACTGAGTCAGTAGCCACTTTCAAGAAACTGCCAAAGACGTATCTTTTTCGGCAGCACTTGATTCAGTAGTACCAACACTTTCTCTTCTCTTCTATTTTTTTTTTTTTTAAAAACACTAAAATTAACCTGAGAGGGGTCATAGCACTTACATATTGTTGTTCTACTGTTAGTTTAACTGCTTCTATTGTTCTCATTTGAAAGTCGCTTTGGATAAAAGCGTCTGCTAAATGTAAATGAAAGGTGAATATGGATTAGGGAATGTGCAGACTGATCTCATGAAGTAGCGTGTGTATGCCACGCCAATTCGTATTTCCATTTTTGGCGTGCTATCAAGACGCATAATCGCCTTTCAGCGTGTTTATGAACGCCGTTGACTTAACGTTATATAAATATATGACTTACCTCAACCCCGTCCCTAAACCTAACCGTCACTGGGGTTAATGGCATTTATGACTGTTCCCTTTACCATCCTAGGTAAAAAAAAGATATGACTTACCTCAACCCCATCCCTAAACTTAACCGTCACTGGGGTTAATGGCATTTATGACTGTTCCCTTACCATCCTAGGTAAAAAAAAGATATGACTTACCTCAACCCCATCCCTAAACTTAACCGTCACTGGGGTTAATGGCATTTATGACTGGAGATTTGACTGCGTGTACAGACACGCGGAATGACGCGGACGTTAATGGCGTAGACATACACGCATACACGCGGATAGCTCAAAATGCGTAGAGATAACACGCCACCTGACTCGAAAGTGGTGTGTATGTTTATGCAAAAGTCATGTTGGAATGTGTGAATGTTATGAATTGAAATATTCACAGCTTAAATATACAGCAATGTCGAATTTCAGCCCATAAGAATGCAAGCCCTAAAAATAGAGTTAATGCACTGCATTTTTCTTTTCAGTTACTGCAATTCAACAAGATTTTTTTTTGTTTCAAAAACATTTGGCATTCATTTTTTTTTTCCATAGACAATCACTAAAAATAAAAAATAAATAAATCTAAATTTAAATAAATAAATAAATAAAACATCTGAATGCGTTATGGTAATGAGAATATGGATGGTAAATACAATAGACAATGCCACAATGCAAAAAATAAAACAACTGCATAAAAAAGCTAAGTAATATTCTTAGAAATATTATGACCTTGAGATCGTTTGCTGCCTCTTCCAAAGGACACACACTGTGGCCTTGATGTTTCTTGGACGTTTGACAAACACAGCAGAGAACCTCTTCATCCTGTTGGCAGAACAATTTGAGTCCCTCCCCGTGAATGGCACAAAGAGCCTCCGATTTGGACGTCCCGTTGGCAGCATTTGATCCGGCTCTCGCAGACGCTTGTCCTTTCTGCTCCTGTATGATGGCGTCGCACACGTTCTTCAGAGCCAGGCTCACGGTGGGCTCCGTCAGAGAGCTCTTCCTCCTGCACACGGGACATTCCCTCTTGGCCGCTTTCCTGTTCCAGAACTGACGAAGGCAGAGCCGGCAGAAACTGTGGCTGCACTTCAGGACCACGGGATCGGTGAAGATCTCGCAGCAGACCGGACAAGAGAGCTCATCCTCTAAAGGCGACTTCGAGTGAGACGATGAAGCTCTCGGGCGCAGAACCGGGATGTTTTTAAGAGATGGAAGGGTGTTTGCTCTTCCAGGTTGAGAGGAAGCCCTTGGTCTCAAGGGCATGGCTGTCTGGTGTTGCTGGAGTGAAGTCCAGTCGCTTTTGATGCGGAAACCCTGATGAGCTCAAGCTGTACCTGCAGTGTTTGTTGCCAGTCCCTCAGCTAGGTCACAATACTCCCACAAACACACACACGTCCCAAGAACAAGCCCGCCCTTTGGCAATAATTACCTTTTATAATGCCGTGAATATCCATAACTTAAATTACCATCACAAAATTCTCAGAAATCAAGTCTTTGACCACACCTCGTCCACTTGAACATTTCTTTTTTTTTTTACGGTCGTGTAATATTTGGTCTTTGTACATAACTGGATCAACTGGTGCTAGAGGGGAAAACAAGCTTTGCCATTGATCCGTGAAATGTTTGGTGTAAGCATTATTGTTTTGGGAACTCAAAGGCGGTGTGTGTGAGAGGTTGGAGGAGAGCAAACACTTTCCAAACGCTGCAGGGACATTTACGCAAAGTTTCTTGTTGCCACAGGAGTTTCTCTCATGGGGGTTATTCACCCCAAAAATTAAATTTCGGTCCTTAATTACTCGCCCTCATGTCCTTCCAAACCCATAGGACTGTCATTCATCTTCAAAACACAAAGATCTTTTTGATTAAAGAAGAACCAATGAGGTTCGTTCTTGTGTTATGCATCACATTTGAGCTTCGGCAAGAAGCAATGAGGTTCACTATCGCGTTACGCATCACATTTGAGGTTCGGATAGAACCAATGAGGTTCACTATCGCGTTACGCATCACATTTGAGCTTCGGCAAGAACCAATGAGGTTCACTATCGCGTTACGCATCACATTTGAGGTTTCGTCGAGAACCAATGAGGTTCACTATCGCATTACGCATCACATTTGAGCTTTGGCAAGAACCAATGAGGTTCACTATCTCGTTACGCATCACATTTGAGTTTCGGCAAGAACCAATGAGGTTCATTATCGCGTTACGCATCACATTTGAGCTTCTGCGAGAACCAATGAGGTTCATTATAACGTTACACATCACATTTGAGCTTAGGCAAGAACCAATGAGGTTCATTATAGTGTTATGCATCAGGTTTGCAAGAGGTTTGTTCTCACACATCAAGCAGGTTCTGTTGAGCTTTAGTTTATGTTTGCTGATCAATAGGGTTGGGTATCGTTTGAATTTGAACGATTCTGATTCCGATTCTTTGTTTCGATTCCGGTTCCTAACGATTCTCGATTCCGATTCTTTTAAGAGGCAGGGTCAAAAAAGTTTAGCTAACCTTGCTAACCAACGGCGTTTCTGAAGGAAATAATCCTTTCTGAAGGAAATACTCCTTCTGTAAAAATACTCCTTTTGTCACAAATTTAGCATTTTGCTGAGATTTCGTTATTTTTAGAAAAGTGAAGCCACACTTTGGATCGCCGACGTAAGGTACTCATGTTCAACTCGCGTGGTTGTGCCAACACTTCCGGTAGACACTTCTTCGTTGGTGTTGTTCAGCGGGTTCTTCTTCCGCTCGGCGGACTGTGAATATCGAAACTAGGAATCGAACTTTTGAACGATTCCGGGAAAAACGAAAAGTTAGTCTCGGTTTCAATCGATACTCGATTCTCGATACCCAACCCTACTGATCAATGTTTAAATGTGAATAAAAACCTAAATTCAATGTTTTCATCATAAGCAATAATGTCTCTTCAGAAAATTTGGACTAAGCGATTCCCAAACTGTGGTCCGCGGACCACTAGTGGTCCCTGAGGGTACTGCAGGTGGTCTGTGAAAAGGCAAAATAAAATCTAAAATATTTTACCAAGAAATTTCCATTAAAAAAAGTTTAAAAAATATATGTAGGCCTATATTTATATAAAATGTAAATTAAATTGTCAAGCTATTGTGTGATTACTAAAATGTGGCGCTAGTGGCGCTCGGCCGTGACGTTCAAGCTCCTTGTCGTCAGAACCACAACACCGTATCGGTGGATAGCAACAGGTTAGGTGAGCATTTATTTAGTTATTTGTTTTTAATATAGGTCTATATTAGACAGACGATACAAAGAGGAAGGGAAAGATGTGGAGGGTGACAAAGGAGGATATTACGTTCATATCGGGCTGGCAAATAGACTCCAATGGCTTTTATTGACAACTTTATTTTTAAGCTGGAATAACGTTAGGCCTACTGTGTTTTCTTTAAATGTGTAATGTTATAGGGCAGAACCAAATATGTTCTCATTATCAAATCACATGCATAGCTGTTATAGGCAGTTTAGGCCTTTTCTAAAACGAAATGTTTATAAATGGAATGAATAAGGCCTGTTATTATTTTAATTTCCAGTTAACGTTAGTTTACAAAGTGAAATGTTTTGCGGATGTGCTGTTAAGTGGACAAACTCAAGCCTACTTTTTGAGGACTTGTAGACTTGTTATTACTGTATAGATTTGATACTCCATTGCTATGGAAATAAGCCTGTTGTTCAAATGAACCTAAATATATTATGTAATATAATATGTAATATCATAATATGTGTATTGTATGAGGTGGTCCGTGAAAATTCTTGATTACGAATAGTGGTCCACACACACAAAAAGTTTGAAAACCCCTGGACTAAACCACTCAATTAATTTGGATTTGTTTTACAATCTCTGTTTGAAGTGTCAGTTGCGTAGCTGTCTATGGAGGGACAGAAAGCGATCTCTATTTGCGTATCGAAGATGAACGGCATTACAAGTCTTACACGCCAGAACGACATGTCGGGTGAGTAGTTAATGACAATTTTCATTTTTGAATGAACTATCCCTTTAATAAGTCTTGAATTATATTTTCAGTGCAGGTCACTCATTCCCCTATACAGCCACATTAGTAATGCAAACGTAAAGAATGTAAATATGCCCTTGGAGAGGTTGTTTAGCCAAGGAGAACTAACCCAATGTTTCAATGAACAACTGTTAGAAACAAAAACACCGCCTGCTTTCCAGAACACAAAAACAAAAATCACACAAATTGTTTTGTTTATTTTAATACTGTTGAGAAATCAGTAACAAATAACAATTTGGTGCAATAGCATTTCTGACAATGGAGAAAAATGTAGCATAAGACTTATATGATTATTGCCATTTGAATGTAGTCTGAGTGTCACGAGACATGAATCCACCAGAACCATTACATCATCAGTGTAAACTATTCATTCTTAAAAACAACATATATCTAAATATGTTAAAAATCCATTAAATGAAAAAAAGTGTCCAAAGTAAATCAACCACAAGAGCGCTGTTTTCAAGCTACACTGATAGCTTTACAGAATGTAAAAAGTAACACCTAAACATGTAACAGTTTTTTTTTTTTTACTTCCTTTTTTACATTTTTGCTCTGGTCCTTTACCTTTACACATTAACTTATGTCCTCCATAAGAAATAGCGCCTGACTAAATAATAATGAAGAAGAAGAAATATACAGTGTGGAGTTTTAACCATCACAGGATCAGTACTTTACATTTAAAACATGCTCTGAAGTTACAAATGTGGACATACTACAGTGTTGAACAGCCTGGTTAAGAGTAAAAATAATCTCTGAGTTCAACTAACTTAATAAATGTGCTTAGTGTACAATGTCTGTGTTTGGTCATATTTGCAGTACTGTTGTCAGTATCTTGGAAATGCTACTGTAGTGTAATTTCTGTAAACACATCAACACAATATACACTCAAATCAATGCCATCCACAGCCTCTACCTTCCAACCAGTGCTTTAATATTCACTTTTAAATAGGGCTGGGCGATATACATCATATTCACAATATACTCGCACACTAGTTGTGCTGGCAGTATGACACTAAGCATACCATACAGAGTCAGTGAGTCACAAAAGGTTGGCGTTCACTTGCAAAACTTGAAGGAAACTAAATGAGATTTTGCTTTCTCTTCACAAAGTATTGCGTTCCCCTGAGAAACGTTGCGTTTGCTCGCAAAAGTTAGTATATTTTAGAAATAGTATAGAATAGAAATATAGTTTTTCCCTCCCAACCCAGAAAAAAAGTTTCTCAGGAGAAACTCAAATGCTTTGTAAGTGAAAACAAAAGCAATGCGAATGAACGCAAAAGAATTGAAATATAATTTTTCATCCCATCCAATTTTTTTTTTCTTCAGTAGATTCAAAACTCTCAACAATTCAACAATTAATTTGCATTATCAATAAAAAAATCACTAACATCCTCGTGGCATAAAAAATATATGTAGGTAAATATAGTTGTTTATTACTATATACTGGTTATATTTGTGCATAAAGATGAAAATGATTAAATATCAATCTTCATTGATTTGTATTTTACTTTATGCTTGAAATGTTTTGAATCTGTTTGGCTGGAACGACGGTTGGTTTGAAATTAGTCATATCGCCCAGCCCAACTTGTAATCCCTTCCATATTCCTCTATCAATCCTGAAAAAGGATAACTACTATCCATAATACTTACTAATAATACTGATTTTACTGAGAGAGAAAAAAGAAAAAAAGTCCTTGTGTTTGGCAATAGGTGGTAGCTGACCACATTACTAACATAAAAAAAATAAAAAAATCAAAGTTTTATTTCTTTCCCATTTCTCTTTTAAAATAAGAGCTAAGCCACAGAACTGGAAATGTAAAGCACTAGAGGCCATTTAGAAATAGTTCATTGCCACAACTTCTAAACCACTTGAAATCCTTAATATAAGAGAGGACAAGAGTACATAACAAGACAGCACATGCGTTAGGGAATCATTATAGTGTTGATAAGACAAATGGTCTGTAATACTGCCACGGGACAGGGCAGATCCACACCAGTGCAGACCAGCATTGCCTCGATCTCTGCACCGTGTGGTCTGTGACCCGTGCCATAGCGTGCAATTTATACAGCGTCGGGACACAGTGCAAGTGAAAGTCACAGTATGTAACAGAGAAACCTCTCAGGGATACGAGACATGGTCCCTGGAGCGAACACTTTGCAAATTCAATGAGTCTCTTTTGCTTGATATCCTACTAAATAAGACATTTCACGTAAGTGATTAGGCTCAGCCTGAATACAAGTTTAAATCTTTTAAAAATGCATTCAACATAGTATCTTGATAACATCTGTTAGAGGCCTACATACAAGTGTTTCCAGCATCCCAGCGTATGCTCCCAAAAAGAACAAAAATAAAATCCCATAGTGTTCCTAAAGCAGAATTGCCATTTTATCCGTTTCTAGAATTACACGCGACCGACCTTAGCATCGCCTATGGCACCCCACACATCAAACACAAACTCATCTGGAAATGCGAAATCACCCAGAGTCTCGTCCAACGCTTCAGCGAACTCATCCGGGTTCTTCTTGTCCTTGCCGAGCTCAACCATCGTGGCAGCTGTGAATGAGTGTGGGAGTTAGAAAAACGCCACTTAAAGAAAGAAAAACCGCTCAAAAACTGGAATACATACCAAGTTCACTGTCTCTAATACCCATGTAGCTCTCCAACAGATCATCCACTTTCTCAATAGCCTTTTCCTCAAATGCTGACGGCTGCAGAACAAATGAAAATATTACAGATTATCTTGCTTACCTAAAAAAAATGACCATTTCAGTATCAATCCGCATCAAAATATCGACATTTTTGACAACACTATGGCATAACAGTAACACAGATGAGGTTTTGTCCAGTTTGTACAAATTTTAAAAGTCTTGAAAACTACAAACCAATCTGTAATGTTTTGCATTAGTGGCTGATTTATTATACCTAGCATTTCCAGCTCGTTGCAAATTTTCTATTTGAAAAGAAAAAGTTTGTCAAATAAAATTGTAATAATTTGATGACAAGAAATGTCTAATAAAAAAGTGAATCTAAAAATGCACCTCTAATTTTTTTTTTTCAATCTTTGACAAAATTTAATGCATAAATGTCAGTGTAAACTTCTCTACCTTGAATTTAAAATTTTGCATCTGTAGCCATTGTGCGTTGATTTAAGTACGTTTAGATATTAGTTTTGAAAAACAAGACCAAAATGCTTCAAGGCCTTAATTTCTGGTTTTAAAGATGTTTTTAAGACATCGTGTGGAAAAAGTCACCTAAATAAGTGCAAACTGTAAAATCGGAAGATTCAATCGAGGTCTTTCTCTTACTTAAATCAATCCAATTATAAATCAATCAATACAGCATTGATAAGTATATTATTGATTGACAACTATTGTTATGCCTTGCAATATATTAACGTGCGGGATATATATTGCGATGTGTATCGTATTGCAAGACGGCAAGAGACGCCTAGACATTTCCAAGCACACAAATGCTACCTCATATTTGCTGACGGAGTTTAGTGACCCGTGAAACGGAGATCATTATAGGCATCTCACCAGTTCCTCTACGGTGGCCGGTCCTTTAGATCTCAGGCGCAGGGTTCCTCTGCCCGTTCCTACCTGTGCAGAGCCTGACCTGCTTCCCGACCGCTGACTGATCATGTCTAAAAACAATAAAAAAGGTCAAAGTCATCATATCAAATTGACTGTAGCCATCAATGTACAGTGTGTTCATAAACTCTTACCAAATGCCTTCATAGGCTCCACCATCTTCAGGACAAAGGTTTTCCCTTTGGGCAGTTCCTTCAGCATCTTGGCAACCTCATAATGGCGACAGCCGATGAGTATCTGTCCATTGATCGACTCGATCATGTCGCCCACGTTGATGACCTGGATCTGATGTATAATACTGCCTTCTCTTATTCTCTGCAAAGGAAACATGATCATCAGATGATTTCAGAAGGTTGGGTGGTATGATTGCTCAAGATGAGGATAAGGTTATTATTATTAAGAGGTATTTGTTAGGTACAATGTGAAGTTTATGGTTGCTGAGCAATGACACTTTTTTGCACTGATGTAGCATCTAATTGATGTGCAATGAATCACAGGTGTGCTTATATCAGCTCATTTACAACAGCTAAAAAATCTGACTCATCCCATCAGAATAATAGACTTTAAGAATTATAACAACGAGCATTACAAAAAACCCTGACGGCATCCTGAAACATTTAATTTTTTTGACATATCAAGCTAAAATTTTGAACACGACTTGTTAAGATTTATTGCTTTATTTTCTCACAGTTTTAGAGTAAAACACGTTTTTGAAAATAAATATTTAATTTAAAAAAATTAAATGGTATTTTTGCACATTTTTCATAACAATAAACATAAAATTCTGTTCCTTTTTTTAAGTTCACTTTTTAAAACTTAACACTTCAGCAATAGTCTGCCAAGTGTCGTCTTTGAAAAGAGATCAAACTGAAGTCTGTCCACTAAAAGCATTCAAGATTTACCACAGTTTAAAGGGTTAGTTCACCCCAAAATGAAAATTCTGTCAGTAATTACTCATCCTCATATTGTTCCAACCCAGTAAGACTTTCGTTCATCTTCGGAACACGAATTAAGATATTTTTGATTTTGTGCGCAAAAAAACAAAAAAAAAAACAAATCAAAATAACAACTTTATTCAACTATTCATTTCCTTCTCTGTGGGCTTCGAGATTTCACGTAGTGAAACTGTGCAAAGCTAGGTTGTACGTCACAGGCATCACACACATCACACACATGATCAGCATCAGCCAATCGTGAGCCTGTGTGTGACATGCAACACAGAAGCTTTGCACAGTTTCACAACGTGAAATCTCACAGCCCACAGAGAAGGAAATGAATAGCTGAATAAAGTAGTTTTTTTTTTTTTTTGCGCGCAAAAAGTATTCTCATCGCTTGATAAACTTAGGATTGAGCCTCTGTATTCACTCTGACTATTTTAACGATGTCTAACTTTTCTGGGTTGGCCAGTTTCGATCCCTTAGGAAGCCTATGGAGGAGTGATCCAGCTCTCAGATTTCATCAAAAATATCTTAATTTGTGTTCCGAAGATGAACGAAAGTCTTACGGGGTTGGAACAACATGAGGGTGAGTAAATACTGACAGAATTTTTATTTTGGGGTGAAAAAGTTGGAAATTTAATATTCGGGTATATGCTCAAAGAGTGAATAAATGGATTATAATACAACGTAAATATAATTAAGTACAATTTTTCAATCCAAATATAATACAAAAAATATATTAAAAAATGATTGAACTAAAATATAGTACATTAATTTAATTCAATTGAAAAAAAAAACAAAAAAACATTACAGTCATTTTTGACAGACACATGAAGAGCCCAGATAATTTCTCTCACCTTAATGAAAGCATAGCCAGCTCCATTATCTGTGATTGTAAGCCCCAGTGCATCCTCTCCTTTAAACACCTCCACTTCTTTCCTCTGACCCTTCACGTGAGCGAATATAAAGTCCTCCAGCCCAATCTGGCCACCCAAAAGTTTGTCCATATCCACTTTGTGAGTATTCAGTGTGCAAAACATCACCTGAGAAAGGATGTAGGCATTTACTCTAGGGATTGGCATTTCAAGCAAAAATCTTCAAAGAAAAAGATTTCATCTATGTTGATTATATGAAAAGTGAACAGCATAAAGCAAAGAGAAACGCCCCTCACCTCTGTTGGAAGAATCCCAAAGGCCTCTCCTATCTTGGCGTAAAGCTCACGCACATTGCTGAAGCCCTCAATGCGTCCCGTGGGGCTGCCGTGAGCCAGCTGGGTGTGGAAGATCAGGCGGGGTCGCAGGCCAGTGGGTGGAGGTGGTAAACCCTCATGGGCAGCTCCTTCACCCAGGCCGACCCTGCCACCATCCAGGCCATCCAAACCTGGGACGTTCAGTCCGGCCCGGATCGGCTCGGCCTCCTCGTTCTCCACCAGCGGAGACGCCTTCTTTCTGCGTCCCAATCCAAGTGGCATTGTGGGTGCTGCTGTCTTTGTTTATTGCACAGGCACAATGTTTTAACACAAAGGGGTCTGCGAACCACCTTTAATGCCGTTCTTTATGGGCCCGAATCAAAAGTAAAAAAAGTCTCATGAGTTCAACCCATTCAAAGGAAATCTCCAGACCTGTGATACAAAGAGAAACAAATGGAAATGGAGAAACAATATTGTAGTAGGGCTGCGCAATATATATCAAAACCATTGAAATATCACAAATGTACATAGCGCACCGCATGACATAGCAAAAAAATAAATAAAAAATAGACTGGGCACGTGACTGATACTCACATGAGTAACATGACTTGCTTTAAATTAAAAAGAGTTATTAAGCACAAAAAGCTGTGGAAAACAACAAAATTGATCATATATCGCATTTTTCTTAAACATTGTGCAGCCCTAATTTGTAGCAAATGTAATGTACAAGCAAAGAAAAAAAGAAAAAGATTTTACTTATTATTTGAGGAATAAATTTCAATGTGGTTTATTTTTCTTCTTTCTTTTCATGCCTTTAATTTAGAATTCATACATCAAGACTGATACACACAATACAATGCATACGTTAAAATCATACAGTACTGTGCACAAGTCTTATGAATGTTAGTATTTTATTTTGACTTATATTTTATATATAATTATAGATATAACGTTAATTTGTATAGCTTCTAAAATCCATGAAATTTCCTGGTATTTTGCTATGACTGTGGGAACTCAAGGTTGCACCGATACAATCACACACCAAGACACAATATTTTACGTCACATTTTGTTTTCATGTGCATTCATATTTCCAAGAATTCAAGTAATGAAAAAGTCATAGATATGGGCGTTTCTGTGAGATCTAGGTCGTCTTTCTCAAACAATAATCACAACTGAGGTGGAAAAAAATACATTTAAAGCAAATGTAACATAGAAACGAAATTTTTATTAGGGATGAAATCATACTTATATAAGTTACTAGACTGGTTTCATTCAATCAAAAGAAAGAATGGTTCTGCCTTGTTTACTTGAACCGCTATCTGACTAACTCAAAGGATGAACTAAACTCAATTAATTAAACCGACCACTGAAAAAACACTTCATGCGTTTAAGTTTCAGGATTAATGCAGTCTGACATGTTTCTATTTATAGTCTGAAGCTAAAGCAGCTAACAATAATGTGAGTTAGCATGTTAGCATCGTCTAGACATCACGACACTTACCAAACTAACTCTGACAGTGAAGCAACCATGAGCCGCTGGGACGTCGGACTTATAAAGTGTTCATTACAAAATCTGATTGTTGAGGACGGTTACAGCGGGTGTTTAGGGAGTAACGTTATGTTCTGGTATGTGAGAGGAAGGCGGATATCATATCACTCATCAACAGAACCAGCAGTTCTTCCTCTGTGTCGAGACCGTTACAGCAACACAGCTCAAACACACGCGCGCTGCTGTCACCTACAGGCGGGATGTGGTCTGAACATTAATTTTCTGAAATAAGAACGTATAAGTTTTCTGCACAGATAAAATAATAATAATAAAAAAAGTGGGACTAGTGTCCCCAAACTACATCATACAGATTGAGAAGTGGATAAAACTGCACATCAGGGTGTTAGGCCTACTATTCATTTTTATGTTTAATGTTACCGTGAAATCAAACTGGGCCACCCTTATTTTGATGCAATATTTTAGTTATTATTATAAGCCTAAATAATTTATCCGTGCACATCATTATTTATTTTTAATTCTGTTTCAAGTAACCTATTCTACCTACACTATTAAAGTTTTAAACAAATTTTCAAGCTCTCTTGTATCTCTAACTATGAATTTTGAAGGAAATATAAATATATATAAAGAGTTCAGATGCAAAAGCCTCTAAATGCCATTTGAAATTTTCTTCTTTAATGATGATTTTTTATCAAACTTGTATATTTAAGTTCAGTAATTTCACTTAAATAACAATTAATAGGTAATTATCATTGCCATTTAAGTGAAATCACTGAACTTAAATATACAAGCTTAATAAAAATCATCATTCTAGAAGAAAATTTCAAATGGCACTTAGAGGCTTTTGCATCTGAACTCTTCATATATATATATATATATATATATATATATATATATAATGATGATTTTGTGCGTTAGAATGGATGATAATAGTCATCGTCATTGGTGTAAACGAGTCTTTTAAATAATTTAGAGCAGCGATTTTTTAGAGCATAAAAAAATTATAATAAATATTCCAAAAATGTTAACATTTTTACTCGTATTCTTTCTAGAGCTAACAACAATACGTATACAGTCCAGTAACAGACGTATTACAAGACAGCACTTGCAAGACAGCCTTTAATTGCATGAAATAAAAACAATGATAAACGCACATGATAAAGGGTTGTCAGGCATGCCACTAAAAACAGCTACATAAAGTAGTTGTTTTTTAAACAGAAAAACATATATTCCTTAACTTTATCGTGAATTTTAAATTGCATGCTGATGATGCAGGAATCGTGTGCGAGGTAGCCTACTTTGAACTGTGCATATGTGCTCGCGTCTTGGCACAATACTTATTTCTTTAAAAAATGTACTTGTGGTAATGGCAGTTCTAAGATGCGATATCCAATTTGATCTATTAAACCACCATCTCATCACTGTACATAATCTCAAAAAGAATTTTAAAGCTACATTTGAAGAGTTCATATACAAAAGCCTCTAAATGCCATTTGAAATTTTCTTCTAAAATGACCATTTTTATCAAGCTTGTATATTTAAGTTCAGTAATTTCACTTAAATGACAATTAATAGGTAATCTTTATTGCCATTTAAGTGAAATTACTGAACTTAAATATACAAGCTTGATAAAAATGACCATTCTAGAAGAAAATTTCAAATGGCACTTGGAGGCTTTTGCATCTGAACTCTTCATTTATAGCGAGCAACAGGTGGTTTCAATTGTAAATGTTTTATGGTGTTTTATAACTGTTAATTCACACAAATGAATACCGGTTAGCAAATAAAAATATAGAGAGCTAGAGGGTGTTATTTTTGCACCACTAGCTGCAATAATTACAATTTACCCATACTCAATTAAAATATTACCCATTCGTACATAATTATGGCTACATTCAGGCATTTTAAGCCTGAAAAAAAAAAACAGCAACAAAACAAATAGCTAGAGAAGGTATTGTTTCTAAGGAACAATTATGTGCTCAAGTTCACAGTGGTGACATGAAGATCACAGTAACCCATCATGGGTCACTCCTAGCAGGAGAAGGTAAATGTTATCTGCAGTGTAAACGTGCGGTCACAGCCACCCAAAAAATCCGAGGCATTCCAATATAAATCAACACAATTGGCTTTATGCACAGCTTCACTACTTCCTGAATTTCAGCCAGCTCCTTGTTTCCTGTCTGCCATTATTGGCCAAGCTTGATTAATTCAGGTGTGCTTGACCTCAGTAGTCACGGCAACAATAATCAGACACACCTGAATTAATCAATTTTGCCCAATAATGGCAGACAGGAAACAAGGAGCTGGCTGAAGTTCAGGAAGTAGTGCAGCTGTGCATAAAGCCCATTGTGATTTCCCCACAGGTTCAACTTGGTCATGGAAATTCGCTGCCTTGAACAAGAGTGTAGCAAACGTCCTGGAGCCAAAACATTTATATCGCCCCCTGGTGGCTGGTAGTATAGGTCCTAAACCCCGCCATCTCCATGTAATCGAATGGGACATGAGCCAAACTAAAAAAAAAAAATTTAAAAAAAAGTTTAGATAATGTTAGGAAGTTCTTAGGTAATGCCAATGTATGTTCAAGATGAAATGTCATTGACAGCTGTGCTTGCGATTGAGTCTTCACCTCACTATCACTACTATGCAGACACTGGCTCTAAATTATGTTATCAGTGCAAGATGTCAACTGTCTTTTCTGGGACATTTTGACAAGCTGTCCATCTTTATTTACGGTCTTTGGCATTGATCATACGTCACAATTGACAATGCAGCTTTCCGCCCACAAAAGTACACCTAAGTTTGGTAAATGTGACTACAGAGTCACATTAGTGAAATTTCATGTGAAAAATATTCATTGACCAAACATGAACATGAGCGAAATCTGCTTGGGGAACTTTTTTGCACAAATGCGAAACTCCCAATCGCGCAGATTCTTGTTGGAATGACTGGATTTTCAACCTTGAAATTTGTGCCAAGCGCTGGTAAACGTGACCGCACCTTAACATGCTCTAGAAGCACAATGCTTGAGAGCCAAATGTAAATGTAACGGGCCTACTAAATTCAAAACTCCCAGAAGCCCCATCATTGGAATTTCACTACCATAATCACACAATCACACACACACGTCTGGTTTCCAATCTTTGTAAGGACTCTCCATAGACGTAATTGTTTTTATACTGTACAAATTGTATATTCTATCCCCTTACACTGCCCCTATCCCTAAACCTACCCATCACAGGAAACATCCTGCATTTTTACATTTAAAAAAAAAAAAAATCATTATGTATGATTTATAGGCGTGTTTACCCATGGGGACCTCAATTTAGGTTCCCACAGTGAGACGAGTCCCCATGAGTCTGTGTGCATTCAGGTTTAAGTCCCCACCGGAATAGACAAACATGTACACACACATAGTTTTAGAATTACTATTTGAGGTCCTTAAAAATATATAAAACCCTAATGTTCAGAGGTGATGTTTACTACTCAGAGTCTAAAACTGGAATACATTTTTAATAAAAGAAAATATAAACAAATTCAAGGGGAAAGAAACCTGAAGAAGTAAACAGGAGGATGAAGAAGCATTTACTCTTAGGTTACTGCAAATTGTGCGAAAATGACTAAATTGCTTCAGAAACGGTTCACTGTGTTTTGTAAAAGTGCATTGCGATACAAGGAGATATAAATAATACACTGGAACTCTATTGTGTTTCTCTGAACTTGACTTGTTTGTACATGTATCACTGATGCTTTCAGGTGCAATAATCTATATGAAATTAAAAGGTCCCGATCACAGGATCTGATCAGGGAGTCTCTCTCCACGCAGAGGTCGCAACGATCAAGCTGGTAGGATCTGAACCAGAGCTTCACGAGCACTCTGTCCCAACTTGTCTGGAAATTTTACTAAGAACTCGAGCACCATGTCTCCTTTCTTGTCAGGACATTTGGACAGAGGCAGTCCTTCTCCCACTATCCTCTTCTTCATACCAGGCTTGATGACATCACGTGACGTCACTGTGACAGTTCTGCCGTCCAAGGTGGGAGCGCTGATGGTGCAGCCGCATAGAGCCTGGAAAGAAAGAGAAATGAACATTAACCTAGATTAATAAATGCTGTCATAGCTCTTTCTTTATTCATGATGGCTAACGTATAAACTAATGTTAATAATTTGAACCTTATTTATCCCAAAGCTCCATAATTAATCAAAATAAAACCAAATCATCATGTTTCAGAGTGAAGCGCGGCACTGTGTGTGTTTATACGTGAGCAGCTCGCGATCTGCTATTTTCAGTGTCTCAGAGAGGCTCGATTCAAAGTAAATGCTACTCCACACACACAAAAAAAAAGTTTCAAAAAAAAAAAATTGCAAACAAATATCGCAACTAGACCCCTCCCCCCATCATTCTGCTTTTAAAAGTTTGGTTAATAAATCTCTCAACTGTACTCAAACACTTTTAATAAGCTTAACAGAAGTTCACTGGTGTATATTACAGGCCGTTAAGTAACTTTATCTGAGCAGCAGACACTAGACACTCACCTCTCGGAGGGATATCTTTGCAGGGTAGACGATGTCAGAGCCATCCCTCCGAAAAACAGGGTGAATCTTGTCCTTAACCACAAACACTATGTCGGCGGGAATGTTGGTTGGCGTCTCGTCTCCCTCTTTGGGAAAGGTTATCTTGGTCCCCTCCTTCCAGCCCCGTTTGATGTCCACGGTGAGGATCTTGTCTTCGGTGCGCGTGGTGCGGCCGTCCGGGTTCAGCCTCTTGCGAGAGATCTTCATCTTCTTGGTGCAACCAGAGAACACTTCTTCCAGGCTCACCTTGAGCTCGTGCACCACTGGCGGATCTTTCTTCTTTTCTCGGGCCCTGTGCGGACCGCCTGCCCGAGACTTGAAGGATCTGGGAAATCCGCCCATTCCTCCCATTCCGAAGGCTGCAAAGGGGTCGTCAATGTCCATGTCATCATCTACACCGCCAGCGGATGCAAAAAACTGATCGAACGGGCTACGGCCACCAAAGAACTCTGCAAACATGGCGTGAGGATCACCATGGAAAGTATAGCTGGGGCCGTTGGGGCCACTTCCGGCATGTCCTTTGAGCCCTGCGGGAAAAAAACAAAAGATGTTTGAGGAAAACGGCAAGTCAATATTGAGGGAAATATAAAAACAGCATACTGTGTATAGAAAGAGCAGAACCAGCTCACAGGAATGATCCAGTCACACTGTACAGTTTGAATTCTTAATCTGGAGATCAGAGCCGGTTTCATAAAGTCCCTCGTCGATTCCACAATATAAGCTCCTGTGTTTGCAACATTCAGAGAAAACTCAAACCGTCACCAAAGGTCATCAGGCTTCACTCAGAGAAGCTAAAACTTAAGTGTATGCGCTAGCCTACTGAGGGTGCTCACTGAGTCCATCCATGCCGCACTTAAGGCCCCGATATACTTCCAGTGAAATCAAAGAACCAATGTGTGTGACGTCAGTTCAAACTAAATTCGGCCAAAACGAGCTCTGCACGATACAGGGGGATTTTTTTTTACTCGAAGGGGGAGTTGTGAGTGTGTGTGAGCATATTTTAGACATTTATCTCTAGTGATGCACGATATATCGGCCGCCGATATAATATCGGCCGATTTGGTCAATTTTTTACACATCGGTATCGTTCCGATGTCAAAATAGGGCCGATATGAACAGGCCGATGATCATTCCCTGTGTATTTGACTTGCGTGGGGGCGGGGATGTTTGTTTTTGCACGCGTATTAAAAGCGCAAGTGCGTTTAAACATCAAGCGCACGAAGACTGGAACTGGTGAGCTGTTTTCTGCCAGCCTTCCTAATGCGTATTTTTGTCCCGCCAAAGCCATATTTGACCGGTAAGTGATGTAGATGAGTGACTGGTGCGCTTGTTTAACTGAGGGAACGAGAGTCAATTAAAGCACCGGTCACGCGCGCCGCCGTCTCAAAATGTCTTTCGCTTGTTTAACTCCGGGAACAAGAGAGAGTGAAAGCACCGGTCACGCGCGCCGTCTTCAAAATGTCTTTCGCTTGTTTAACGGAGGGAACAAGAGAGAGTGAAAGCACCGGTCACGCGCGCCGTCTTCAAAATGTCTTTCTTGTTTAACGGAGGGAACAAGAGTGAAAGCACCGGTCACGCGCGCCGTCTTCAAAATGTCTTTCTTGTTTAACGGAGGGAACAAGAGTGAAAGCACCGGTCACGCGCGCCGTCTTCAAAATGTCTTGCTCTCTCTCCCCCTCACGCATGTTTATGAATTGAGTTGACTGAATATCTTTGAGAATACACGATGGTAAAAGGTCGGAAGACCGAAGTTTTTTTCTTCTGAACTACTGGTTGTGAATTGTGAAACCACACTTTCAATAAACCAAAAAAAAAAAAATCTATCGTGTTGATGAAATGTTTTCTGTGTCGACTGTCGAGACCATAGACTGTAAAAATAAGTCGAGACAAATCTCGTGCGATGTTCTAAACTGCCTGGATAATCACACAACGTGTGCCGTGGTTCCGTTAATGACACGTCCGATTCGCGAACTAATGACTCCTTGAACCGATTCACTTTAATGAATGGTTAAAACAACTGATCTGTCCAACACTGAGCTCAAGATACATAAATCGGAAACACTTTACAATAAGGTTCCATTTATTAAAGTGTACATTAAATGAACACTTTAATAAATGGAACCTTCTTGTAAAGTGTAAGGTTAATAGATTAATAGAATGTTAACAAATTTTGTTAACATTCTATTAATATTAGTTTCTGTGGATATACTCCATGACAAAACTACCCCAGTCATTCTAGAATGATTCATTCTTTCCAAATAGAGCAATTTAAGTAATCTGGTGAAATTGTTTTTATATCACAATATATATCGCAGAAAAATAAAATATCACAATGTCATTTTTTACCAATATCGTGCAGCCCTAATCCTCGCTATGTGTTTTCTATACAGGGATATCGACATCGGTAAATATCGGTATCGGCCATAACAGCAATGTTAATATCGGTTATCGGTATCGGCCACAAATTTTCACATCGGTGCATCACTATTTATCTCACCTAAATGTTTGCTCACTCACTGTATGTGTGTCTTAAGAGTTTACACAACATAAGGAAGCTTGATTTCAATCCTTGAATAGAATTTAAAAAGTAGCACAAATAAATCCAGTAGAATAAAGATTCAAATAAAATAAAGAGAGACGTTTTTGGGTAGGTGTAACAGAAGTATTCAGGTAAAGAAATACAACAGAAACTGAATAAAGTAATTAAAGCTACCGTCGGCAATTTTTTTTTATCATATTCAGTGAAATCGACGCTATAATCCGACAGAACAACATAAATAAAGTGGTTTTAGACAAAAACCCAAGCTTATAAAATATATAATAATTATAATTATTATAATTGGCTTTATGCACACAGCTTCACTACTTCCTGAATTTCAGCCAGCTCCTTGCTTGACCTCAGTAGTCATGGCAACAAAAATCAGACACACCTGAATTAATCAATTTTGCCCAATAATGGCAGACAGGAAACAAGGAGCTGGCTGAAGTTCAGGAAGTAGTGCAGCTGTGCATAAAGCCCATAGGATCGGCATTTAGAAAGGTGGAGATTTACGTGATTTAATTGGGTCCAAGCTGGATCCAGGGCTTGCAACGTTTCTTCTAGACAGGTAATTGTACTTTATCAATGAATATTGTGCTTTATTTCTAAGTGTTAACTTACGTTAGTAATCTAAGTAGCCTATGTTTGCCCAAATGTGTTGGTATGGATAGCTTACATTAACACTTGTTGGGCATGTTTGTTAGCTTTGTTTGCACTGAAATCTGTGTGAACGTAACGTTAGGTGAATAAACATAAAATAAAGTTCGGCTTTTTGGAAGAATGTTGGTAGATGCTGATGAGACGGGCGCGTTCACATTCAAAAAAGCTGGTGCACACGCACTGACAAGCACGAACTCTGTGGGAGGGTATTCATTGTGGGGAGGGTCATGAGAGTTATAAACATTTAAAATTTTGCCTAAGTCCACTCAATCTGCCAGACTTGCCGACTGCAGCTTTAAATGTAAAATAACACTGAATAGTCTTGTAGTCCTGTATAAAATAACTACATTAGCTATTAATCCTGAATCCTTACAATTAAAGCATTCTTTTGTTGTTTTATCAACATTAATGACAGACACATAATAGGCTGCTGTCACTTTAAGAGCTGGTGCACGGATCCATTATCCGACGTCAACCGACTGTGTTTACGCCAATAAACCGCGAAAAAGAACACAGTTTTGCTATTCGCGGGCTGTTTGTGATGCGGCATGTACGTGTGCAGAGAAAACTAACTCTCAAAAAGTACACGAGTGCTGAATAGTTTAAAATCGTTTAAAGTCTAGCAGTGTTTCCCTTACCATTGTTTTGTGGGAGCGGCCCACACCCCCAAAACGCCAATCAAAAAATAACAATCATGAATAAAACGTTTAGACACATTAAAAATAATTTTGCACGAAACTTAAATTTATGTTCATGTTTTTCGTTTTTCTTTCCGTTTTCTGCGCTTGCTCTTCCAAATTTTGCAGTTCGAGTTTCATGTAAATTAGGGCGGGCTTAAGCGTCACCATTGGTCCACTAGTTCTAGATTGACAGCTCCTCCTCTAGCCAATCAATCGAAGAGGGAAGTGCGGCTAATTTCTAGTGTTCTGGTGTTCACCTTGGTCAAACACCAATGAAAACGGGCAGTTTTTTGGAAATCTGATTTATAGGTTATCCGTATTAAAGCACTTCATAAATAAATGAGACTTGATTTCAGAGCTAGTTGAAACATATTCACATCCTTTATGATGCTTTTACTAACTGCACACATATTTATTTAAATATTGATTTAAACCCCAGTCCTAGAAAGTGAGTGTATGCAAAGTCATACAGTGTACTGTTTCTCCATGTTTTCAAACTTCTTTTCACCCTCGAGTGACAACAAAGAACTTCGGTGTGAGTATATCGGGCCTTTAGAGTACCAAAAAAAGCAGAAACAAAAGCAGTGTCTGTACTTCTTTATGTCAATTTAACTTAGAAAAATAACTAAAAGCTGTACTATGGAACCATCACAGCACATGTTTTAAGGAATATCTATCAATCTATCTGTCAACTTGTCTGTGTGTCTGTCTATCTCTATTGATCATTTTTTTTATCTGTCTATCAATGTGTCTTTCTATCTGTCAATTTATCTATCTATTTATCCATCTATCTGTCAATTTGTCTGTTTATCTATTTATCAATCATCTGTCTGTCTGTCTCTCTATCATCTATCTGTATATCAATTTGTCTATCTGTCAATTTTTCTGTGTATCTATGTCTACTTATCTGTCTGACAATTGTTCTATCAGTCTGTCAATTTGTCTTTCTATCTGTCCATTTATCTATCTATACATCTTTCTACCTGTCAATTTGTCTATGTATCTATATCTATGTGTGTATATATCTGTCTATCCATCCATCTATTCATCCGTCCGTCCGTCTGCCTATCTATCTATCTATCTATCTATCTATCTATCTATCTATCTATCTATCTATCTATCTATCTATCTAGTAACAATTCAGTACAAAATATATCAAAGAACCACATAATTACTATCGTAACTGTTACTTTGTAAGGACTATCTGATTAATTACTACATATCAATCTATAGTGGGACAATGACAGCTCTTACCATCCTCTCCATATCTGTCATAGATGTCTTTCTTCTTGGAATCGCTCAGGACATCATAAGCCTCGGCGATCTCTTTGAATTTATCTTCTGCTCCCGCTGCTTTGTTTTTGTCGGGATGAAATCTTAAAGCTTGTTTTCTGTAGGCTTTCTTGATCTCTTCATCAGAGGCGCCCTTCTCTATGCCCAGGACCCTGTAATAATCTTTACCCATCACAACACTGGACTAAAACTCCTCTAACATTCAACTACCTGTTTCCATATGAAGAAATCCTCCAAATGTTGAAAGATTTGACTAATTTTAAATGATCCTCCTCCTGTCCTATCGAACATGAAGAAGCGCGCGGATGGAGTTCATCAAACTGTCTGCAAGTTATTTATCCAAATCCTCATTTATAGCACACAGCCGCTGCCGCATCCCCGAAATATGTGCCCATTTTACCGAGACTGTCCTAACTTGAGTCGATATAAAACTTTAATATCACACGGTGTTCCCTGCTCACACACCGTATAGTGAAGTTGTCAACGTACCCGTCCGCAGAAAGTCCGAGAAAACGACTTGCTCGCTGGTGCTGCAGATGCAGATGTTGCGACTGAACGAGCGCCTCGTGTGGAGAGGAGTGTTCACTGCACTATTGTACTTTACACACGATACTGTAGTTATTGTTTTTAAACACAATAGCAAGTAAAAAAAATGTTATGGAAAGCTGATTTGAGTTTTAATGATTTAATTTATTTTATATTAATTACATTTTCCCATTATGATCCCAATTAAAATTCTTGAAGAATTCATTCTTGATATCAGGTTACATTTCCACTAGTACAAACAGATTATTGATATGAACAATGTGGAAATGTAATTTTTTATTTTTTATCAAGAACTGGATTTCTGTGAGTGATGATGTTATGATATGAAGATTAGGCTATTAGTGGAAATGTAATTCATGTTATCAAGAATATACTGAACTAGTGAAAGACGAACTTTTATATATAAAAAATCGTATCCTGCATGGGAGTGATTAAAAGTAATAATAAAAAAGCTTCCCATACAAAAAGAAGTAGGCCTACTTGGTACAATTACTACATTTCAAATAGCCTATTTTAAGTAGCCTATAGTATCAATGCACCAAAGCATAGTTGTAGGCTATAAGTGTACGATTTCCATACTACTTGGGACTAAATTTGCCCACTTTTTAGTCTATATAAATATACTTTTAAATATAGGCTACTTTAAGTTTAACAGTATATAGCCTAAAACTTTGAATGCACAACTAGTTTGCAAATATAGGTTTTTCGGTTGTACAAGTATACTACAAGTGATAGCTAGGCTATTAGTCAAATATTTGTAGCACATTTTTTTAGTTTATGAAAGTAGCCTACACTTTATCTTTGAAGTATCTCAGTATAACTACTAGTTTAGTTTTATACTGCAAGTATGTAAGTTTTATTTAAGTGAACATAACATTATAGATGTTCAACATCAACAACATCAAACTTCATCTATTTATATAATATTTTTTAACTTTAGGCTACTTCTATGTTTCTATCTAGGCATTAATATTTATACTTGAAATAAGTGAAGCTTACTCTTAGTCGAATTGAAGTAAATTTTTAAGTACACTACCAGTGGACTACACAATAATCCACACACTCAGAATTAGGAACATATAATAAATTTCAAACAATATAAATGTATTAGATACTATGTGGAAAAAAGTATTTGAAATAATGTTGTCATCTAGCGGTTAAAATGGGTACTGCAGTCCAAATGGGGTTGCCAGTTGAGTTAAGAAGTTACGCAACAGGAACGAGCGCAATGGTTTTATGGTTTCCATTGCCACAATTTTTCTGCCAACTGGCAACCAAGAGTGTCGAAACACTATTGGGTAAATTGCCAGTGGACGGTCACACACAGACCAAAACAAAAACAGACAACCGACACGGAAAGCACATTTCAAACGGCTGCAGCATTGTTTTTCAGAGAAACGAGAATGTGAGCATGTTTCCTAAATCTCTGCGAACAGATCATATTTTTATGCTTTAGTAAGCTACAGTAAAAATAAGTACATACAAACAAGTAAACACAACTACAAACAAAGTATACTTAGAATACTTAATTACTTATAAGTAGCCTATGTCTCGAGTACAAGTATAGGCCAAATATACTTATGTACAAGTCAAGTATACTTTAAGTAGGCTCTATACTGTATTTCTGAAAAGTACAGTGCTTAAAGGGATACTCCACCATTTTTTTCATATTAATCTATGTTATTCCCTTAACTAAAACAAGTTGATACCTCTTTCGACTCAGTGCGTGTAGCACTTAGCTTAGCCTAGTTCATGCATTACATCCACGTTTTCCCTATTTAAATACAGTTACACGAGTAGTGTAACTCGACCAAATGGTGACACAAAATGAAATGTTGCGCTTTTCTAAGCATGTAAAGTGGATAATATATATATATATATATATATATATATATATATATATATATATATCACATGGATATTAGCTTTTGTACAACGAAAACACAGTACATACATATAGGCTACTACAGAAATAGTATATTGGTTTATTAGCATGCTATTCCAAACATAGCTGGAACTCAGACTTGCAATCCTTAAAAAAGGAACAATTTAGCGAAATTATCAAATAGTATAGGCTTGGCTTATACTAGAGAATGGCATTCCAAGGAATGTCAAAAAATATCAGGATATACTACTATGACTGATTTCACACCACTGAAGAGCTCGCACGGCATGACAGGTGTTAGACTAAACACTGAAATGAGGTGTCATGATAACATGTTGTTCTGAAACTTCGAAATGTGGAAACAGATCAAGAGTGGTGTACAATTTTTCTCATCTCATGTCTGACAAGTACACATAAAACTGCAAAGCAAAATGTTGTAGTCAGACGTAATCTGAGCTCTTGTTTGATTCCATGTGTGCGCGGTCAGCACACCATGATCATCCAAGCTGCAGTTAAAGTAGGCAAACAAATATAGTCTTTCTGGACACATGGCTAAACTTATCTGAGAGAGACATCATTTAATTTCATTTGAGCAGAGCATGTGTACAGTGCCTTGCAAATTGATTTCAGAGCTTTATAAAGAAATTATTACTAAAATTACTTTTCTTTGCATTTTAATTTTTGTGATTTCACATTTCACTGAATGCAACTCAAAATCAGAGGTTTAAAAACATTACACATTGTCGAATTTTTCAACTAATGCATGCGTAACAGAGTCTACAGGCGTGTTGTGTTTATTTACAATGTGAAGTCGCCAACTACTGGCCCAGGCCATGATTAATACAGCGTTTTTAGTTGTTTTCGTGGATCCGTGTGAATGGGGATCGTTTCGAACTTTCGACAATGTTGTTGTCTATGCGGAAAAAGCAAAGGAAGAAATTTCCCGTTTTTAGGACATCGTTGTCATGTAAAAATACCCTTTTTTCCTCATTGAAATAAACTCTTTCATGTTTTGAATTTATATTCTGTGATTAAAAATTCAGAATATAAAACAAACTAAATATAATCTGCTGTTCTGTACCATATGGAAATAAAAACAGTGTTATTAGAATAATAAAATAAAATAAGTAAAACTGAAATAAAATAAAAGTTAAAGCTGCAGTCCGGCGCTTTTCCTCTTTGTCGCCATCTCTGTTCGAAATCTGCAATTGCAGTCATTCGCAGAATTATCAACTTTACGCGAGTTGTACTTCGGCATGGCACACCGTGGATGAACACAATGTTTGAGGAGAATGTGTGGCTGTCAATCACCGCGCCGGTGTGGATACTGGGATTCAGAATCACAGATTATTATTTTTGAAGTATGACCAACAGAATAATTTTCATTGGAAAATGTCATCTGAACTAAGTAACATACACTTTTGTTCTGGTTCTGAAATTGCAGTAAATCGCGCGGATTAAATCTAACAATCGCTTCTCATCACGCAAAACCGTGCAAATTATACTTTGTTCTCAAATTGTTAATGTTAACACCATCAGCATGGCGTGGCTACATGTAATGCCCTTCCGATATGTATCCTTGTTTTCGCATGGGTCTGGTTGCGGTTGCAGTCTCTTTTTTTCTGTAGCCACTCCGAAGCATGAACGAAGTTTTTTGCATTTTACATCGGGTGAGTCTCCAGTTACAGCGGGTGATTGTCTTTTTAACTTTTCTAGATCTGCCATCAAATTGATAAGTTTAATTATATCAATTGCTATGAGAAAAGGCTATAAATCTCCACCCCCAACATCCTCACACTCATAGCCTACTAGCCGAGACTCTTCTTTAGGTGTACAGATCTGACGTAATGATGCAAAGACACATTCTCGAATCTCCTGTGGAAATCCACCAGTACCACTGGAATTAAAAACATTATAACAAGCTTACTGTTTTGAACCGAGCTACGGCAAGCAGATAGCGTTGAACACTGGCTGGTTATGTATTTTTTCAAATATGTATTTTGGATAATTTTTAACCACAAAAAAAAAAGTAACGGACTGCAGCTTCAAAAAACTTTTATTTACTTTCAGCTATTTCCCATTTTAACTAATAAAAAAAACCCTACTAAAACTGCCAAAAACAAAAATAAAAACCTTATTCAAAACATTAATATAAACCATAATAGTATCTCAATAATACTAAGATAACACTGTTCTGTACAATCCTGTATATTCCTCAAAGCCCGAGAACAGGTGATGGAAACTAACTAACTGCCCTTGTAAATATACCGGATAACTCAAGACACTTTGCATCTCAGTATGTTTGTCTGATCAGCTTACGGCTGACACACACAAATGAGTTGTGTACGGCAGTGACTTGCCCAAACCTGAACCACTAGAGACCAGAGAAGTAGCATATTTATTGAAGCCAAGTCCAATCTCTGGTGTGGCCATGGACAAACTCAAATAGATTCATTGCATGACACTGCTTGCAATGCAAATGTATTAATATCCCCAGCTGTAGAGATGCACACTAACCCAACCTAGTAGGCACAGTGTAGGTACGAGCCACGTCCTACTGAACTGGCCTGAGTCCCACAAGGTCACGGGGCTTCCTGCTGTCAAATTTAGCTTCATGAAAAGCCATGGATTATGTCTTGGGACTCTCATATTTCGTCTTCAGAGGAGTGGTTGTGATGGCCACCCCTCAGGTGTTAAGAGGTGGAAGATATTTCAATCACACTGCACTCGTTCTGTCGCTCCTCTCTGTCTGCACTGTATTCATTCAGCGGAGAGGAACTTGAGTTGGGTTTTGGATTTATTATGAAGAACTTGAGGACTTATGAGTGATATGTGGGATGTGACAGACCTTTGAACTACGGACTAAACACAGGATTCAGCGTGCAGAAAGTTTGAGGAGGTGTCATGGATACGTTAGCTTTAGAGGCAAAAGCAGGAAAGGCCGATGGCGCAGCAGCTCCTGCTCCCTCTAAACCCAGGCCAAAACCTCCTAAAAAAGCCAGACGAATTGTTTACTTTGAGGTGGAGATACTACATCTCAAAACCCGTGAAAAACTACTGCTCCTGGATAAGGTATGTGCTTTTTAGTGGGTTTTTTAAAAGCTTAGATACCATACAAAGGACAGACAGTTACTTGCAAACAGTGTCATGGCTGTTGTGTCGTTGTTGCATTTATTTAAAAATAGGATTGTGTTTAGATTGGGACTCTCCGGGTGAACATAATACAGTCAGAGAAGTAAAGAAATCTTCTGCAATCATCAGCTGTTATTAATGACAGATCCCCACAGCCAACGATAATTAGAGCACAACTAATGCTCATGCTGTAACTTTGTAGTAATAAGGTGGTCACTATCGGTCAGATTTTGCATTAGTCATGTTGCTTTTGGAACATGATCATGTCCTCCGAGCTTCCAGAGATTCCTATGTGAGATCCATTGCTTAGACATGCATGTCGAGAATAGAGTAAACCTGATTTATGATATATATATATATATATATATATATATATATATATATATATATATATATATTATGCTCGATAATTGAAAAACAGAATGTTATTATGTCCTATATATTAAGCAGCATGTCTTTCTTTTTGCAGGTAGAGCCAACAGCCACTATTTTGGACATTAAGTCTCTGTTCCACAAATCAAGTAAGTTGTGCTCAGTGCTAAAGAAGCTATGAAAACGCAAAGCCTTTCTTTAAATAGCTTTCTACTGATGAGTTGATGACATTGAAATAATGGTTTAGCAAAGTCTTACATGTCAGGTTTCAATTTCCACAGATCCACAATGGTATCCTGCCAGACAGTCTTTAAGCCTGGACCCAAGTGAGTACATCTGCTTTATAACGGTTCTTTAAAATGTATTTGGACATTTTTCAAATTAGGCCAAAAAAAATCCACCAATATGTGTGAATTAGCCTACAACTAAAATTGCTAGCTAATATATTGTTTCATTATATAACAACATCAAAACAAGTGGCATGCATCGTAACATTTTTATTTTAAAATATTTCACAAATATTTCAAATTCATTAGTGTTCAAAATGAACATAAAAAAGTAGTGTTTATAATGAAAATAAAAAGTGTAATAAAGTGCAGTGTAAATACATCTGATAAACATCTTAAAATACGGACATAAAATAGATGTCTTTAAGACGTCTCGGAGTCTGTTTGTGTGCTATCAGAGTACAGGATCATGTTCACAGTTAATGGGATGAACTACGTAAGTGTGAAGAGGACAACTGACTACATGATGCCCCTGTCAGTTGTGTATCTTTGCAAAGTTCATATTTATTGCACTATATTGATATGTTAAAATATAAGTTAATATTGTTGATCTCTTAAAGAAAGCAATGTGCTATATTGATTTCAGAAGGAAAACCCTTAAGAGATGAGGATATCCTGCAGGAGCTCCCTGTGGGAACCACTGCAACTTTCTACTTTAAAGACCTGGGATCCCAGATGACCTGGGGAACTGTGAGTGTTCTGACTTACACACAAACATCAAAATACAATCATATACAGCATTGTTTCTCATTCTCAACCTGTGTGGACTCCAAGACAATATTCAAAGGCCCCAGAAAATATTTAGGTATTTCTGCTGCGATGACAATGGTGCTGTCAGGTTGAGTTAGGCAGACGAAGAGAGGTACATCTTAATATCAGCCGTTTAAAGTTACAAAACAAAGTTAATCCAAAACAGGAATCACAGGAGTACAAAAACATAACAGCTTTGGCTCAACTCACAGGCCCTGTTTACGCGAGAACGCTTGCGGGTGAAAACGTAAAAATATTTTATCGGATGTGCCTTTCGTTTACACGGCGACGGCGTTTTTGAGGCTTAAAAACGGTAAAAATGCAAAAGTTTGCTTGACAGTGAAGGTTGTACGCAGGACTTGGTGTTGTTGTAGTATGCACTCCTAGACGCCTGGAGTGCATACTACATTGAATTTCACACACTTTTGTGTCACCATTTGCACGCGGATTTCCTACACAAAACGCTCGTCTAAACGCAGAATAAAAAGTGATGGCGCAACGCCACTTTTGCGTTTTCTCTTCAGAATCGTTTCCGTGTAAACATGGCCACAGACAATACAGGACAATTGACAGAACTAAACTCAGGGCTTTAAACAATAATCACAAACTCAACAAGAAACAGGTGTGCAACATAATTGGTAAGCAACAATGCAGGCAAAAAATGAAGTCTGATGCTGCGTTCACGTGCTATGGAAAGTAGGATATTTTCCACTTGTGAACTGGTATTTACCAGTGTGTTGCGTTCAAGTGCTTTTGTTGTCGTAATGTGGTAAAAAGATGGAGATCCACACCTGTTATTTAGCTAAAACTATTTTAGATTGCTTAAGTCGATCTGCAACAGCAAGAAAATGATTTATAAAAACTCAAAAGGTAAATAATATGCTATATATTTCTTTCTAGATCATGAATAATATATATTTTTACCATTCACGACTCTTGCGGTGCTCTCTGCCATTTTGAAAAGTTCGTCCAACTCGCAACTCGTCCATCAAAATATTCTACGAGTTGCCCAGTGGAAAACACCACATGAGGGGGTGTTCATGTGCATTTTCCACCTCGGCTTTTGGTATTTACCATAATTACCATAGCACATGAACGCAGCATGAGACCATGGGGAAGAAAGGAAACAGGAACAGAAAACAGGAAAACAAGGTGGACTAAAGGCGCTTTTCCACTGCATAGTACGGTACGGTTCAGTTCGGTACGTCTCAATTGTGGTGCTTTTCCACTGCATGGTACGGTACAGTACGGTTCACTTCAGGTGGCTTTAAATGGTACCTGGTCTGTTGAGGTTCCAAGCGTACCGTACCGGTACTAAAATGTGACGTGAAACACTGCAGATCACTGATTGGTCAGACAGAATCGTCTCTACTAGCGTCGTTGGATTTGCGACACGAGACACTTTTTTAGCAGTATTTTTGTTTTGCTGCCATCAGCCTCATTTTAAACACATTTTTAAGTCTAGCAGTTAAAAACAACCACATACCGAGAATCAGGAACACCATCCCCTCGATAGTCTCCATTGTTCCTGTGTTGTGGGTTTGAAAATGTGGCGCTTTTAAGATGATGTCATGGCAGTAGAGGCGCGCGCAAATAACGATCAGTCCCACACACTTTGAAGGGGTACTACTGCAGTGGAAACGAAAAGCGATCCGAACTGTTCCGCGCCGAGTCGAAGAGTACTGAGCCGAACCGTACCGTACTATGCAGTGGAAAAGCGCCATAAAAGTCCATAAAACAGAACAAAGCTGAGGTGACTCCCACCTCCTGTAAGGCGCCCCTTGGCACCATAAACAGAAACTACACTGTAGTGGTTGGAGGGAGAGAAAAATAGAAAAAAAGGTCTTGAGAAGGGAGCGGGAGAAAGAGTCCAAGGGTGGAATTGGTAGAGGGAGGAGCTATGGAGAATATGGAGGGAGAAACCAGGGAGTGACCTATGACAGAGCCATGAGGACAAAGCCAGGGATCGACCCAGATCCAAGGAGAAATGCTCAGAAAGCAACTGATGGAATGAGAGCAAAAAAAACAAAAAAACACTATACATTAAAAAGCTGAAGTAGCTGAAATACACTTAAAGCTGAAGTGCATGTGCGGTTGAATATCAACCAATAAGATTCAACCAATGTACGATGTCGTGTTTTCATTGGTCAGTCGCTGAAGCCTTTTCTGATTGGTTGTTGCCATTTTGACAGCGTTTATGCCAAGAGCAAAGAGAAAGAAATCGAGAAATCGACGCACGGGACACAGTTTAAGCACATAGAGGAGAGATTTGCGATTGCAATGAACACGTTTTAAGTGCCGGCATATTCTCTGAGTGAGCCCAGAGAAAATTACAAGAGCTGCGTGTATCTGAGAACAGTTCCCGCGCGAGCAGAGAGATTCGTGCTCGGCACATTATATTCCACGCGCGAGCAGAGAGATTCGTGCTCGGCACATTATATTCCACGCGCGAGCAGAGAGATTCGTGCTCGGCACATTATATTCCACGCGCGAGCTGAGAGATTCTATGTTCCAAAAATTAGAATCTGTGATTCCGAATGCCAGTATCCACCCCGATGTGGCGACTGACAGCGGTACATTTTCCTCAAAAACATTGGATTCATCCGCCGAGGTACATCTCGCGTAAAGTTTATAATTCCGCGAAAAAAAGAAAAAAAAGGAGTGACAATATTAACCCTGTAAATCCTGGCATATGAAAATTACATGAAACAGTTTAATAAACCCTTAGTCAAAATATTACCAAAAAGTCTTGTTTTGTTGAGTGTTATATTTGACACATCAGGCTTCTTTGGCTCATGTAATATGTTATAGCTATGGGAGAATATGGAGCTCATACTCGAAGAGGAAAACAATTACATTTTAATCGAAAATAGAAACTTTTAACCAAATTTCTATTTTCAATTTCGAACCAAAAACAAACGTTTATTTGAATGGTCCCTTTAACACATTCAGTTGATTATAAGTAACGTTGCACCTACATCTCTACTAACTCTCTCTAGAGTGTCAGTAGAGTAATAGTAGACTGGTAGGGTTAGGGATAGAATAAGTTGACATGTAGTTGCAAAGTTACTTATGGTCAGTCTGTTGGAGGAGCGTCGCAATAAAGAGTTAGCAGATATTAAGCAGACAGTCTACTGATACTCTAATGAGAGTTAGTTGAAAGTAAAGTGTTACCAAGTTCTTCTTTGCAACAAAATTATTCATTGTGTGAGGGACTGAATTTCTGAAAATCTTCAAGCAGCTTGAACATTCTGCTTAATGACTTATTTTGTGTACCACAGAGTCATAGAGGCTTTAAAACATGAGAGTGAGTAAATAATGACAACAGAAGAGGAACATTAATAATGTGCATTCGCAGCTGTGCAATTAGCATTGCAATCAGAGTTCAGATTCAGTATTATGATCTTTGTCTAATCTTTAACCGGCATGTTAGAAGGCGAAAGGTTTGTTTCTCTCTGTCCAGCTCATGTAAAAGTCAGCTCAGTGGTTTAGTCCCCTGGTTCATTTTTCTCTCACCTCCCTAGTAATTCATCCTATTTCTTAGAACATGTAATCTCTCTGGCACCGTTTCCCTGCAGGTGTTGATCCTGTTCGCCTCCCGTTCACCTTCTAGCCTACTATTACCCCTGTCCTGACTCATACGGGGCAGGATTATGTCAGCACATGGGAGGGTCGATACTGTAATAGATCTAATGGGATCTATTTTATTGTAAACAACTTTTAAATGTAATTATATATACAACTTATTATACTTTACAGTAAAACACATACATTTACATTCCCAGAATTCTCTGTGATACGGTCTCGCTCACATGGTTTTTCATTGATTCTTAGTTTTGTTCTTATCTTGTATTTAATTTTACCAAGTACATGTTCCTGGATCCACATCTTTGTTGATTTTGAAACAATATATCATTCAGATTTAAGGGACAAGTTTACAGTGTATGTCAAGCTTAGTCTTGGTTGTATTTATAAATATAAATATAAAAATATAGTGGACAAAAACTAAATATCGTCTGAATATCATTTCACAGAATTAAAATTGGTGTCCACTGTTTTATGATTGTGTGTTTGCAGGTGTTCCTAATCGAGTGCATTGGACCACTTGTCATATACCTGCTGTTTTATTTTCGACTCCCTTTAATCTACGCTCCCAAGTATGATTTCACCGCCAGTAAGCATTTGGTTGTGCAGTAAGTATCATGAAGCCCACTGCCCTCAGATGTGATTTTACTGCTGGATTCAGGCCACGGACAGTGGGAACAGTATCTTCTAACAGCTGACCTACTGGTCAACCATACTGAACCACAAGAGTATTTTGGGAATTAGGTTAAGAAGCATTTGATTGATGTCTCTCAAGAATAAACTTTTATTTGATAACCTGATATTATACCGAATTTCTGTCTGTTCTTCCCAGTATAGCCTGTATGTGTCACTCCTTCCACTATGGGAAGCGAATCTTGGAGACGTTGTTCGTCCACCGCTTCTCCCATGGCACCATGCCGATGCGCAACATTTTCAAAGTGAGGATGCATCACAGTTGTGTGTGTATGTGTTTCAGTGTTATTTACATTTACACTCACCTAAAGGATTATTAGGAACACCATACTAATACTGTGTTTGACCCACTTTCGCCTTCAGAACTGCCTTAATTCGACGTGGCATTGATTCAACAAGGTGCTGAAAGCATTCTTTAGAAATGTTGGCCCATATTGATAGGATAGCATCTTGCAGTTGATGGAGATTTGTAGGATGCACATCCAGGGCACGAAGCTCCCGTTCCACCACATCCCAAAGATGCTCTATTGGGTTGAGATCTGGTGACTGTGGGGGCCATTTTAGTACAGAGAACTCATAGTCATGTTCAAGAAACCAATTTGATTTGATTCGAGCTTTGTGACGGTGCATTATCCTGCTGGAAGTAGCCTTTAGAGGATGTGGACATGGTGGCCATAAAGGGTTGGACATGGTCAGAAACAATGCTCAGGTAGGCCGTGGCATTTAAACGATGCCCAATTGGCACTAAGGGGCCTAAAGTGTGCCAAGAAAACATCCCCCACACCATGACACCACCACCACCAGCCTGCACAGTGGTAACAAGGCATGATGGATCCATGTTCTCATTCTGTTTACGCCAAATTCTGACTCTACCATCTGAATGTCTCAACAGAAATCGAGACTCATCAGACCAAGCAACATTTTTCCAGTCTTCAACTGTCCAATTTTGGTGATCTCTTGCAAATTGTAGCCTCTTTTTCCTATTTGTAGTGGAGATGAGTGGTACCCGGTGGGGTCTTCTGCTGTTGTAGCCCATCCGCCTCAAGGTTGTGTGTTGTGGCTTCACAAATGCTTTGCTGCATACCTCGGTTGTAACGAGTGGTTATTTCAGTCAAAGTTGCTCTTCTATCAGCTTGAATCAGTCGGCCCTTTCTCCTCTGACCTCTAGCATCAACAAGGCATTTTCGCCCACAGGACTGCCGCATACTGGATGTTTTTCCCTTCTCACACCATTCTTTGTAAACCCTAGAAATGGTTCTGCGTGAAAATCCCAGTAACTGAGCAGATTGTGAAATACTCAGACCGGCCCGTCTGGCACCAACAACCATGCCACAATCAAAATTGCTTAAATCACCTTTCTTTCCCATTCTGACATTCAGTTTGGAGTTCAGGAGATTGTGTTGACCAGGACCACACCCCTAAATGCATTGAAGCAACTGTCATGTGATTGGTTGAGTAGATAATTGCATTAATGAGAAATTGAACAGGTGTTAAGCAACTTTAAGCAGACATACACAGACCTTCACTTCAAGGAAAACAAACCAAGAATATTGATGACTGCACTTGTAGCTAAATCAAATGCAAATCATGGTGGTCAACCCCCCAACTTCCTGTTTAATTAGAAAATGCACCAGCACAGGGAAGAAAAATGCACTCAACAAACAGTTTTCTGGGGTCTATGGTACACATGGATTCCCAGCCCTCCAGGAGCAGAGTAATATAAAAAAAGGAATCCCAGTAATTCGATTGTTTCTTCAACAGAACGGCTCCTATTACTGGTGCTCTGCTGCATGGATGGCTTACTACATCAATCACCCTCTCTACACGCCGCCATGTATGTAATACATCACTCAACTCTGCTCTTTGTCATTCAGATTATTACTGTACTCTGAATTGCTGTCTGTTTACATGCAGATTATGGGGAGAAGCAGGTGAAGGCAGCACTGGGAATCTTTCTAGTAAGCACTTTCCACTGCACCTCCTCCTCCTGCAATGTGTCGTGTATCTGTCTTATCAGCGTTCTTCAGTTACTGATTTGTGCTTTTTGCAGTTTTGTCAACTGGGCAGCTTGTCGATTCACATGGCTCTGCGTAATCTCAAACTATCTGGTAAAAGCTACAGAATAAATCCCAAATCCCAAGTCAGCCACTATGGTTTTGTTAATATAATGCATTCAATTGTTTTTTTTTTTTGTTTTGTTTTTATAAAGGCACGAAGGTTAAGAAGATTCCTTATCCAACCAAGAATCCTTTTACGTGGATATTTGCACTTGTTTCATGCCCAAACTACACATATGAGGTGAGACCCATGAGTGACTGTCTGCGGTGTGAGTGAGTCCATGTATTAGCGAGTGCCGGCAGTGATGATCTGTTTCTGTAGATCAACCTGTAAGTTAAGCATCTCCCTGGTTCCCTCGACAAAATCCCAATTTTTCCATTTGCTTTTGAAAATAAGTTTATGATCCTAACTCGTTTCAGTCATCATGATAATATTCACAACTGAACACAACTTTTATGAATTTTGAAGCCTCAATGCAGTCACCAAAAGTAAAAAGAGAAACGTAGGCTTGAGTGCATTAGTGCCCGCCCACTTTTCCAGCTGTGTATTTTTCCCATTTTTTTTCCCCATTTGTTAAAGCATTGTAAGCCATGAACCAAGACAATCAGCTATGGGGTGACACTACAAACTTTGATTTGACGCAAAAACGTATTTGAAAATCAGACTGTGTACTTAACGGCTTCCCATGAAGCATTGCAAATGACGTAATTAAATTGAAAATTATTAATACTAATTTAATTACAAATGTTGATTAAATGTATAAAAACAATATATTTTACATTTATTGCAAAATATGATGGCTGACGTCTTCAACAGAAGCAAATATCTTTGGTTAACAACCTTATTGCTCACAGTAAGCCTATATTTAACGATTTACAAATTATTATTATTGAAGGTGGTACCCCTGTCGTTTTTTTTTCGGGTCGAAATTTTGAGTTGCTCTGATCTTCTTGAATCTCTGGATTCTGATAGAGGGTCATGAGACTTTGACCTGAGTGCAAAAATGGAGGCTCTAGACCCTCCCAGAGCTGAGATATTGAGATATTTATAATGGCATAAATGGTACGTGGGATCTCAATATCTCAGCTGTGGAAGGGTCTAGAGCCTCCATTTTTGCACTCAGGTTTAAGTCTCATGGCCCTCCATCAGAATCCAGAGTTTCAAGAAGATTGGAGAAACTTATTTTTTTTGCACAAAAACAAAACAAAAGGGGTACCACTGTCGTTTTTTCGGGTCGAAATTTTTAGTTGCTCTGATCTTCTCAAACGATTAATCGTAATTAATCGCATCCAAAACAAAAGTTTGTGTTTACATAATATATGTTGGTGTACTGTGTATAATTATTTTGTATATATATAAATACACACACGTGTGTGTATATTTAAGAAAAAATATTATTTATATATAAAATATTTATATTTATATATAATATAAATTATATTTAAATCTATATACAGTATATACATGAAAATATTTCTTATATATATATATATATATATAAAATAATTATACACAGTGCACCCACATATATTATGTAAACATAAACTTTTATTTTGGATGCGATTAATCGCAATTAATCCTTTGACAGCCCTAGTTTTTACTATGCTTTAACACATCAAAATAAGTTGGTTTGAATAAAAAAAGTCAGTTTAATGTAAATTTAAGTTAATTAAATTAAAAAGAAATATAAAGAAATGACTTAAATATCTAAGTGTAGCAAGTAGATGAATTTGTCATTCGTTTGACGTTTAATGGCCTCTGTAAAGACCTTATGCACCAGAAAAACAAGCACGCAGCCATCTTTAGATGGCAAGCCCAGAGCTGGAAAAAAGGCGGGAAAACTGTGAAAAATCACCACAGACGTTATTTCATGCATCTCACCCAAAAAACAATAAAAAAAAAACATTAATTTCAGATCGATCCAACCGGAAGTGCTAAAATACAGCTCTTTTAGGTTTTGTCTGACAAAAATACATCATCCCTGCCACTCTCTAGAGTAGACCACCTTAACAAGAACCTGTTAATATGAACGGCTCTTTACACATAATGAAATGCTGACCTCTACTGGTCACATAGAGTTAATTACATTCCCTGAAGGTGTGGTTTCTGTACTTCTGTAGCTGGGCTCCTGGATTGGATTCACACTGATGACCCAGTGTGTGCCCGTGTTGTTCTTCACTGTGGTGGGATTTATACAGATGACGATTTGGGCCAAAGGAAAGCATCGCAGCTACCTGAAGGAGTTCAAAGAGTATCCCACACTGCGCTCCCCAATCCTACCTTTCATCCTATAGCAGGAAAACACACTACTAAAAAAAAACAAGATTTTCTTTCTTTTTCTTTCTTTCTTTCTTTACAAATATAAATCAGTATTTTGCTAGTTTATACATATACAGAAAGTCTTAATATATATTATTGTATGAAATAACTGCAGTAAGTAATTAGACACTGTAATGTTGTATTTATATCAGATAAAGTTGCTCTATTTTAATAATCATAAATTAAAAAAAATATTTTACTTTTCATATACACGATTTGCAGAAAATTGTGCAAATGTGTAGGAACACAAACAATTAGCAGACAAAGTACTACAACCTAGAAATCCAAAGAGACTCTTTTTGTCTGTGGTGAGAAGCCATGATGTGAATTAAAGACTGCCTTTATCTTGAGGCAAATATAAGACTTCGATTCATTCTTCAGAAATGACTTCATTTGCATGTAGCAGATATAATGTATTTCCAAGCAATACATATGACGTGGCAACAATTTTATGCTATTGCTTTTTTTGATTGTGTGAATTTATGGTAATCTTTTATCAGATTGGCTTACTTTACCTGGGTTAATTTGATGAACATGTCAAGGGTATATTTCAAAGAAATGCATATTTAGCCTCTTTTTTAAGACCATTAAAGATCTTAAGGGGTGCTTAAAGGGGTACTCGACTCGGCGCATATATATCTATGAAGTCGGTGCAGTAATAATACATTCTGCCATACATTATAGTAATCCATTTCTTTTACACACTTATTAAAGAGCAATGTTTTATTTTGTGTCACCATTCTTTTACACCATTCGAGTTACACTACTCGTGTAACTGTATTTAAATAGGGAAACATAATAATAGGTGGTTGGAGACATAGCTAGTAACTCGCTCCATGTCTCTTCTTGGCAGGCGCGATGCACAACAGAAAAGATTGACGCCACAACTGCAATTTCAGATTCTGAAACTGGAATTTATTTCCTAACTTTGCATCCAACAAACTACACCATGGTCACATGACTTCAACATCACCATCCCTAAGCTTCGAAAACTCTTTCAGTCTTTATTTTAAAACGTTTTCCCTGAAAGTGTGAATTAGAGTAGTTTGCAATGTGTGATTATAAACACAATGAGGCTTGTAAAAGCACACTACACTGTAAAAAACATATGATCACATATGAAAGTTGAAATAACATGAAATCACATATAAAAATTATGACATGTTTTTACTAGGGACAACAAATTTTTACTAAAAAAAACAAAAACGAAAGGGGTACCACTGTCGTTTTTTTCGGGTCGAAATTTTGACTTTCTCCAATCTTCTCAAAACTCTGGATTATGATAGAGGGCTGTGAGACTTTGACCTGAGTGCAAAAATGGAGGATCTAGACCCTTCCAGAGCTGAGATATCAAAATTCAAAATTTCGACCCGAAAAAAAAAACGACAGTGTTACCCCTTTCGTTTTTTTTCGTTTTCAGGGCGAAAAATTAAGTTTCTCCAATCTTCTCAAAACTCTGGATTATGATAGAGGGCCACGAGACTTTGACCTGAGTGCAAAAATGGAGGCTCTAGACCCTTCCAGAGCTGAGATATCGAAATTCAAAATTTCGACCGAAAAAAAAAACGACAGTGTTACCCCTTTCGTTTTTTTTCCATTTTGGGCGAAAAATTAAGTTTCTCCAATCTTCTCAAAACTCTGGATTATGATAGAGGGCCACGAGACTTTGACCTGAGTGCAAAAATGGATGCTCTAGACCCTTCCAGAGCTGAGATATCAAAATTCAAAATTTCGACCCGAAAAAAAAACGACAGTGTTACCCCTTTCGTTTTTTTTCATTTTCGGGCGAAAAATTAAGTTTCTCCAATCTTCTCAAAACTCTGGATTATGATAGAGGGCTGTGAGACTTTGACCTGAGTGCAAAAATGGAGGCTCTAGACCCTTCCAGAGCTGAGATATCAAAATTCAAAATTTCGACCCGAAAAAAAAACGACAGTGTTACCCCTTTCGTTTTTTTTCATTTTCGGGCGAAAAATTAAGTTTCTCCAATCTTCTCAAAACTCTGGATTATGATAGAGGGCTGTGAGACTTTGACCTGAGTGCAAAAATGGAGGCTCTAGACCCTTCCAGAGCTGAGATATCGAAATTCAAAATTTCGACCCGAAAAAAAAACGACAGTGTTACCCCTTTCGTTTTTTTTCATTTTTGGGCGAAAAATTAAGTTTCTCCAATCTTCTCAAAACTCTGGATTATGATAGAGGGCTGTGAGACTTTGACCTGAGTGCAAAAATGGAGGCTCTAGACCCTTCCAGAGCTGAGATATCGAAATTCAAAATTTCGACCCGAAAAAAAAAACGACAGTGTTACCCCTTTCGTTTTTTTTCATTTTTGGGCGAAAAATTAAGTTTCTCCAATCTTCTCAAAACTCTGGATTATGATAGAGGGCTGTGAGACTTTGACCTGAGTGCAAAAATGGAGGCTCTAGACCCTTCCAGAGCTGAGATATCAAAATTCAAAATTTCGACCCGAAAAAAAAACGACAGTGTTACCCCTTTCGTTTTTTTTCATTTTTGGGCGAAAAATTAAGTTTCTCCAATCTTCTCAAAACTCTGGATTATGATAGAGGGCCACGAGACTTTGACCTGAGTGCAAAAATGGAGGCTCTAGACCCTTCCAGAGCTGAGATATCGAAATTCAAAATTTCGACCCGAAAAAAAAACGACAGTGTTACCCCTTTCGTTTTTTTTCATTTTTGGGCGAAAAATTAAGTTTCTCCAATCTTCTCAAAACTCTGGATTATGATAGAGGGCTGTGAGACTTTGACCTGAGTGCAAAAATGGAGGCTCTAGACCCTTCCAGAGCTGAGATATCAAAATTCAAAATTTCGACCCGAAAAAAAAACGACAGTGTTACCCCTTTCGTTTTTTTTCATTTTTGGGCGAAAAATTAAGTTTCTCCAATCTTCTCAAAACTCTGGATTATGATAGAGGGCTGTGAGACTTTGACCTGAGTGCAAAAATGGAGGCTCTAGACCCTTCCAGAGCTGAGATATCAAAATTCAAAATTTCGACCCGAAAAAAAAACGACAGTGTTACCCCTTTCGTTTTTTTTCATTTTTGGGCGAAAAATTAAGTTTCTCCAATCTTCTCAAAACTCTGGATTATGATAGAGGGCTGTGAGACTTTGACCTGAGTGCAAAAATGGAGGCTCTAGACCCTTCCAGAGCTGAGATATCGAAATTCAAAATTTCGACCCGAAAAAAAAACGACAGTGTTACCCCTTTCGTTTTTTTTTCATTTTGGGCGAAAAATTAAGTTTCTCCAATCTTCTCAAAACTCTGGATTATGATAGAGGGCTGTGAGACTTTGACCTGAGTGCAAAAATGGAGGCTCTAGACCCTTCCAGAGCTGAGATATCAAATTCAAAATTTCGACCCGAAAAAAAAACGACAGTGTTACCCCTTTCGTTTTTTTTCATTTTTGGGCGAAAAATTAAGTTTCTCCAATCTTCTCAAAACTCTGGATTATGATAGAGGGCTGTGAGACTTTGACCTGAGTGCAAAAATGGAGGCTCTAGACCCTTCCAGAGCTGAGATATCGAAATTCAAAATTTCGACCCGAAAAAAAAACGACAGTGTTACCCCTTTCGTTTTTTTTCATTTTCGGGCGAAAAATTAAGTTTCTCCAATCTTCTCAAAACTCTGGATTATGATAGAGGGCCACGAGACTTTGACCTGAGTGCAAAAATGGAGGCTCTAGACCCTTCCAGAGCTGAGATATCAAAATTCAAAATTTCGACCCGAAAAAAAAAACGACAGTGTTACCCCTTTCGTTTTTTTTCATTTTTGGGCGAAAAATTAAGTTTCTCCAATCTTCTCAAAACTCTGGATTATGATAGAGGGCTGTGAGACTTTGACCTGAGTGCAAAAATGGAGGCTCTAGACCCTTCCAGAGCTGAGATATCGAAATTCAAAATTTCGACCCGAAAAAAAAACGACAGTGTTACCCCTTTCGTTTTTTTTCATTTTTGGGCGAAAAATTAAGTTTCTCCAATCTTCTCAAAACTCTGGATTATGATAGAGGGCTGTGAGACTTTGACCTGAGTGCAAAAATGGAGGCTCTAGACCCTTCCAGAGCTGAGATATCGAAATTCAAAATTTCGACCCGAAAAAAAAACGACAGTGTTACCCCTTTCGTTTTTTTTCATTTTTGGGCGAAAAATTAAGTTTCTCCAATCTTCTCAAAACTCTGGATTATGATAGAGGGCTGTGAGACTTTGACCTGAGTGCAAAAATGGAGGCTCTAGACCCTTCCAGAGCTGAGATATCGAAATTCAAAATTTCGACCCGAAAAAAAAACGACAGTGTTACCCCTTTCGTTTTTTTTTCATTTTTGGGCGAAAAATTAAGTTTCTCCAATCTTCTCAAAACTCTGGATTATGATAGAGGGCTGTGAGACTTTGACCTGAGTGCAAAAATGGAGGCTCTAGACCCTTCCAGAGCTGAGATATCGAAATTCAAAATTTCGACCCGAAAAAAAAACGACAGTGTTACCCCTTTCGTTTTTTTTCATTTTCGGGCGAAAAATTAAGTTTCTCCAATCTTCTCAAAACTCTGGATTATGATAGAGGGCTGTGAGACTTTGACCTGAGTGCAAAAATGGAGGCTCTAGACCCTTCCAGAGCTGAGATATCGAAATTCAAAATTTCGACCCGAAAAAAAAACGACAGTGTTACCCCTTTCGTTTTTTTTCATTTTTGGGCGAAAAATTAAGTTTCTCCAATCTTCTCAAAACTCTGGATTATGATAGAGGGCTGTGAGACTTTGACCTGAGTGCAAAAATGGAGGCTCTAGACCCTTCCAGAGCTGAGATATCGAAATTCAAAATTTCGACCCGAAAAAAAAAACGACAGTGTTACCCCTTTCGTTTTTTTTCATTTTTGGGCGAAAAATTAAGTTTCTCCAATCTTCTCAAAACTCTGGATTATGATAGAGGGCTGTGAGACTTTGACCTGAGTGCAAAAATGGAGGCTCTAGACCCTTCCAGAGCTGAGATATCGAAATTCAAAATTTCGACCCGAAAAAAAAAACGACAGTGTTACCCCTTTCGTTTTTTTTCATTTTTGGGCGAAAAATTAAGTTTCTCCAATCTTCTCAAAACTCTGGATTATGATAGAGGGCTGTGAGACTTTGACCTGAGTGCAAAAATGGAGGCTCTAGACCCTTCCAGAGCTGAGATATCGAAATTCAAAATTTCGACCCGAAAAAAAAACGACAGTGTTACCCCTTTCGTTTTTTTTCATTTTTGGGCGAAAAATTAAGTTTCTCCAATCTTCTCAAAACTCTGGATTATGATAGAGGGCTGTGAGACTTTGACCTGAGTGCAAAAATGGAGGCTCTAGACCCTTCCAGAGCTGAGATATCGAAATTCAAAATTTCGACCCGAAAAAAAAAACGACAGTGTTACCCCTTTCGTTTTTTTTCATTTTTGGGCGAAAAATTAAGTTTCTCCAATCTTCTCAAAACTCTGGATTATGATAGAGGGCTGTGAGACTTTGACCTGAGTGCAAAAATGGAGGCTCTAGACCCTTCCAGAGCTGAGATATCGAAATTCAAAATTTCGACCCGAAAAAAAAACGACAGTGTTACCCCTTTCGTTTTTTTCATTTTGGGCGAAAAATTAAGTTTCTCCAATCTTCTCAAAACTCTGGATTATGATAGAGGGCTGTGAGACTTTGACCTGAGTGCAAAAATGGAGGCTCTAGACCCTTCCAGAGCTGAGATATCGAAATTCAAAATTTCGACCCGAAAAAAAAACGACAGTGTTACCCCTTTCGTTTTTTTTCATTTTTGGGCGAAAAATTAAGTTTCTCCAATCTTCTCAAAACTCTGGATTATGATAGAGGGCTGTGAGACTTTGACCTGAGTGCAAAAATGGAGGCTCTAGACCCTTCCAGAGCTGAGATATCGAAATTCAAAATTTCGACCCGAAAAAAAAACGACAGTGTTACCCCTTTCGTTTTTTTTCATTTTTGGGCGAAAAATTAAGTTTCTCCAATCTTCTCAAAACTCTGGATTATGATAGAGGGCTGTGAGACTTTGACCTGAGTGCAAAAATGGAGGCTCTAGACCCTTCCAGAGCTGAGATATCGAAATTCAAAATTTCGACCCGAAAAAAAAACGACAGTGTTACCCCTTTCGTTTTTTTTCATTTTGGGCGAAAAATTAAGTTTCTCCAATCTTCTCAAAACTCTGGATTATGATAGAGGGCTGTGAGACTTTGACCTGAGTGCAAAAATGGAGGCTCTAGACCCTTCCAGAGCTGAGATATCAAAATTCAAAATTTCGACCCGAAAAAAAAACGACAGTGTTACCCCTTTCGTTTTTTTTCATTTTTGGGCGAAAAATTAAGTTTCTCCAATCTTCTCAAAACTCTGGATTATGATAGAGGGCTGTGAGACTTTGACCTGAGTGCAAAAATGGAGGCTCTAGACCCTTCCAGAGCTGAGATATCAAAATTCAAAATTTCGACCCGAAAAAAAAACGACAGTGTTACCCCTTTCGTTTTTTTTCATTTTTGGGCGAAAAATTAAGTTTCTCCAATCTTCTCAAAACTCTGGATTATGATAGAGGGCTGTGAGACTTTGACCTGAGTGCAAAAATGGAGGCTCTAGACCCTTCCAGAGCTGAGATATCGAAATTCAAAATTTCGACCCGAAAAAAAAACGACAGTGTTACCCCTTTCGTTTTTTTTCATTTTTGGGCGAAAAATTAAGTTTCTCCAATCTTCTCAAAACTCTGGATTATGATAGAGGGCTGTGAGACTTTGACCTGAGTGCAAAAATGGAGGCTCTAGACCCTTCCAGAGCTGAGATATCAAAATTCAAAATTTCGACCCGAAAAAAAAACGACAGTGTTACCCCTTTCGTTTTTTTTCATTTTTGGGCGAAAAATTAAGTTTCTCCAATCTTCTCAAAACTCTGGATTATGATAGAGGGCCACGAGACTTTGACCTGAGTGCAAAAATGGAGGCTCTAGACCCTTCCAGAGCTGAGATATCAAAATTCAAAATTTCGACCCGAAAAAAAAACGACAGTGTTACCCCTTTCGTTTTTTTTCATTTTTGGGCGAAAAATTAAGTTTCTCCAATCTTCTCAAAACTCTGGATTATGATAGAGGGCTGTGAGACTTTGACCTGAGTGCAAAAATGGAGGCTCTAGACCCTTCCAGAGCTGAGATATCGAAATTCAAAATTTCGACCCGAAAAAAAAAACGACAGTGTTACCCCTTTCGTTTTTTTTCATTTTGGGCGAAAAATTAAGTTTCTCCAATCTTCTCAAAACTCTGGATTATGATAGAGGGCTGTGAGACTTTGACCTGAGTGCAAAAATGGAGGCTCTAGACCCTTCCAGAGCTGAGATATCGAAATTCAAAATTTCGACCCGAAAAAAAAACGACAGTGTTACCCCTTTCGTTTTTTTTCATTTTTGGGCGAAAAATTAAGTTTCTCCAATCTTCTCAAAACTCTGGATTATGATAGAGGGCCACGAGACTTTGACCTGAGTGCAAAAATGGAGGCTCTAGACCCTTCCAGAGCTGAGATATCAAAATTCAAAATTTCGACCCGAAAAAAAAAACGACAGTGTTACCCCTTTCGTTTTTTTTCATTTTTGGGCGAAAAATTAAGTTTCTCCAATCTTCTCAAAACTCTGGATTATGATAGAGGGCTGTGAGACTTTGACCTGAGTGCAAAAATGGAGGCTCTAGACCCTTCCAGAGCTGAGATATCGAAATTCAAAATTTCGACCCGAAAAAAAAACGACAGTGTTACCCCTTTCGTTTTTTTTCATTTTCGGGCGAAAAATTAAGTTTCTCCAATCTTCTCAAAACTCTGGATTATGATAGAGGGCTGTGAGACTTTGACCTGAGTGCAAAAATGGAGGCTCTAGACCCTTCCAGAGCTGAGATATCAAAATTCAAAATTTCGACCCGAAAAAAAAAACGACAGTGTTACCCCTTTTTTTTTTTTTCATTTTCGGGCGAAAAATTAAGTTTCTCCAATCTTCTCAAAACTCTGGATTATGATAGAGGGCCACGAGACTTTGACCTGAGTGCAAAAATGGAGGCTCTAGACCCTTCCAGAGCTGAGATATCAAAATTCAAAATTTCGACCCGAAAAAAAAAACGACAGTGTTACCCCTTTCGTTTTTTTTCATTTTGGGCGAAAAATTAAGTTTCTCCAATCTTCTCAAAACTCTGGATTATGATAGAGGGCTGTGAGACTTTGACCTGAGTGCAAAAATGGAGGCTCTAGACCCTTCCAGAGCTGAGATATCAAAATTCAAAATTTCGACCCGAAAAAAAAACGACAGTGTTACCCCTTTCGTTTTTTTTCATTTTCGGGCGAAAAATTAAGTTTCTCCAATCTTCTCAAAACTCTGGATTATGATAGAGGGCTGTGAGACTTTGACCTGAGTGCAAAAATGGAGGCTCTAGACCCTTCCAGAGCTGAGATATCAAAATTCAAAATTTCGACCCGAAAAAAAAAACGACAGTGTTACCCCTTTCGTTTTTTTTCATTTTTGGGCGAAAAATTAAGTTTCTCCAATCTTCTCAAAACTCTGGATTATGATAGAGGGCTGTGAGACTTTGACCTGAGTGCAAAAATGGAGGCTCTAGACCCTTCCAGAGCTGAGATATCAAAATTCAAAATTTCGACCCGAAAAAAAAACGACAGTGTTACCCCTTTCGTTTTTTTTCATTTTTGGGCGAAAAATTAAGTTTCTCCAATCTTCTCAAAACTCTGGATTATGATAGAGGGCTGTGAGACTTTGACCTGAGTGCAAAAATGGAGGCTCTAGACCCTTCCAGAGCTGAGATATCAAAATTCAAAATTTCGACCCGAAAAAAAAACGACAGTGTTACCCCTTTCGTTTTTTTTCATTTTTGGCGAAAAATTAAGTTTCTCCAATCTTCTCAAAACTCTGGATTATGATAGAGGGCTGTGAGACTTTGACCTGAGTGCAAAAATGGAGGCTCTAGACCCTTCCAGAGCTGAGATATCGAAATTCAAAATTTCGACCCGAAAAAAAAAACGACAGTGTTACCCCTTTCGTTTTTTTCATTTTCGGGCGAAAAATTAAGTTTCTCCAATCTTCTCAAAACTCTGGATTATGATAGAGGGCTGTGAGACTTTGACCTGAGTGCAAAAATGGAGGCTCTAGACCCTTCCAGAGCTGAGATATCAAAATTCAAAATTTCGACCCGAAAAAAAAACGACAGTGTTACCCCTTTCGTTTTTTTTCATTTTCGGGCGAAAAATTAAGTTTCTCCAATCTTCTCAAAACTCTGGATTATGATAGAGGGCTGTGAGACTTTGACCTGAGTGCAAAAATGGAGGCTCTAGACCCTTCCAGAGCTGAGATATCAAATTCAAAATTTCGACCCGAAAAAAAAAACGACAGTGTTACCCCTTTCGTTTTTTTTTCATTTTCGGGCGAAAAATTAAGTTTCTCCAATCTTCTCAAAACTCTGGATTATGATAGAGGGCCACGAGACTTTGACCTGAGTGCAAAAATGGAGGCTCTAGACCCTTCCAGAGCTGAGATATCAAAATTCAAAATTTCGACCCGAAAAAAAAACGACAGTGTTACCCCTTTCGTTTTTTTTTCATTTTTGGGCGAAAAATTAAGTTTCTCCAATCTTCTCAAAACTCTGGATTATGATAGAGGGCTGTGAGACTTTGACCTGAGTGCAAAAATGGAGGCTCTAGACCCTTCCAGAGCTGAGATATCAAAATTCAAAATTTCGACCCGAAAAAAAACGACAGTGTTACCCCTTTCGTTTTTTTTCATTTTCGGGCGAAAAATTAAGTTTCTCCAATCTTCTCAAAACTCTGGATTATGATAGAGGGCCACGAGACTTTGACCTGAGTGCAAAAATGGAGGATCTAGACCCTTCCAGAGCTGAGATATCGAAATTCAAAATTTCGACCCGAAAAAAAACGACAGTGTTACCCCTTTCGTTTTTTTTCCATTTTTGGGCGAAAAATTAAGTTTCTCCAATCTTCTCAAAACTCTGGATTATGATAGAGGGCCACGAGACTTTGACCTGAGTGCAAAAATGGATGATCTAGACCCTTCCAGAGCTGAGATATCGAAATTCAAAATTTCGACCCGAAAAAACGACAGTA